>BFEA01000634.1:702895-718664 GCA_003427395.1 Chara braunii | reverse complement strand
CAGAGCCAAATAGAGAGAGAGAGAGGGGGAGTGAGACAGAGAGAGATGAGAAAGGGAGATAGAATGAGTGAGAGAACGCACCTTTTCTTTCCTTGATTTACAACTGTTGTTGGAAACAATGGCCCCGGCGACTTGGTTGATGATCTCAAACCGTAATACGACGACGCGTGTCGCGACGCGAGAAAAGGGAGGTGCCGACGCGTGAGAGGGCAAAACCGCGAATGGAGACGTGGGAGATTGCGACGCGAAGGAGATGGCGAGGCGAGGGATATGGCGACGAGGGAGAGAGAGAGAAGCGAGGTAGACTGCGGGGGAGACGGCGACGAGATGGCTGTGTCGCTGGCAAGGGCGGGTGGTCCCGGCGCGCGACGGGCATTTTCGGCCGTGAGGGTTGGCGACACCTGCGATTGCTTGCTGCTTCGGACGATTGCAATGCCCACCTGCAAAATCGCGGAATGGCGCCACCATCATTCGAATGGCGGATACATCTGCGCGGGGCCCAAGAAATGAAAGTGGGCGGGAAAAGTCACGCCGGATGATGCGTTGGAACCGTCGATATCACGGTAATATCCACGCGGGCCCCGATAATCAAAAGTGGGCGGGAAAATTTGCGCTAGATGATGCGTTGGAACTGTCGATAGCACGGTGAAAAAAGGCCAGTCCTCTCGAAATCACGGCCCGCCCTCCCGCGACGGTTTCGGATCGGGCGATTTCGTGAGGACGGTCCGTCAAAAAAGGGACCGCCTGATGTCACAGCCCCCGACGCGGCAGTCCGCCGTTACTAACCCTGCGGCGGGCAGCTGAAGGGCCCCTGAAGCCCCACTCACTGCACTCACCGTTCTCCTGTCGGGCACCAAACGAATGGGGGTGGCTGTCACACCCATTCGTTGGTGTCATTTCTTCCGTGTGCTGCCTTTGCGACGCGTCCGCCATCGCTCGAAGTTGCCGACATCATATCGCAGGCCCCTTGCACATCCAAGCCCTCGTTCTTCCAACAACCGTCGATAGAGGGGGGCGCTAACGAAAACGTCACGCGACTGTAGACCTTGCGCGTCGTCCCGTTCGTGCTGTGCTCTTCTTGTGTTGGCTGGAGGTGTTTGTCGACTTGCAGGTCAGTAAGAAGCCCACGCCCCCTACTCGGCCCCTTCACCATTTCAAGCCCCCACCTCTTCCCATTGCCCTTCCGCTCCTTCGACCGTGCAAGTCTAGTTCTCTGCCACCACCTTCTCCGCCAATCACGCGCGCACGATCTTGAGCGCACGACGCCCACCGATCACAACCACGGAAGACCCCATGCAGTGACAAACGCTGATGTCATCATCTTGCACATGACATCAGTGACGGGCAATGGCTTGCGGCTTTCACAGTCATCGCCCTCGAGTCTTGGTGTCCTCAACATCGCTTGTTGGCGTCCTCAACATCGCTTGTTGGCGTCCTCAACATCGCCTGTTGGCGTCCTCAACATCGCCCTCGAGTCTTGGCGCCCTCCGACGACCGCATCTGACGCGTGGAGAAAGTCGCATCGCCCTCGAGTCTTGGCGTCCTCAACATCGCTTGTTGGTACACTTTCTTGGACCCTGGCTCGCGGGTCGTCTTCCCTCAGTCTACTTAGGATATCGCAATGCAGTCGGTCGTGCGAGTCTTCTTCTACATCACCGCCTGCTCCGTCCATCACACACGAGTCGACATGCGTGCGATCTTGAGTCCACGATGTTCGTAGCTCACAACCACATAAGTTCCCTTCCACTTACACACGCTGACGTCACCATCTTGTGCATGACGTCTGGAATTCGAAATGGCTTGACGCGTGGACGAAGTTTCATCACCGTTGCTCCCTGGAGTCCTCAAGATCGCGATATGTGATCACCGCTGCGATAACACATCATCCGAAAGACGTCAACACCGGAGACGTTATCTGAAAAACGCGTGTCGATCGACTTTCAGATCCCGTCCATCCATCTCCGGTGTTGGCGTCTATCGGATGATGTGTTATCGCAGCGCTGATCGCATCATCCCATGTCCCCAATAGCTGGAAGCCTCACGACAAACGCGCACCTCCAACAGGAATCGCCCGTGTCGCACGCACAGCCAACAGTGGCAAAGCCACCCATCCACAACATTCAGCGACGACCCGTTGCGCACAACGGATACCCATGGCGAATCCGAAACATCCCAGATTACCGCCAATCCCGTGACATCCCACCGCCAAGGGCCAACTTCGAGCTCGTTTCTGATTGACTCGGTGATTGAACATGTCTATCGCGGTTGTGGACGACATCAGGATCTTTTTCTTGTTGTCTTGAACGTTCCCTGTCTCATCGCCCGTTCTTGCACATGCAGCTAGCAATGAGGAACCGCCATGCAACCGGGCACGAGACGCCGGACACGCATCGGCAACATTTTGGATATGGAACTAGCGCTTACAAGTTCCGTCGCGCCCACAAGAAAACATCACAGCACCGCCGCCCGTGCGGCAGCCCGCCCCCTCGCCACGATTCGTTTTGGGCGAACTCTGACGTGGACAATCCTCGCGACAATTACAGTCTCGAAATCTGAGCTGAATGAACGCACCAATGACCTCGTGGAACGATCAGCTCTCGATCCACGCCGATCACATTTCGATTCCAATTAATCGCAGCCTCGTTTTTCACAGCAGCTTAGGGAGGCGTACGCGGGATTGCAGCGGGAGTGAGAGAGTGCTGTTCGTGCTACTTGTTTCGGATGGAGTTGGGATTCATCCGAGCTCAGGATGAAGGCAATAATAGATGTCATTTGCGATGCCAGTGGTTGGATGACTATGCCCCCCTTACATCCGACCCATTGTTTTCACGCAACGTCCCTCCATTGAGAGTTTTGAGGCGACCCCCTGTCCATGACAACCCGCCACTCATGACTTTTGTCGGTGTTCTTTGTCTCCCACGAGGGGTTATGCAATTCTCAGGCTGGACGTTTTTGTTTCGCCTCACTACGGAACGTGTGATGTAGTTCGGACGAATCCGAACCACAACCCTCGGCTCATGGGAAGTCTCAACGGGAACCGCATCCCTCAGATATCTCAGTGGAAGGGACAACGACGGCACAGGGGATCGCTTTCGAAGGAAACATCTTTACAAATCATGACTCCGATAGCTCCCCATCTGCTTTTGCCTTCGTTTGTAGCTCGGATGAATCCGAACCACAACCACAGACGACTGACGGACGACAGTCGTGGCTTTTGTCAGTGTTTATTTCTTCCGCATCGGGTAGTGCAACACTCACACAAGATTTATCAGTTCCGCGTCACTCCTAAACGTGTGATGTAGCTCGGATCAATCCGAACCACATCCCTCATCGCATCGGGAGTCCCGAGGTGAGTATCACGCCCAGTGACGGAAGGTCTCATCGAGAAAGGAAAACGACGGCACACGCCACGCGTCCTGAATGCAACATACAATAACCGAAGGTGGTCACTCATGCCATTTGTTGTTGATTTTTCCTTCCGAGAGGCGAAATGTGAACATTTCGCAGGACGTCTGGGTACCGCCTGACTGAAACCGTTTGTTGTGGTCCGGATTAATCCGAACCTCATAGCTCGACGGCATTAGAGTCTGATTTGTCTGCCACATCGCGCAGGCGGGTCTCATGAACTGGGGATGGCATTATTGACTTTTGTTTTCTTGCACATGGGGTAGTAATGCAAACATCGCAAAGGACGTGTTGCTTCCTATTGGCTCCGCCTTCGATTCCTGGGGTGTCTCATCCTTCTGCCACATCCCTCCGAGTGAGGCGAGGTCGCTGGGCGGTGGCTCGGATTAATCCGAGCCACGGATGGTCTCACGACATCCCATTTAATGTCTTTCTTTCCGAGGCGGTTGCTCAGATTGATCCGAACGATGGATCGGTAGGCTTGCATGAGCTTCTGTCTAGGACTTCTATTGGCGGGTGGCTCGGATTGATCCGAACCTCGGATCCGGGGCGGGGCGGTAGGCTTGGATGAGCTTCTGTCTTGCACTTCTGTTCAACTCGTATTCAGAATGACCGTGGTAGGTAGAGTTTGTGCTTTCATGGCTCTGCGAAAAGTACTTGTCATGTGCGAAAACGTCTTCTGGAGATGAGGCGGTGTAATGTGGCTGTCCGGCGTCGGTTTGCTGTTCCGTTCCTCCTCCAGAAATACAGAAACGGATGTTTTGCACACGACGGCGAGGGTCGTCCGACTGTTTTGTCCGTCTCAATGTGCTTTACGGCGTGGGTTTTGATAATTTTGGGAAATCCCGCAACTGCTCTGGAACGGGTCCCTGCATGACTTTCAGAAAACACTCCATTGGCTTGGTGAACTTCTGATTGATGACCTTCTGTAAGGGCTTTGCAATGCGATGTGGAAACATCTTTTTTTTGGACGATTTCCGATTGACGGCCTTCTGTAAGGTCTTCGCCGATAAAAAAGTGTTGGGCGTTACAACTGGGTGTGGGCCTCGTCGGGGAAACTATCGTTCACCGATATTGTTTACGACGGTCTCCTCTTCCGTATGTCTATCCATGTGTTCGTGTTGTGTAGGGAGTTTAATGTCGTCGAGTCCTTCGACAAGCATCGCCATGACACYCGAGAAGCACATGCGCTTAGYGAAACCCTTTCCACCTTGTGCGAGATCGTTGCGGCATCATGACGGTCAAACGTGGATCGACGATGCAACCGAGGACGACTTCGAGGATGACCCATGGACGACCGTCGTCCCTTACATGAGCCGGCATCTCGACGAATGGAACGAAAATGACTGGAAGGCGATGGAGCATTCCTACCCATGGGCAAGCCATTACAAGTTTGCCAACATGTTGGAGTTCGGGAGCCTCATTGCACTGCCTGCTGGTGTCCTCCATCGAAAGACCCTGGACGATAAGGGTAAACCGGTCCGCTTCCGTACCAGCTTCAGAAGTCGCCTCCACTGCGAGTACATCACATCTTCGCCATGAACTTGAGGAAGTTCGCAGAAGCAAGAGTTGGTGGACTGCGCTCGTCATTGTTCATTCTTGGAACACTACCCACYCCRTTGCCYAGGGACTTCTCCACAAGCTCTGTCGTACTGTTGTGTGCGGTTGACGGATGACGGATGTCCTTTCGCCAGAGTGCTATGTGTGGCTTCTTCAAGCAAAAGTGGAAAACTTGTGGATGCAGTTGTGCTTGTGTCACACAACGAGATGGTGCTTTAGGGATCCAAGTTCAAGGCGGTCATGTCTCGCCCAGATGATGTGGAAAAGAAAGTGTCTGAAATACGCGACTGTATAGGGAATTCCTTAGCACGACGAGGAGGGTTTGTCAGGATGAAATACATGTCCGTGTTTTCGGAGAACGCAACAGTCGACGAGCCGCAGATCCATGTGTATGGATCATCTATGAATGCTATGTATGGCTTCCGTTCACGACCTCGTCCGCGGGAAAGCCCGTATGTCACAAGATACGGACGTGTGGTCAGACCTTGTGTTTAAGGGAAAAGGAGACTCCCCCATGATGACTAAAGTTGACACCGACATTGTGGCATTTGAACTAGCACTGCAGACTTGCGAAGGTGACGTTCTATAAGTGTTTCGGATTCATCCGAATCATCAATCAGATACATGCGGGTGCACCCAACGTTGAACGCGATGCATGAAGGGTTCCCCAAGGACAATCCTTGGCCAAACAACAACACGTCGGATTTGGTATGTGCGACTCGATAACTGCACACCGTCGAGTTTATTTTCTTGCACGCCTTCCAGGCAAGCGAGGCTTCCAAACAGTCCACCGCCCTCTAGATCGTCTGGCACTGCCATGTTTCGTAATTGTCCGCGATGATTTTTAGATAGGACACCATGAAATGTGGTGCCCGTGTCCGTGACCTTCTGTGCAACAGCCGCTGCATGGCAGAAAGTGACGTGAGCGGCGCCGGCCGAGGCTGCAATCATGCATGTCCACCATGACATCTTGTGTCTCGGATTCATCCGAAGTCGCCGGCTGCACAAGCGTTTTCATTCTCATCCTCGAAAAAGTCGTCTATTTCCCTGGACACCTGCTGAAAGAAACTCCTCTTTCCGTCAATACGCTGCATACGGGCCGATGATCAGCAGCCGCGCAGAATACAAAGCACGTCCCGATTGCAAAATCGTTGGGTCATTTTCTCGCAACGGCGAAGGCTCGTGATCACCCCCGGCGACGGCGACGATGGTTTTCGGATTGGATGCCATGAAATGTGGTGCCATGTCCGTAGCCCTCTGTAAAACAGCCGCTGCCAGGCCGAAAGTGACATGAGCGACGCTGGCCGACACTGCAATTCTACCTTGTCCGGCATGTCATCTTGTGTCTCGGATCCATTCGAAGTTTCAGGCCGCTCGAGCTTGTTCCTTCTCGTCACCGAATGTTCAGCACCTGCACAGAACACAAAAACACTTCCTGATTGCAACATCGTGGGGTCATTGCATTGTCGACTTCCACATGATGATTACAGTGAACAGCGGCATGATGGCAGGTCCGCCTCTCCGATGTGGGTCTAATGGTGGATTGCGTAAAATCTGCTCTCAAAGATCCACACCACAGAGGGGGGCCAGCAATCAACCACTGCTTGCTTGTAAAACATCATATGATGTGTCGATACAACCAACATTCAGAACTGGTCGGTGAGCATCTGGTGCAACGCCAAAAAGTTCGTCATGCGGCCGCGATATTCCCCCGCGATTGCCCATTTTGGGGTTCTCGCGTCATAGACTCCCTTATGATGACTACAGTTAACAGCGGCAGGGTAGCAGGTCCCCTTCTCTGATATGGATCTCACGGTGGAGTGCGAAACTTTGCTCTCAAAGATCCAGACCGGAAAAGGGGGCCAGCTATCAACCACTGCTTGATCGTAAGGCATCATATGATCTGTCCATTAAATCGGCATTCGAAACTCTTTGGTGAGCATCTGGTGCTACGCCAACAATTTCCGAACACGACCGCGAGGTTCCCTAAGAGTGCTTTTGCCACCCCACAGCACAGACCGCCGACTGTTTGGCACTGCGGGAAGGTTGTTAATTTCTTACGACGCGGAAGACTCGTGATCACTTCCGTCGTCTGTATGCGTGCTGATGGTGCTCGGCATTGCATACTTGACGCACTGGCAGTGTGCTGCAATTGTCTAAATCTCACGGGATTTAAGTGTCTCGGATGCATCCGACATAAGAACCTGCGACGATGCGGACTTGCCAATATTTACCTGCATCATTGTATCGGATTCATCCGACTCTAAAATCAGTTACATATTTGCGCACCCGCAATTTCTACAATATTTCTGATCGGTGACGGGCAAGGCTTGTAGTCAGGTTCAAGGCTGGCTATGCACGTCTAATGTCAAGTCCGATATTTGCCTGCGTCGTTGCGTCGGATTCATCCGACTCTAAAATATGTTACATACTTGCGGGCCCGCCATTTCTACACCGTACATGTGAAATCGGTGCGGGTCAAGGCTTGTCGTCCGGTTCAAGGCTGGCTATGCATTGTCTTTTTGTTTCGTTGCGCTGCCCTCTATAGTGCTCCCCAACAAGCGGACGCATCTCTGTCGCTTTATCATTGCCAAAGTCCAACAATTATCTCGGCTGCGATTTGGGTCAACGTCTGTTGCTCTGCTCGCAGGGAAAAGTGGAACGCTTCTCAGCACATGCTTCACTGGTGTGATACGACGACGGTCGATGAAGACTTCCCTCCCAAGCCAGCTTGCCTTCGGTTACGTTTTCGGCAGGAACTGGCTGGGAAGGGATTGGTTATGGGCGTTGGAGTTCCGAGCAGTGCCGATAGTACTTCTTCTCGGCTCGAGCCATGGGCTTCCTCTGGAAAACGGTCATGTGACTTAAACACTCAGCATCGACGGAAGAGAACACAGTTATCCACCTCCACCGCGCATTCGTACATTTGTCGTGACGTGCTCGAATACCACATAAGCACTGGAAGCGGGGGCCAGTTTCTTAGTGTCGATTGTACATCCAGAGTCTTCTCAACATGTTCTAAAATGACCACGCTGGGATGTCGAGCTCCATACCCAAGGGGAATCTCGGTGACTGTAGTTATAGTGGGACGGAGTACGTGTATAGTGTGAACAACTGCACTACTGCTGGTTCATCCTTGGGAGTTGCCGATGGGGGTGATAGGGTTTCCTCGTCTACCCCCCTGCAGTGCCAGGAGAGTCAAGGACCGTCCACGGATGAAATTACTGAGTACTGCTATTCACGAGATAGTCAGAGCTCGCGCTGTCTCTCCGAAGAGGACCGCCACATATGGTACATTTTGTCGGCGCCTATGCCCGGTGAAAGAAGACCCTATTCTATGGCAAACAGAGAACCGACCAAAAAGACACAGCATCGGCGAGCGATGGGCAAACTCAGGATGCAGTCACTTCAGGCAGTGCGAGGGATGCTCTGTTGTAGGTGGATGTGTTGCGCTGAACTGACAGCAGAAGATGTCAGGCCGGTGCGGGAGGCATTCTACTCGAAAAGTTTCACAGAAAGGACAAAGTGGTGGTTGCAAACCATACATGACTTCACGGTTATGGAAGGTGGTGCTGAGCGGGTCAGGCCTGTAGCTTGCAAACGGAAGATGTGCGTACAGGCATACTGTAACATTCTCGACATTTCTCGTAACACATTCTATGTCTACAAAAGGATGTACGATAACGGTGTTGTCGTTAGGGAGCATGGGCACTCGGGCTTGTCTAAACCATCCGAAAAAGTAGTCACGATGCTTGCACTGTTGAAACGATTCATTGACGATCACGCGGATAGTATGCCGAATGACATGGTCCGAAA
Source organism: Chara braunii (assembly GCA_003427395.1). Taxonomy (NCBI): domain Eukaryota; kingdom Viridiplantae; phylum Streptophyta; class Charophyceae; order Charales; family Characeae; genus Chara; species Chara braunii. The sequence goes on along the minus strand of BFEA01000634.1, from coordinate 709,883 downwards.
AAACGGAGTTTGTCGTCCTCGCCGTAGGATTCCTGTGACATTCACAAAACGAGCAATTTACGAATCATTGCGATCTGATCTTTTGATGTGCCACTCGGAAGTTGTGTCGGAGTCGACTTTCTACGCTATGTGGAGTAAACACTTCTGGCATGTGAGTCTAGCTATGTCCAACACATTCACGAAGTGCGCAAAATGTATATTCTACAAGCAGTGTATTGCTAAGTCGAAGTACAAAAGGGACCGTAAGAAATCCAAAGATAGGATGCGGAAACATCAAGAGCTGCAAGTCAACCACATGCTAGACTATAGCCGCTGCAAAATGGATTCCATCTTGCGGCAGTCCGAGTGTCTGTGCATCATTATCGACGGCATTGATCAAAAGAAAACCACCATACCGCATATAGAACAGGCTAACTACTCGAAGGACTTGCACCACGAGAGGATGATGAAGACTGGTCTCACGGCTGTTCTGGTCCATGGTCGGGATCCGTCTATATATGTTTACACATATTTTCCTAACTACACACACGGCCCCAGCATTACGGCGACGTGTTTAATGCGGACTCTTACAGAGATTCAATCCAGTGGGAAACCTCTACCGCCTTTTCTTCGTATTCAAGCTGACAACTGCTTCAAAGAAAACAATAATAGATTCATTTGCGCATTGGCAGTACTTCTTGTGAAGTTCGTGATTTTCAAGGAAATAGAAATTGGTTTTATGATAGTTGGACACACGCACACAGACATCGATGCCACGTTTAGTGTTTTCTCCAAGAAACTCAAGGACAATGATGCCTACACAATGGATGAGTTGTTCCTTTTGCTAGAGTGGTCTCATAAGACTCCTCTGCGGTGTATTTTTCTTGATAGGATAGCAGACTGGAGAGGTCTTATTTACCCGCATGTTTCAAAGCGCATGACAGGGATTTCGAAGCCTCATTTGCTAAAATTCTACATGATAGGTGATAATCCCGCCATGTCCTATAAAGAGTATTGCACAGACGCTAAGTGGTTGCTCGAGGATGGTCCTCTTTACTGGTTCAAACAAATAGACAACGGTGGTTACGCTGGTCCGCAGCAACCTTTCGATCCTCTGTCGGTCCAACTGGCGTTCCTCGATGATTACAAAAACGGTTTGGAGGGTGTGAAGAGGTTTTTGGAAGTCTATGAAAAATAAATAGAAACTTGGATGACTTTCCGAGACGAAGAGGTGACTAGAATAGATAGGGTTTTTCGGTTTTGGGAAGATCACGTCAAACACGCTGGGGACATTATCGACAACGGGGTGCCTTCGGCACCCATCACCGAATTCTGGCCAAAGGCCACCCATGTCGTTGAAGACAGGAGTTCTTGCTCTGATTCGGATGCATCCGAATTACAGAGAGAAACTTTGTTCGTGGGTCTTCAGAGGGACAAGCCTAAGGCCAGCTTTGATCCTTTCGAAGATGTGCATATCGACAGTTTTGTCATTATGCAACCATCAGACGAGGATAAGGGAGCTGGATTGCAGTTGTCATTTAACTAAAAAAAGAATTGTCAAAAATTATTTTAAAATGCTTAAGGGTTGATTCCATGAGCAGAGATCAAGATTACCGTAGAGGAGTGCCACTAATCTAGCACCCCCACGGACTGCTCAAGGGGGGCAGCAGTGGGAGAAAGAGGTGGGTGTTCTGGAGATGCACAAAGTCAGCGTAGTGAGCACGAGGGTGAAGAAACGAAAGAGAAGAATCTGATGTACATTTACGGCCAAGGTACCTTGATAGAGGCATTATTGAAATTCAGCCTGATTCAGTGGCAACGGAGGACAGCTCGGAACTTCAACGGCAAAGTAGTACCAAAAGGCTGAGGTCTCTCCTGATGACCAGGTGCGTGAAAACATTTGAATATCTCACTCCAAGAGGTGAGGGGCTGCAATGGTTGCAAATCCCCTCAGCCTAACAGGCAAAACCTAATGTAAAGCGCTACGACAACAAGTTAGGCATGGGGGCCTACTGACAAGGGGTTGGATTGTAGATCCCGGGTCCTCCCTCACGCAGCAGGGCGAACTGCTTCCGGGGTTCGAAAGATGCTAAGGATGGTTTTCGGCAAGAAAGTATGAGGAGACCATGCAGCACATTGTTATGGGATGCCAAATAGCATCTAGATTATGGAGACGGTGGGATGCAGTGCGCAAGATGATCAAGGGTGGGTGGGAATGGCCATGGTCCCGAAATGTGACTTTCCTGGGCCCAGATCCTGTGATTCTATCTGGTGTCGGTGGTCTGGGAAGGGCAAAAACCAGTTAGGATCTCATACTTGTACATTGTCGATGTTTGCACCTGGGACACATCACAGTAGTTTGGTTGCTGTAGACAGCCAGATGCACCTCGGTGTGGAGGGGGTGCGAATGGGAGAAGCAAAACTGCAAAGAAGCAACACAGTAACAAGTGGGAGCAAAGAGAGACTCTGAGAGAGAGACTCTGAGAGAGAGAGAGAGAGAGAGAGAGAGAGAGAGAGAGAGAGAGAGAGAGAGAGAGAGAGAGAGAGAGAGAGAGAGATCTTAGCAATAAAAAGGCGGTGGACAACCTCGACGCTTTTGAAGTGCAAGTAAAATGAAATGAGAAAGTCAAGTGGTCATTGTTTATTGTGAGAGAGAGGAAACGTAAGAAGAAAGAAAAAGATGCGGAGTGAATTGTTGGTTGCTAATGGAGTCAATTGTTGTTTGTTGTTTTCCGTTGGAAAACTCTACATCGGCAAAAATAAAACAAGTGTGTGACACACCTATGCGAAAAAAACACCCCCCTACCAGCCAAAAAAAAAAACAAAACGGAGTTCCTGCTCTGTGTGAACTCCGTGAAGTACGTGACCGACGATGTGACCGGCAACTGGCCGACGTTCACCAGGGCCATGAACGGTGAACGGGGGTACGGCACTGCTCCCCGCAACTCCTTCTCTCCCACTATCCTCTCTCCTCCCTTTCTCCAACCTCTCTCCCTCCCCTCTCCTTCGTTAGTTGTTCCACTTTTCTGAGGTGTTGCCGGACCCTTCCGGCCTTCCCCCCCTTTCCTTCCCCCTGTCTCGATACTCCCCGCAACTTCGTCGGACTCCAAGAACTCGTCGCCCGCCCCAGCCTCGGGCCAATATCACTCCTCTCTCGCCCTTTCCTCCCCCCTGTCTCGGTGCTCCCCGCAACGCCGTCCGATCCCAAGCTCATCGCCCTGACCTGTTCATCCCCCACTAGCTCGTCCCCTCCCTCATAGATCCGGTCTTCTGTCGCGATCTTAACAGTCCCCCTCCCTTTTTTTTACGATCCCTTGCTCATCCCCATAACCGCCCTCTCCTTAGCCTTCTGGTGGAAGAAAGGAGCAGTGTGTTGGGGGAGGTAGAGGGAGAATAGGGGGATATGGACACATAGGTGGAAAAGGATAATAACGTGGGTAAAACACAGGGGAGGAACCCAGGAAGGAACTCAGTCACAGACCCATACCCATCTAATCCCAAGGAGGGAACTAAGAGGGAAGGAAGAGAGGGAGGGGATTAGCAATCGAGGAGGGACTTTGAGAGGGTAACACAGCAAGAAGGGAACGGCAAACGCAGTTTTGGGCGGGGCACAAAGAATAAAGGAGAACATCACCAAGGTAAATCGAGGTGAACAGATAGCCCTTCTCATCATGGTTGTTAGTAAAGGCTCTGGGTCAGGACACAGACCTCAAAGGGCTTACAAAAGACTTGAGTCTACACTGTTATATCGTGGGGCTATGCGGCAGCATGCGGAGAAGAGCTTGGCTGGCAACAAACATAAAATAATGGAGGCCTCGACTAGTGGGGGGCAAACCACCTCCGACATCCAGCCGACTAGTCCTCCACTCCCCCCCCCACATCCTACACCACCCCCTCCCTTTCCTGGGCAGCCCTGTGACGTGCAACCTCACGCCCTGTGCTGTCTTTCGTTCGAAGTGTTAGACGTGCGGAAAGGGGCCCAGAAAAACAGCAAGATGGGATGTGCCAAGGATTTTTGGGAAATTGAGTGTGGGGACACAGACGAAACTGAAATCCCCCGTGTTGGTCTGATGAAGTAAGTCGATTGTTTTCGTGCGTCGCGGAAGGCGCGGACGGGTAAGGCGGGAAAAAGAGAGGAAAATCCAAATTCAATCCAGAAAGTATTGTCGTGCTTCCCACCGGGTTATAGCCCGTCGTTTAGAACGGAAAGGCTTCGGCACGCTTCGCGTGTCTCATTTTCGTATCAAATCTCGTCGTCGTTCGCTGGTTAGTTCCGAGTCTGACGTGGATGGTCTCAGTCGCGTGGCTCTTTCTTTATGCTCGTCTTCACTCCGCACATGGTAGTGGAAGCCCCTGGAATCGTAGTGTTCAGAACGCTGATATTCTGTATATAGAGTTCGTGGCCAGTGGGGTTCTACTGTCGTCCACGGGATGACGATCAACTCGTTAAATGGCAACAATACCGAGTAAGGTGGGAAGTGCGTATCGATGATAACAAATCCGGCTTCTACGAATCCAGAACAACGGTTGGCCGGAGGGAAATAATATCGGCCGCAGATCTGTGCAACAGCTTCTCGTACGTCCCACTCGCATACACGTGTCCTTTCCTCGTTGTAGGGAAAAGGCCGCGTTGGGGCGGGCGGTACGGGAGGTTGATGCCCGATCGGAGGGTACTGGTTAGTCCACATATCAATCAATTGCAAAAACCTTGAGACGTCATCAAAAGAAGGAAACACTCGTGCAACTCACAGTCAATTCCTTTCGATAGGAGAGAGAGGGAGTGAAAAGAAGAGATACTTCCTCGGCTTAAAGCATGCATAGGACTAAGGGATCGATCCGCGGCTCGGGTTTAGTGAGTCAGCGCGACGTTGATCCCCGGCGCCTTGTTTCTCGAGGCCGCCCCGTGGTTCGGCTACTGATGTTGTGCAGCATAAGGCAGATGGCATGCGCAGTACATTCAGAGCTACAGATCTAAACACTCTTGCATTCTCGGGCAAAATCCCGAGGACAAACGTCTAATCAACACAAAAAAAGGTCGCGCATCTCCATACATACATCCACTGTGGAAAGTGCGAAAATGAGACATACACAGAAAAAGATGGATCGCCTACTCAGTACACACGCATCCACCATTCACAAGACAAAAAGACGGGGACCTTGCGTAGGATGATTACCTAGGAAACTAATGGAAGAGTTCCGGAAGAAGTTCTTTCATGCAAGGGAAGCACACCGATTCATTCCTATTCAGGAGAAAAAAAGAAGAAAGACAATCATCGAGACACATCATTATTCAAAAGTAGAGAAGAGAGGGGGTACATGGGGGAGGAGAGTCGAGCTGGGGGATGACCAAGTCTGGAAGAAAGACATTCAACATGACCGTCGTACACTTACACCAAAGATAAAGATCCACAACAACAAAGGCGCATTCGCCGTTAATTCCAATATGGCCCCAGGCCAAACGCTCACTCGACTCCAATCATCGATCCTCATACCCGCACCGACGATCCCCGCCGTCGCGTGTTAACTCCCATCATTGCGATCGTCACCCCGCTGTCGTAAACTCGACACGGTTCGTCCGGATCCCACAGTCCGTCGTGGCGATCAAGAGCGCAACCGGCCAGCCTATCGTCAACCCGACAGGACTTTCCGACTCGCATCAACACACTCTGCCTAGCCACTGCTTCCCGGAAGCTGGCTTGGGAATCGAGAATGTAAGAGAGATTTGCGGACGCGCTTGCGGGTTTTATAGTTGCGATGAGGGATGCAGGAAGGGGAAAAGTCGAAGGGAAGGTTGAGGGATGGGGGGAGTAGCAGGAGGAGAAGACGTTGAGAAAAGCACTCTGCGGAAGCCATGTTGATCCCTCGAAACTCAAGGTTCAACCAATCAGATTCGTTGCGCAATACGAAGGTCCTATTGATCCACGTATCTGATTGGCGAGCGGGAGTTATCGAAGGATCAACCGGGCGTTGCGCGCTGAGTTGGAGGGTGGGAAGGAAAAAGGCGCAAGAAGTAGCGCAAGACGGGTCCAAGATTCAGATGAGCAAGAAAGGAAAATGGCCGCGCAAAGAGCAGAGCGGGAGAGAGAGAGAGAGAGAGAGAGAGAGAGGAAAACTGTTACGAGGAGCGAGGGGGAAAAGGAGGAAGGAGGGAAGAGCGCGGGAGAGAACGACGCGGGGAACAGAGAGGAGAAAGCTTTGCATGCGTGGCGCCGTCAACAGAAAAGGAGAAAAAGGCACCAAAACAGTTACAGCTTGCCTAAATCCTAGACCAATTCAAAATTGAAATCACCATATCCGCGCGCGAAATGTCGACGCGGGAAAAGAAAATTCTACGCCTATTCGTTTCCGGACGAAATCCCGAAAGTTTTCCCCGACGCGGCCAAAAACATTCACACACTTAAAAAGGACACGTCGAAGTTCCGCTTATCCCGGAATTCCCAACTGCCGAGCCCAATTCCCAGTGCGCTCACTAAGGCGCACGTAAATTCCCATGTATTTTCCGACTTGCAAAAAAGAAAAAGAGAACCCAGAAGTCGAAAAAGCTCTCAGAAAAAAGGAAAATGCGGCATCCGGAAACAAGAAATCGAAACGGGGTTTTCATGGGGTTGGTATGATACAAGCAAAAAGGGTACGAAAGATAGCACGGGTTCGGGAAGTGGTTCGTCACATATGTGACGCGCAGGGGGTTCCAAAATTATGCGATCTCCTGATTGCATGTCATGGCGGAGGAGGAGAGAAAAGGGGGGAGAACAAAGTGATGCATGAGGAACCAAACAGAGCTTCAGAAAGAAGCACAAGGACGATAATTGAGCCGCCGATGAGATGGCGACAACATCCGTGGCAAGATCTCCGCAGCCCTGTCGTATGCCACCCTCTGCCTTGTAGAGATCGTCCAGGTGACGCCATCATAATCCACCTGATCTTCATGTACTCTGCACCCCTGCTTGCTGCTGTTCGTCGAATCAGAGCGTAGGTTGACGTCATCGTCGATGGCGTGATCTTCGCGAAG
>BFEA01000634.1:687432-702710 GCA_003427395.1 Chara braunii | reverse complement strand
CATGGATGGGATCTACCGCCTAGTTGGAATAGGTCAGTAGAGGCGGTACATGGGGGGAATCTCACGGGGACGACGGGGAGGAAGTGGGGGTAGGAAGTGATTCATTCCTTCCATCGTCACCGGGAGCTCCTCGTATCGGATGATCCGGTGGAAGCGGGGGAAGTGATCGCCGCTGCGAGGGAGGGAAGCGAGGTAGTCACGATAGAAGGAGGAGAGGGTGCGAAAAAGTGCCGCTCGAAAGATCTCAATGTAGCGGCAAGAGGGGATTGTCCCCGTGGCAACGCAGTAAACTTCTACCACGTTGCACCACTCCCACGCAGCACTGAACAAGAGAATATGCCAACAAAACGTGGGGGCAGCAGGCTGAAGGGATGCGTGGGGGTAAACGGTGGCGAGCAAGCGGGTAGAGTAGAAGTCGCGGAAGAACTGGGGCAGGAAGGGATGGGGAGGGAAGGTGACAGGGGTACGGATCTGCTCGAGGGTGAGGAAATCAAGGGGTCGGCGGGACAGCGTGCGAGGACGAAGGCCTGTCGCCCGCATCGGTACGTGGACGAACTGGGGGACAGGTGGGGTTTGAGGAGGAGGAGGATCTGCTTCTTCTCCGTCGCGCGGTACTTGAGGTGGCGGCCGCAGGTCCGCCATCTTCGGGCCTTGGTGGCTCCGGATCCCTGGTCGGATCGTTGCCGATGCGCAGGCTGGCCCCGCTGGCGAACTCCAGTTGTCGCTTCCCGATGGCAATTTCCTCGCGCCTTCGCGCCGCTTCCGGATCTTCTGCCTCCGTTTCCGTACGCGTCGCTTCCTCCGGCGGGGCTTCCCACTCAGATCCGGCTTCTTCTTCCTCCTCTTCTTCTTCGCTCAGCTCACCCTCGCTATGTTCACTATAGTTTCCCTCCTCCGAGGTTTCCTCGTCTTCGTCCTCTTCGTCGTCGTCGTCGTCGTCGATCACCACTTCCTCTGCCCTCGGATAGAAGGCGTGAGGGATGATATCATACGGCTTCAGATACTCCTGCCGTGATGGTAGCGTATCCTCGTCCCTGGGTTCCTCCAAGCACGCGGTCCACTGAATGTACGGATCCAATGATCGTTCGAAAATGTACGGAGCAGGACTGTCGTCACTCTGTGAGTAGACGTCGGGCGAGAGATCGTCCGCCAATTGCACGATCGGTGCGATGAGCTCTTGGGCAATCAGTTGGCGGCGCCCCGGCTGTACCGGACCAAAGAGAAAGCCAAGGAGATCGCCCTCCGCGTTAGTCTTCCAAGCTTGGATAATTAGCAGCTCCGGATTTTCGATCCACGCAGGATGCCCGCTGACCGATGTTCACGTCACCTGTACTCTGGCCAAGCAGAAAGACAGCTCCTCAAAAGTTTCGCGCCACAGCCGCCACTCTCCAGGATTGATAAGAGGGACCGAAAGAGGTTCGAACGAGAAGGAGAGAGAAGGTTGAAGATCGGATTGCCAGAAGGTGGGGAAAAGAGAGGGGAGACCAAAGATGGAGAGAGGAGCGAGAAAATCGGCGTGGTTCATTGAGGACGAGGGAAGGGAACGATGGTGGGAATCACAACTGGCCGCTCGCGCAGTGATCGGCGAATGTTGTCAAGATCCGGTGCAAAGATCGAAATGAGGTTGAACCCTAGTCGGGCGACGACGTGCCGCCACACGTTGGACACTTGCTCCATCCACTCGCGCAGCGAGGTCAAGATCGCGGTATGCCACTGCGGATTGACTGAGCTGATGTCGCCGCTGAAAGCCGCCACCGTGGTGATGTGGCTTGTTCTGGGCCCCGCTCGCCGATGAACTACGGTTACCTCCGCGAATATCACTGCGCGAGGACTCCCTTCGATCTGAAACGCGGCGGCTGCACAGATACCGTCGTCGCGAAAGAATCGCATCAAACGCCGAAGATCCGCATTGAGCCGTGGGTGACAAACTTGTCGAATCTCCGAGATGTGGCCACGTGGCTGCAACAGCTGTACGTCAAGAACCCGCTCCGTGATAAAACTCATGGCGAGGTCGGAGAGGAAGACGAAGGACAAGAGGGAGAAAGGGGAGAGAGGGTTAGATCGTCGTCGTTTTCCTTGCTGTCCGAGGACGAAGAAGGAGGAAGATCAAAAGGAGGAAGATCAGAAGGAGGAAGAAGACGGAGGTAGGAGGTATGCCGGACAATGGGGACAGAGCTATGGCTGGCACTAGCCTCAGGCGCAATGCGCACCGTGTTGGCACCGTTGGGTCCGAGCTCGACGACGCGAAAACAGCCAGAGAACTTGGGAGCGAGTTTCCGGTCACGTGCACATTTACGTATCTGCTCTAGGTCCCCTAATTTATATTGGTACTGGGGCCCAGCATTTCCATTCCGAGCCTCGTAGCTATGGACCTGCCTACCGTAAGCCAGTTCGGTCATCCTTTCCCTTTTTCGGGCTAGCTTCGGAACGGCCCGTTCCATTAAATCGGCGTACCTTTTGGCCTTGGCCTTGAGAGCCGCACGCGTGTCTCTACCCCCTGCTTCGGCAATTTTCGAGTTATCCCGGTAATCGACATAGGGGAGGCTATTGGTTCGAAGCTGAAAGGGGGTAAACCCCATAGACTCGTGAGGGGTGGCCCGGTGGATCCCGACGATCAGATATACGATCTCGGGCCAAGGACGCGTGTCGTGGGCCGCTAAGTTCCTGCGAAGGGCGGTCTTGATCATACGGTTGGCATTTTCGGCCAAGCCGTTTGACTGGGACACGTGGGGTGCCGTATGTCTGAGCATGACGCCCCTTCGCGCAAGTAGTTCTTCTACCTCACCTTTAAATTCAGATTCATTGTCGATTAGAATTTCTTCCGTATCTAGATGGGTATAACGGAACCGTTCGATGTATGTGGCTATTTCTGCGGCTTTTCGGGTCTTACAGGGATAGACTTCGATGTACTTGGAAAAATAATATATTAATACTAACAGGATAGAATATTCACAGCGGTTTGGGCCAGGTGGCACATCAACATCTGTCGTGTCCATACTTACTCGCTGGAAAAGACGCTCTACTTCCGTAGGTACGATCGTGTTTGGTCCCCGTATAGGGGCGCGATTGGTGGCACAGACCAGACAGTTAGCGACAATGTATTTGACGTCATCTCGTATATTGGACCAGAACCATCGGTTCTGGTCTACAGTTGCCTCCGTGACACGTATCGCGAAATGAGCGGCCTGTTCCTCGTGAGCAGATCGGATCCAATCGTATCTCTGGAATGGATGGGGAACCGTCAACCACGAGCCTGATCCGTCAGTTTTACGCTTTTCCAAATGACCGTTGATCCATCGATAGTCCCGAGATCTCTCAGTCGCCCTACGTCTGTCGTGTTTGGTGAGGTGGCCCAATGATAACCCCGCTAGTTTTGCCAATAAAATTTTATCCGTCCAAACCTCCGCTCGTCGGTATTTTTCATCGTATTCAGGGCCGTCCGTACGAGCGGCCTCGAATTGAACCTCTGTGGGGAGTTTGTTCGTTCTACACAGGGGGCACCTCCATTCCTTGCTATTCGTTCGATATCGAACGCAGGCCCCATGCGCACGATAGACACACGTGGCACATTCTACCCAATCGACAAACCCATCTTCGAAGGGATGACATTCGACCCCATAAACTCGTGCAGTACATGTGCAAAAATAACAGAATTTATCGGGGAGGGTGGCAAAGAAAACAGAGAAAGTAAGAGGGGCAGAATTAGTAGGGGAAGAAGGGGCTGCGGAGACAGGTGGAGCAGACATGACGACAGAGGGGAAGAGATGGGACTGAATAAGGGAGAGAGGATTAGTCCGCGTGTCGCTTACTCCTTCGACAAGATCTCCACTTGGCCGTACCAAGGCCCGATCTCTTGTTCAGGTACGTTCCACGGAATCACCTCCTCACTCTTCAGAACTTTCTCAGGCCGGTGCAATCATGTCAATCCGTCCGCGTTCCCATGTTTCTCGTGCTTCCGGTGACGGATGTCAAAGTCCATGCTCTGCAGCACCGTTGCCCATCGCCCGATCATGCCCGAGTAATCCTTCGATTTCTTCAGGGCCAACAAGGGCTCATAATCAGTCACCAGGGTGAACTTTCGGCCATAAAGATAAGCGCGGAAGTGGCTGATTCCCCAGAGAGCCGCATAACATTCTCCCGTGGGAGCGGCGTAGTTGCGCTAGCAGGTAGGTACGGATTTGGACGCATATTCTACCACATTCTCGAGTCCGCTTGGTCCCACCTGGGCAAGAATCGCCGAAATGGCTTCCGGCTGCCAGTCAGTGATGAGAACAAAAGGCTTCTCGGGATCCGGTCTTATAAGGACCGGAGCCGAAATGAAAGCGGCCTTGAGTTTGGAAAATGCTTGATCGCACTCCGGCATCCAGATCAACGGCTGATCTTTGCGCAGCAGATTTGTGAGGGTCCCGCAGTCGCCGCGAAGCCCTTGATAAATCCTCTATAGTATGAGGCCAGGCCCAGAAAAGCGCAAACTTGCGTGATAGTCGTAGGCACCGGCGCGTCTCTGACAGCTGCCACCTTCTGCGGCTCCGGTTGGAGTCCCTTGTCTGTCACCACGTGCCCTAAGAAGGAAATGGTGGTGAGAAAAAACTGACACTTCTCAAGCACCATCTTGAAGCCCGCATCTCGCAATGCATGCAGAGCCCATTCAATGTGTTGCACGTGTCCCTCGTAGGAACTCGAATACACCAAGATGTCATCCATGTACACAATTACGCAGTAGTTTGATGATGCTCTGTGCCAAATGAGTCTTCCTTACGAAGTTTTGAAAGGCCATATTCATGGCTCGCTGGAAGGTCGCTGGGGCGTTGCAGATACCCATCGGACATCGAATCCACTGCCACGTACCTTCGAAAAGCACAAACGTTGTTTTCGGACGATCTTCTTCTCGAACGAGGAGATGATGGAACCCATGGCGAACATCAAACTTGCTGAAAAATCACGCACTTCCAATCGCATCCAACAACTCATCAATCCGGGGGAGGGGGTACACATCTTTGATCGTGATATCATTCAACTTCCGATAATCAATGCAAATGTGAATCCCTCCGGCCTTTTTAGGTACGATCACTACGGGAAAAGACCAGGGACCTATTGCGGGTTCGATCCAACCATTAGCTTTGAATTCTTTAATCCGCTAAAAAGCGGCAGCTTTTTGAGCCGGCGAATATCGGTAAGGAACGCAGCTAATGGGTGGGTGGTCTCCCGTAAGAATGGCATGCTCGATCACATTAGTTAAACCGATGTCATTATCGTGCACACTCAATACGTCTGCGTAACCATTTAACACACAAATTAACAATTTTCGTAGTTCCGGGGGAACGTGACTCGGAAGGGTGATCGTCGATTCCCCAAAAATCTTAAGGGGCATATCGACCCAATCAACCGGCCGTTTCCGTTGACCATCGACACTAGAGAAAACGGAACTACTGGTGCGAACAGAGAAGACAATGGCTATCATCTGGGACTCAGCGGGACTGATCATCTCTGTTTCTTTAGTTTCAGCATCAGTCTCCGAACCAACCGAGGTCGGTTCCACAGTCAGCCCCGTTAGATCCGTCATTTCTTACATCTGATTAGGTACATCACTTACCGGTGCTTCCGCCTCCTGTTTGATCAAGGCGATGGTGGCTCTTGGCGTTAGTAACGATCTGGGCGGAAAGACAGAGACATCCAAATAATGTTCTGTTTGTTGATAACGTGTACGTAAGGAAAGTGCTCCTTCATACAAGGTACGAGGGGGTTCCGAATCATCAGCCAGTTCGGACACTTGTAAGATGGGTTCCCCGAGAAGGATTGAAGGGCTGACCTAGGTTGTCAGGGGCGCGAACGCGCTGTCGTCGAAATCCACGTGGAAGTTTTGGGTAGTGTCGGGGCACATTTGAAATTCTTCAGGAATTTCACGTTCGAAAAGTTCGACTAGGTGCTTCCATTCTTCTTCACTGGGCATCTCTTCTTCATATTCATGTTCCCTGATCTCGTTACCGTCGTCCGAGGAAGTGCATCCCTCGGAATTAATGCATCGAATCATCCCTATTTGGGCCAAGTTAGGGGCCCGTTTTATCGTTCGGGTGAAGATTCGCAAGGGAACAGTTTGAGGCTTTCCCCCAGTTTGCGTGAGCACCAGTTGCTTCGAATTGAAGTGCAGTCGAGCACCCACCGCCATCGCCCAACACAGAATAGGAACGTACATCGATTACGAGTGCGTTAACAAGGACGTGTACTCGTCCGACTTTTACGGCTACGTTCTCGATAACGCCTACAATGTTCATTGCTTCCTCGTCGGCAGAGACACAGTTGTCTTTGCTAGATTGAGGAAGAATGGATCCAAGCCGTCCCGTCTTTTTGACAGCATCTAATGATATGGCTACTGCAGAAGACCCCGTATCAATAAGAGAGTTAAACGGCTTGCCCCAGACTTCACAGTCGCATTCCGCACTCTTTTATAATACTCGTCGAGCTCGTACGAAGTGATCTTTTTCCGCTAAAGAGATCGCGGCTATTCGTGCAGCCTCGGGTTCAGGTTCTTTCATATCAGGCTCGGGAGATGCAACCTCCTCGCTTCCTTCTTTCTTCTTCAACATCCGTTGTATGCGGTGATAGGTGAAGCGCTTTTGATTTTTTTGGCAATGTTGTAGAAGTTTATCGTTCGCTGCTGAAATCGGTAAGCGAATATCTAGTTGCTTGAGCGTTTTCAATACATCTATATCTCCGGTCCCAAACTGCGGTCCCGGATTGGATTCGCGATCGACCCATTCGAGATCATCCAGGGCCGATCGAATTGCTCCGATCATGCCTGCGAGATGGAGATACTCGAGAGGATCAACTATATCAGCAGCGTTAGAGGAAGAAGCTCCGGATGTCGACGCCCTTGTTGTCGAAGAGGAAGGCTGTTCTGGAGCATATGCTACGAGCTCTCCTTCCTGGTCCGTATCCATCAGAGCGGCCACTTGTCCTTGATTAAGGGCGACAGGGGCCGCAGCAGGGGGAGGCTGATTACGTTTTAGCTGCGGACAGTCTCGGGCGAAATGTCCGGGCTGCTTGCAATTAAAACACTCGATCTTGCCTGCCGGATTAGCTAGATGGGGAAACTGAGGTGCGAATCCTGGAGCAGGCGGAGCACGTAAGAGCGGGAAGGAAGCAGGGGCAGGCCGAGCAGGAGCCGGGTTGGGCTTAATTAACCTGCTCATTATTTGCTCCATTCGTTCCATGTGGGCTGCCTTCATTTGGATCAAGTTGCTCATCCATTCGGACTGTTTGGTAGTGGCCGTATGGATCATCTGAGCAAGATGCAAATTAGTTATGGTTGGCGAGGGGGGTTCAGGTGAGATTCCGCTTTTGATTGTCGCGATCGATTGATTCACGGGGGGAGAGGAGGAAGAAGCAGGCGGGATATCAGAAACAATTCCGCCGGGAAGATCATGGTCAGGGCGGGGATAAAATCGTTCGACCGCCTGCAACCACGATCGCCTTTTAGCCGTCACATCCCGTATGGTATCCGTAATGTCTTCGTCTCCCTCACTTATATACTTTTTTGTATCGGCCAGGTCTAATTCCAATGCTTTAGTTATGATAGCCGTTAACGGGTGTGTTTTCGGCGGAACCTTTTTCTGCAGCTTCCCTTTTAATGTTGGACTTCGTAAGTGATCGATGAACAAATCAAGAGCGGATTTCTCGTCTCACCCAGATTTGTCCAATGTGGTTTGAAACCGATCGACGAAATCGGGTAACAGTTCTCCTGGCCCTTGGGGTCGATTTTTTAGTACGTACCAGGCGACATCTTCACTGACCGTATCAAATCGAGCCAAGAAAGCTTGCTTGAACGTATCCCAATCCACCCACGTATGTTTTCTGAACCAATCATGCGACGTATTGCAGAGTAGTAATGTCAGAACTCGGGGAAGGTCGGCTGCGCTGTAGTTTTGAGCTTCAACAGCTTCCAACCAAGCCTCGGGATGGGTATGGTTAGGAAAGAAGGGAAAGGGGGCAGGGATGCTAACGATCACCCTAGTACCGTCCACCATTGGGATTGCAGGTGCAGCCGCACCAGACTGAGATCGGGTCACTGGGCGATCCCGACGAGCTAGTTGAGGGTCTCTCCTACCTTTCGCAAGTTCGACTTACTATCATCCGAACCGACACGTGTCGGCTCCGATACCAACCTCACGCCCTGTGTTGTTTTTCGTTCGGAGTGTTAGACGTACGGAAAGGGGCCCAGAAAAACAGCAAGATGGGGTGTGCCAAGGATTTTTGGGAAATTGAGTGTGGGGACATAGACGGAACTGAAATCCACCGTGTTGGTCTGATGAAGCAAGTCGATTGTTTTCGCGCATCGCGGAAGGCGCGCGCGGGTAAGGTGAAAAAAAGAGAGGAAAATCCAAATTCAATCCAGAAAGTATTGTCGTGCTTCCCACCGGGCTACAGCCCGTCGTTTAGAACGGAAAGGCTTCGGCACGCTTCGCGTGTCTCGTTTTCGTATCAAATCTCGTCGTCGTTCGCTGGTTAGTTCCGAGTTTGACGTGGATGGTCTCAGCCGCGTGGCTCTTTCTTTATGCTCGTCTTCACTCCGCACACGGTAGTGGAAGCCCTTGGACTCATAGCGTTTAAAACGCTGACATTCGGTACATAGAGTGCGTGGCCAGTGGGGTTCTACTGCCGTCCACGGGATGACGATCAACTCGTAAAATGGCAACAATACCGAGTAGGGTGGGAAGTGCGCATCGATTATAACAAATCCGGCTTCTACGAATCCAGAACAACGGTTGGCCGGAGGGAAATAATATCGGTCGCCGATCTACGCAACACTTCCTTGTACGTCCCACTCGCATACACGTGTCCTTTCCTCGTTGTAGGGAAAAGGCCACGTTGGGGCGGGCGGTACGGGAGGTTGATGCCCGATCGGAGGGTACTGGTTAGTCCACATATCAAGCAATTGCAAAAACCTTGAGACGTCATCAAAAGAAGGAAACACTCGCGCAACTCACAGTCAATTCCTTTCGACACGAGAGAGAGGGAGTGAAAAGAAGAGATACTTCCTCGGCTTAAAGCATGCATAGGACTAAGGGATCGATCCGCGGCTCGGGTTTAGTGAGCCAGCCCGACGTTGATCCCCGGCGCCTTGTTTCTCGAGGCCGCCCCGAACATGGGATTCGTGAAAACCTAACAAAATAAATTGTTAGGTTTGCACGAAATCTATTCAAGATTATGATAGTACGTTTTTTAGGTCTCCTCTAGGAACACAATTCTACGTGAAGTGAAACATCCGTAAAAAAAAAAACAGAAAATTAATTTTTCAGAACTACTGGAGGGGGCGAGGAAAACAGCGGGTTTTTTCATAGAAAATCACGACCTGGTGAAACACCGTTGGTTCAAGAACTGAAATATCCTGATTTTTTGTTATCCAAAAAAATTGTGTTTATAGTCCTATAAGATGTGTAGCACAATGAATTTATTCGGGGGTTTTTCGAACGCGCAAACATATTCTTCTGTTCGTGAATACGTTCACTTGAACATGGTTTCCCATACATAGGCAAATATATTATTTTTTATTGTTTGTTTTAATTTTTTTCCCTATATTTTTATTTTAAACTCGTGTTTGGCTAAGAATTTCAAGGTGTCTCCGAGGCAAAAGTTGTTTGTATTCTTATTTTAAATGACATATATTTTTTGATAAGGGTTTTATTGTTAAGTTCAAAAGTGATTTATACTCCTATAAATTATTTTATGCAGAGCTTGGCTTTTACCTAATTGTGGAAACTGACTTATAATCCTATAAATGAGTATTCACCAAAACACGTTTTTTTTAACATCTTTCAATTTGCCTTGTCATCCTTAAAAATTACCCTGTTGGAACTCGGTTTTTTTGCCAATCTACTAAGAATGACTTATAGTCATATAAAAGCATTTTGCAAGGAAGGGTTTTCTTGCACATTCTGAGGAACGCTAAACTTTTCACCTGATTTTTTACCTCCTTTATCGCAAAACGATTAAAAACGCTATCTTTTTATGTAAAAAATAACACTTTGACTTCTACTTTTTCATTCTATAAGATTGTGAGGTTTTCACGAATCCCTTGTTTCCGTGGTTCGGCTGCTGATGTCGTGCAGCATAAGGCAGATGGTATGCGCAGTACATTCAGAGCTACAGATCTAAACACTCTTGCATTCTCGGGCAAAATCCCGACGACAAACGTCTAATCAACACAAAAAAAGGTCGCGCATCTCCATACATACATCCACTGTGGAAGGTCCGAAAATGAGACATACACAGAAAAAGATGGATCGCCTATTCAGTACACACGCATCCACCGTTCACAAGACAAAAAGAAGGAGTCCTTGCGTAGGAGGATTACCAAGGAAACTAATGGAAGAGTTTCGGAAGAAGTTTTTTCACGCAAGGGAAGCGCACTGATTCATTCCTATTTAGGAGAAAAAAAGAAGAGAGACAATCATCGAGACACATCATTATTCAAAAGTAGAGAAGAGAGGGGGAAGATAGGGGAGGAGAGTCGAGATGGGGGATGACCAGATCTGGAAGAAAGACATTCGGCATGACCGCCGTACACTCACACCAAAGATAAAGATCCGCAACAACAAAGGCGCATTCACCGTTAATTCCAATATGGCCCCAGGCCAAACGCTCACTCGACTCCAATCATCGATCGTCATACCCGCACCGACGATCCCGGCCGTCACGTGCTAACTCCCATCACTGCGATCGTCACCCCGCTGTCCGGTATCCACAAACCGTCGTGGCGATCAAGCACGCAACCGGCCAGCCTATCGTCAGCCCGACAGGACTTTCCGACTCGCATCAACACACTCTGCCTAACCACTGCTTCCCGGAAGCTGGCTTGGGAATCGAGAACGTAAGAGAGATTTGCAGACGCGCTTGCGGAATTTATAGTTGTGATGAGGGATGCAGGAAGGGGAAAAGTCGAAGGGAAGGTTGAGGGATGGGGGGAGTAGCAGAAGGAGAAGACGTTGAGAAAAGCACTCCGCGAAAGCCATGTTGATCCCTCGAAACTCAAGGTTCAACCAATCAGATTCGTTGCGCAATAGGAAGGTCCTATTGATCCACGTATCTGATTGGCGAGCGGGAGTTATCGAAGGATCGACCAGGCGTCGCGCGCTGAGTTGGAGGGTGGGAAGGAAAAAGGCACGAGAAGTAGCGCAAGACGGGTCAAAGATTCAGATGAGCAAGAAAGGGAAATGGGCACGCAAAGAGCAGAGCGTGAGAGAGAGAGAGAGAGAGAGAGAGAGAGAGAGAGAGAGAGAGAGAGAGAGAGAGAGAGAGAGAGAGAGAGAGAGAGAGAGAGAGAGANGAGAGAGAGAGAGAGAGAGAGAGAGAGAGAGAGAGAGAGAGAGAGAGAGAGAGAGAGAGAGAGAGAGAGAGAGAGAGAGAGAGAGAGAGGAAAACTGTTACGAGGAGCGAGGGGGAGAAGGAGGAAGGAGGGAAGAGCGCGGGAGAGAACGACGCGGGGAACAAAGAGGAGAAAGCTTTGCATGCGCGGCGCCGTCAACAGAAAAGAAGAAAAAGGCACCAAAACAGTTACAGCTTGCCTAAATCCTAGACCAATTCAAAATTGGAATCACCATATCCGCGCGCGAAATGTCGACGCGGGAAAAGAAAATCCTACGCCTATTCGTTTCTGGATGAAATTCCGAAAGTTTTCCCCGACGCGGCCAAGAATATTCACACACTCAAAAAGGACACGTCGAAGTTCCGCTTATCCCGGAATTCCCAACTGCCGAGCCCAATTTCCAGTGCGCTCGCTAAGGCGCACGTAAATTCCCATGTATTTCCCGACTCGCAAAAAAGAAAAACAGAACCCAGAAGTCGGAAAAGCTCTCGGAAAAAAGGAAAATACATCATCCGAAAACAAGAAATCGAAACGGGGTTTTCATGGGGTTGGTATGATACAAGCAAAAAGGGTACGAAAGATAGCACGGGTTCGGGAAGTGATTCGTCACAGCCCAGTTACATAGACCACTCGCTGGTCAATCAATCACGATACAAAGAAACACAGAGGAAGGGGAAAGGCGAGAGGGGAGGATCCCCCTGGAGAATCTATCCTCTGCAGGTGCCTTCTTCCTGACCAAGCTTTTAACCCCGTCCGAGCCTAAGGTAATCAACCGAAAAGGAAAATCCGCCCTGGTCAAATCCTTATCAACGGATAAAGTTAGGGATAGGAACGAGTTATACATCCAACATGCCAGCAACTGGGTCTTCCATGATGACGCTAGTTTCAAGTCAACGAACGACAAAGTTGGTTGGATCAGGACGAGGCTGGCGTCTCTCAAAGGAAGTATGGAAGAAGCACAAGACCTCTTCCTTCTCCAACCTTTCTCGGCATCCACGGTCACGGTCATTTGTAGATTTGAGGGTGACAAACAGGCCATGGATGGATGGAGATCGATTCGTTGTGACAGGTCTGAGGTACGTATTTATCCATGAGCTCCCCCGAAAAAGCAACGTCGAGAGGAAAGAAGGGAGAGAATGATGGCAGAAAAGTTTTGGGTAGAATTCCGCCACATCCTATTGAAATTCAAGCAGCTTTCTTACAAGACTTTGGGGAGAAATTCGATATCATTGACTTTTTTGACCCACTGCCCCCACATGTGGCAAGACGGGACGATTATCTCATGTTGGCAATTGACCTCCTAGAGGGGCAGCCTTTTTCAGTCAACGACATAATCCCCTTTCAAGTGGGGGATAAGGACTTTAAGATTCACACGGCTCACAAGCTACGCCCCTGGTGCTTCAAGTGTCAAGCTTATGGTCACCTATACACCGGCCCGGTGTGCTCCCACCACCCAATCAACCAAGTTAGGGCCATAGGGCGCCTAACCTAGGATCCTTTTAGGAGCACACACTGGCACACCGTTGACCCAGGGCATGAAAGATGGGTCTTTGCGGACAAGACCAACATTGAAGGAAAAATCATAGGGTGGATGTGGGAAGGGCCTGGCGAGCCCAATCTCGATTCCAAACCACCTCCTACCTGGACACCCTCAAAGACGGTGGAATCCCATCTACAGCCGCGAGGACCCATTCCTGGAGAAGGGGCCGTCCGGATAGACGACCCCCCTTCCACCGAATCTCCCCCGAAGGCAGTTGAATCGCAGGCAGACTCGCAGAGGCATGCCCCAGTAGAAAAGAATGTCCAGAAGGAGAATCATGAAGGATGAAAGAAGGTTGGCCCGACCCCGGAGCATTACCTGACAGAACAAGGTATCCAATCACCGTCCCCACAAAAGGGGCAACGTGGTGGGGCAACACCCTGTTGCAAAGGAAAGGATAAAAGAGAGGATGTTGGAAACAATAGACTCGCAGTGCTTGCCACCGATTTAGGCGTTTCTGTGGAGGGAGAAGTAGGGAGCCAAGACTGGCAGCACACTCAACATACCTCTCACAACGGAATTGTCACCCATACGCAAAACTCTAACAATCTACACTTAGGTACGATGGACCCCTACAAAGACGTATTAGAACGAAGCATCGAAGGTTGGGACAACCCGACAAACCTTGAGCTGGCCCAGAACAACACTCTCTCCCCTGTTCAAATCACGGATTGGATCATGATGGGTCTTCGGTCCCGCAACACAGAGGCCCTAGAGGACTTCTGGCCCCAAGCTCAGGCACAACTTAGGAAGGCCCTCGAGGACAACCCAAAGATGAGACTCATTCTGGAAAAGGGTCTCTCGAGCCACATACGTTGGGAGGAGGTTCTCCAAAGACTTTTCAAAATATCAGCGGCACATTTTCAGGCTCCGGTAAAGAATCTGCAAGTTGCTGAGGACCACCTGCCGGCAAAGTCCCCACGAGCACAATAGGGGGAAGAGAAGGAGCTTGTTGAGGGGGGTCAGAAGGCGACGGGATCTGAGGAGAACCAAGGGAAAAGAAGGTTAGAGGACGAAGAGCAAGTAAACCAGACGGATCCCCTTACAGAAAACTACCTCGAAGGGGCCTTCGGTCCGCAACCCATGGAGATCGAGGAACCTCCTGTCCCTCTCCCTCCCCCTCCGGACGTGGCCACAATGGACATTGATCAGCAAGAAGATAGGAGCGCACCACCGGCTGACATGGACACGAAACGGAAACTAAGAACTATTGCGGATTGACAGATTGAAGGCTTTCGTGCCCAGCACCCGGGTGGGACACAATATTTTTTAGACTGTTCACACGCCCAACTGTTTGCCATTCTAGACAAGAGTCCAACTCTGTGCAATGCCCTAGAAGCTGCCCCCCCCTCGCACATCACCTGGACCGAGATTTTCCAGCAGATCGGCCACACCTCAGCCGAGCATTTTCACCCCCCGGAGCAACACCAACCACCCCCGGTTGACCCCGGGGGGATTTGTCCATTGGTTCCGACCGGCCTTCGCCCTGACCAGCCATGCCATACAAAGCTTAGGCACTTGGTGGAAGCAGGGCAATACCAGAAGAATCTGCAACAGAGAGAAGGCGTAGCGGTTATCCCGCTAAGACATGTGGATGACAGGATGGAGATAGGACTCTCTCCAACACAAGGAGGGTTCACATTGCCAGGATGGGGTTTCTATAATATATGGTCCCTCCCCGGTCCGAGAGACAGCGATTTCAAGAAAAAAGCAGACTCCCTTTTACACCAGCATTACGCGGCCGGTGTCCTGGCGACCCTCCCCCAATTCGATGGATTGATGAGGGTAGTCACAACTGATCTATACGTTCTTTTTGAAGAAGATAAAGACTCCAATCTTAAATGGTTTACCCCTCCAACAACTGAAAGCCAACACATTCTGGACAAAGGAGGACTTACGCACGTGTTTATCGAGAGTCCTGCGAACACCTTCATTATGCAGATTTGGATATAAGAACCCTCAACGTGAATGGCTTAACTTCCTTCAACCCTGTGAAGAGGCAGGCTATGAAACACACGCAGACGCGTCCGCGGGGTCGAGCTCGGATAGCGGCCGTATATACAGCCACGTCCGCGGCCGACCTCGTCCACGCCGCGGACGCGAATTTACCATATCTTTCCTGAATTAAATAATGGGTTAAAAAAAAAAAAAAAGGGGTTGTAGGGATTTTTAAATCCCTACAACCCCATATTTTTTGTTTGGAAACAGATAAGTTTTTAGAATTATCAAAAAAAAAAAAAAAAAAAGGCGGAGAAGAGAAATTGAAAAATAAATTTAAAAAAAAGTTTTTTTTGGGGGCGGGGGAGATCTTTGGCTGGCAGTTCTTGACACTTCTTGTATTCTTCGTTTTTACGTTTTTTTTTTTTTTTTTTTTTT
>BFEA01000634.1:637081-662630 GCA_003427395.1 Chara braunii | reverse complement strand
ACCCACACACACACACACACACACACACACACACACATGCACAGAGAGAGAGAGAGAGCCCACACACACCCACACACATTCAGGCCTGTGTGCCCACACACATTCAGACCCACACACACACATGCAGAGAGAGAGAGAGAGAGCCCACACACACACACACACACACACACACATGCACAGAGAGAGAGAGAGAGCCCACACACACACACACACACACACATGCACAGAGAGAGAGAGAGAGAGAGAGAGAGAGAGAGAGGGCAGGTTGCTCAGACTGAGACACTCTTTTGGGAAGTTTTGGCCCTTACCAATTTCCGAACTGGTTTTCATTCCTGACCCATCAAAACAGCCGCCAGGATTGAAAACCCCTCCAACGATGAGAAAGAATACCTAGCATAGTTGATGACCAATGAGAGGGTGAGAAAGACCTACTGTCCTACTATTTGCATGGCAACAAAATTAGGACCGTGGGATCCCTTTGCTATCTGCGGCTGAGAAGAGTGTCACACACACGAACGGTCCTCATTCCTATACTTTTCTGACGGCTAGTGGGACTTGGCCTCGGGTCCAGTGTCCCTTAACGTCAGATCCCTCAAAAATGAAAAAAGGATGACCTATTGCGTCTCAAGGCTACTTTCCACCAGTCTTGCCCTCCTCTAGGGGGGGTGGCTAAGGCGCTCCCCAAACCCCAGGGGCCATGCTAATCTTCTCTGTATCGTTCCAATTTTAACGGATGTCCCGAAGGACTGTTTCTTTTTGCCAGAAAACGGGTCTGGCGTCCTTTACATATACCACAGCCATACAGAGGGCTGGGAAAAGCACTCCCGACCAATGCCATCCCGGACTGCAAGGACTGTTTCCTTTCTTTTTCGTTTGTCTTTTATTTTCTTGTTTCCTTTCTTTTTCGTTTGTCTTTTATTTTCTTGTTGTCTTCTTTGGATGCCTTTTTTTTTTTTTTTTTTTTTTTTTTTTTCCTTTTAAAAATCATTGCTCACAATTGTCGAGGCCGGGGTCCTCACAGTCTACCCGGATCAATGGAACATCTGGGGTGAAGGGCCTCGCCACAACTATCCCGAAACCACCGATTTGGAGAGGAGAAGCATCGCCATACCAACTCTCCAAAATCGGTGTCAGAAAAAATTTGGAGAGCGTCCTGGACGCGGTTTTGGGTCTCGCTCCACCACTGTCCGCTATACAGAATTTCGGAGAGTTCGTGTATAGCTGTCAGAGTACGAAAACACGGAGATTTCGTGTATAGTCTGCGCCGTCGCTCCACTTACTATCCACTATACAGCCCAGACTCCAGGCGGACTATCCGATTTCGTGGTCGAACGGCGGCCTCCTTCGACCACCCTTCGAGGAGTATCCGAGTAACGACTTTTGCAGGCTGGGAACTATACACAAATGTAGAGTGCGATCCACGGCCGATTTCTGACAACTATACAACGGAGTTTTCCCGTGTATAGTGTATAGTTAGTGGGAAGTATACACAAATGCAGAGTGCTATCCACGGCCGATAGATGTGTATAAGAGACAGCACACAGACCCACACACACACACACACACACACACACACACACAGAGAGAGAGAGAGAGAGAGAGCTGTCTCTTATACACATCTAGATGTGTATAAGAGACAGCAACTATACAACGGAGTTTTCCCGTGTATAGTGTATAGTTAGTGGAGCGACGCCGAACTATACAATTTTGTATAGTGTATAGTAGTGGAGCGAGACCCTTTGAGGAATGGTCACGAACTTTTCGAGAGACCCAGCCTGCAAAGTGGCCCTTTTGGAGAGCGGTCCGAGGCGAATCCATTTCGGCCCGAAAATGGAGAGTGTGCCGCGACCGACAATCGTCTGCGGCCTCGTGAAAACTCTGGAAAAATCACGGGGTTCTTCTGAAACAGTGGAGAGTGCCTCTTCGCGAGTGCAATGTGGCGATGACCACTCTCGAACCGGTTTTCTCCAATTCCGACATTCGAGAGTGCTCTCCAGAAAAAATCGATTTTCAAGGTAGGTGTGGCGAGGCCCAAAGTCCCACCTCCGAAGTTGAGTTTTCTCAACGCTGAGCTTTCTATCACGTGTGGCATGCTGGGACGGAGCTCTGCCGTTGATTTATTGAGAATCTAAGGTAACCAAAATACAGGAGAATAATCTATTAGATTTGGCCATTTTGTAGAATTTTTCTTTGACGTGAAATCCGTTTTGTAGTATGCGTTGGCCCTTTTGGGCGGGAAGCCATTTTCCATTGAGAAAACTACCCTACCGAGGGTAGGGTACATTTCTCAACTTAGGGAGGGACCCCACAGCGGCGCGTAAGATTTTTGGAATACCCACGCGTGGCGGATGTCATCCGCCGCCAACGGACAGCCTCATCCGCAGGGGATCCCACAGCGTCCGCATTGCAAGGGGGGTCCGTGGAGATCGGTTTCCCGAAAAGGAAACAGAGGAGAAACTTTCCTTTTTCGGGATACTATTTTTGAAAGCCCCGTGCGGGTGGTGTGGTCCTCTGACATTTCACAGGTACGGCCACTTCCTTGCATGCAGCTCTCCGTTGGCTAGGGAAGGGGTGCCCCCCCCCCTACCCTTCCGTAGCCAATGGAATTCCTAGTTGGCCGGGGGTACGAACGGGCCGCGGGGGGAGTGGAAACACTTCCCCTCGGTTTCCAGAAACCGCCGCGCACTTCTGTGGGATTTCGCGGACCACATTTTGGAAATGTTACCGCGCCGACGTGGGGTCCCTGCCTTATTTGCCTTTCGTTTTTTTTTTTTTCCAGATATCATTACACCCTGAAAGGGAGGAACTCTGACAGCTGTGTTGGGCAATGAAAGCATCTGGCCATCCATGTTGTCCCTGTCCATTTGACGAATGGTGACCTCCTGTCCCCTCACCACCGAAAGTACCCTTTTTCCACGGAGACATTCACTCCGACTGTGCCAGACGTGTTTCATTTCTCCGAGTTACTTCATCAAAAATAAGGAGAAAAGCTGTTTCTAGCGTTTTTTTCAGTTTTTTAATTTTTTTGTTTCGAATTTATTAATGTCAAAATGACTGTGCCAAAAGTTTTTTAATTTTTTTGTTTCTAGCTCCAAGCGTTTTCTAAACTAAACTTGGGCGGTGGGACTTCACCCCTGGGAGCGTTCTTTGGATGCCTGGCCGCCCGCCATTTCTTTGTTGCCTTCTTTGGGCCTGGCTGCACTACTCTCAAAATGTGCAAAACGAGAGTGAATCTTCCCCTAGAATATGGAAAGATACACGGCCATGATTTTTTTTATTTTTTTTTTTTTCCAACATCGGTTCGAGCCCGGTTTTCTGCCTCCAGGGTGATAAGAGCCCCTGAAGATAGAAGAGGGCCTAGGTTGGATGGCTCCATTCTATTCGTGGGGAGCTGCACCTGCTGGAAACCGGGTCCAGCGTCCCAAACATCATAATATAGTCTTGAATACAGCAAGCTCACTGGCCTCTTCACCCAGGGGCGCCTGAAATACGTGTTCCACTAGCCCAACGGACTTGCTATGCTACTTCCTATGTGGGTATTTGAGCGAAATGCTGAGATTCTACCAAGGATTCAAAATGATTCAAGAATTCAATTATGAACAAAATAGATCAAAACAGATCGACTGCCTGGGTTACTCAACTGTGCCAACTGTGCCAAGTGCCAACACGGCCATGATTTTTGTTTTTTGTGCATTTCTTTTTTTTTTTTGGAAAGCAGTTATCTTTATTGTGAACTTCATAAAAGGGAGGCCGGGGACCTCACAATTCAACCCGGAGTTATCCTGGCAGCATTAACCAATTCAGCTTTCAGCTCTGATCTGGTCCCTGCTGGGAACGACTCCCCTTTATCATTAACTGAAAATCGAGCCCAATGCCCCTTCCTCGAATCCATGCTCTCCAAAAATTAGCCTTGAAACTCAGTAAAAGTAAGGGCTTTCCCTTTGCTGTAGAAGATGCCTATCTGTCCTTAATTCTCTGGCTGGAAAAACACAGCCCCTCTGTTGTTAGGCAAGATCAAACACCAGTCAGTCAACAGTGTGTCCTAATTTTAATCTATGTAGCACAAAGGCTCTTAAATCTTAGGAGACAGACAACCTGTCTACCGAATCCCGTATCACAGCCCAGGAATCGGTGTTGGCCTATATTCGGACAACCATTCCTGGGCCTAAGTTAACCATTTTGATATCTTCAAGTTACCATCCGGCGAAACAGATGCCAGAAACTCTCTCTCCGTCCATACTTTTCGGAACCAATAGAGCCCACGACCTGCTCTTGACTTGGATTTCCTCCATTCAGTCAGTACCGTCAATCTGAGCATTTCCTTGACCAAAGAGTAGTGCAGCGAGGCCCTTTGGCTTGCCCTTCTCGACCACCCACCCACCCACCCACCCACCCACGCACCCATGCACCCTCGTTTGTCTTTTATTTTCTTGTTGTCTTCTTAGCCTGCCTGCCTGCCTGCCTGCCTGCCCGCCCGGCCGCCCGCCCGCCCACCCACACCCCCACCCACCCAAAAACTTTTTTTTTTTCTTTTTTTTTCCTTTCTTTCTTTTTTTTTTCTTTTTTTTTCTTTTTCCGACAAACATCGTTCAGGGCCAAACTACTGCCTCCAGGGTGGTAAGAGCCCCTGGTGGTAGTAGCCGGCAGACACTCTATGGCTCCGGTCTATTCGTGGGGAGCTGCACCTGCTGGAAACCGGGTCCAGCGTCCCTTGCAAGTAATACTTGTTCCAATGACAGCTTCAGAAGACATTAGGTGCCCTGCCCTTCTTCCGTCATTCCTGAGTAAAGCCTCTAATTGCTGGGGATGTTCTGTCGGTGCTGATATTTATGACTCCTCAACCAAGACCTCTTCACCCAAATGGGCGCCAGCTATAACTTGAAAACTAGCCTATGAGTTGAAGAGTCCAGAAACAGCAGAAATTCACCTAGTAAGATAGTGGGTTCAAGCTCAAGGGGGTCTTGGACCCATCAGCCAAGGTTCAATGATAATCCTGGAGGCTTTCAGTTTCAGTAATCTGACCTTTCTCCCCCATGTGAAGAAGAACTTAGTTGTTGCTGTTTTCCTGTTCCTTGCTCTATTAGCCCGTCTCCAGTCTGTCCAAATAAGGGATCTGGCACTGTCCAGGACCGCACTCATGATGTACCAGTCTGAGTAGAACTTGTTCTTGAAAACTCTATCATTTCTTAATTTCCAGATGACCTGCATGATAGCCGCCCTGCATGCTCCTGCTACGTACACCCATCCCTTCTCTACAGACTCACTGTTGTGTACTAGCCCTTCCACCACGAAACATTCATCCCATTGTATACGATCCTCCACGTGTTTCTGCCAGAGGTTGGCCCACCATACCCATATTCTCTTTGACTCAACACAACCCCACCACAGGTGTGTTGCTGTCTCCATCGTCTTCTTGCATCTTCTACATTCAGTGTCTATTGGCATCCTGTTTGTGGCCAACCAGCACGCAGTAGGAACTGCTCTATGGGATTGCAGCCAGGCCAGACTGCTTAGTTTTGCTGACGGGATACGTCTCAATTGCTGCCATAGTTTCCTAAGCTTGATGGAGTTTATCCTGCCTTTCAAAACCGTTCTCTCACTATGTTCCACCTGCCACTTGTTGCTGACCCCAAGGGGCATTGACCAGGACTTGACCTGAGTTTGGTAACCTATTGTCGGGGTATAGTCTAGCAAGCAAATTGTCCTGGTGGGCTCCAACATAGTCCAACCCCAATGAAGAGGGGGAACCCTAAGGCTGTCCGTCCCCTTAGTGTCCATCGGGCAGAAGTCCCGGAGCGATTCGTTGCCTATTTTTTTAGAACAAACAACGATGGATTTTACTCACTGCAGTTTAATCACTTCCTCGTCCCCTTCTGACAGAGAACAGACATTTCCTGGGTTTGTGTAGACCGTTGAGTACTTTGTAACCAGTGCTTGGTCTTGGTCTAATATCCCTGATATTTTAAGTACCTCCCTACAGCCGGACTGGTCAGATTGTCGAACCCAGCTACCCTCGTAAGATGGGACAGGGTCATTGAGTATAGCCTTCCATTCGTGTGGTACGCTAGCAATGATAGCTTCCACCTTCTCGGGTACCTGTCTCAAGTGACGCAGTATCACTTTCAGTTCTACTCCTGATCTCCATTGGGCCAGATCTGTGTTCCACAAGTCTGATACTCTGGATACCCCCCGCTGTATCCAGGATTTGCTGAACTGCCCGGCCCTGTCTCCAGCTGGCCACGGGCTCCCTGACCCATCAAGAATTAAGCTATTTTCAAATACGGATTGGGCTAGGACCTCCTCCCTGGTACGGGG
This sequence comes from Chara braunii, assembly GCA_003427395.1. NCBI lineage: Eukaryota > Viridiplantae > Streptophyta > Charophyceae > Charales > Characeae > Chara > Chara braunii. The sequence goes on along the minus strand of BFEA01000634.1, from coordinate 656,315 downwards.
TTCAGGATCTGGCGAGGCAAGAGTTCCGCCCATGCTTGTGACGCGCCAACCTCACGCCCTGCGCTGCTTTCCATTCGGAGTGCTAAGGGTGCAAAAAAGGAGGCCCCGAAAACGGCAAGTTGGGGTGTGCCAAGGATTTTTGGAAAATTGAGTGTGGGGACACAGACGGAACTGAAATCCCCCGTGTTGGTCTGACGAAGTGAGCGATCTGGCGGGTTTCGCGCACGCGGGACTTGCGACGCGGAGGAGTTTTGAATTCAATCCAAAAAGTATTGACGAACTTCCCACTGGGTCCCGGCTCACCATTTGGAGTGGAAGGGAGCGGGCACGTGCCAAGTATCCCGTTTTTGCACTACCTCCCGACGCCGCACGCTACATTATTCTGAATCCGACGTGGATGGTCTCAATCCCGCGGCCCTTTCCTTGTGCTCGTCTTCATTCCGCGTTCGGTAATGGAACCCCTTCGACTGGTAGTGATCGAAACGTTGGCAATCACTACACAAGGTGTTGGGCCAATGGGGTGCCATTGCCGTCCATGGAATGACGATTAGTTCGTTGAAGGGTAGTAGCAGCGAATATGGCGGGAAGTGCGTATCCACAATGACAAACCCGGCGCCCACGAACCCAGAACACCGGTTTTCGGGAGGGAAATAGTACTTCCCACCGATCTTTGCGACTGCCTCTCGGATGTCTCACTCACAGATACGCGTCCTATCCTCGTTATACGGGAAGGGACGGAGAGGGATGCGGGAGACTGGCGCCTAGTCGGGTTGGGCCCGTTAGTCCACATGGCAAAATATCAGGATCGCTTCAACCATTCGTCGCATGGAGGCAAGCTTATCGACCCCATCAAAAGACCGGCGAGAGAGAGAGGGGGAGGAAGAGAGCAAGCTCAAGGGTAACGAGACACAACCGCTGTTTCGTACTCAGATCGCATGTGGTTTCGAAGTCTTTTTACTATTCTGGGGTTTTCTCGATAATCACAGATCAAAAATACTCGGGCGTTCCCAGATAAAATCCCAACAACATTGCCCCTAACACCGATTCGTTCCGGCGAAATACTAATTAAGATCGGGTTCGCGCATTGTTCGTTCCATCCCCATACATGCATTCACTGTGGAAGGTGTGAAAATGGCAATCATGCAAGACCCCAACAGAGTTGCGTTAAGGGCAAAAAAAATCCGAACGGATGTCGCACGCGCATCCACCATTCACAAGACAAATCCATGAAATCGGGGATTGCCCAGGAAACTAATGGAAGAGTTCTGGAGGGAGCTCGGTTTGCACACACAGTTCGAGCACCGACACCATACTCATTCCATCACATGCCATCAATCGAGTTTCTCATGCAGAATTATTTACGTCAGCGTAGGGGAGAGAAGGAAAGAAGAGTTGAGACAAAGACAGGCAGATATATCAAGATCCGAGGAGAGAGTTACACCACAAAGCGAGAAGGGAAATTAAGATCCGTCTTTTACCCACGCAAGTTCACACCAAAGAATGGATTCGCAACAAGGAGGGCGCACTCGCCACCAAATTCCAACACGCCCCCGGGCCAGTCGTACGCTCAACTCAGATCACTTATCCACGTGCCGACACCGACGATCCTGGCCGTCGCATGTCATCTTCCACACCTGCGATCGTCACCCCGCCGATTTAGTCTCGACGCAGCTTGCCTAGATCCCACATTTCGTCGTGGCGATCCAGCACACCGTTCGCCAATCTATAGTCGACTCGTCAGGACTTTCTGACTCGCATCATACACATCATCTAGCCACTGCTTCCCGGAAGCTGGCCGACGAGTTGAGAGAGAGTTTTGCGGGGGCGCCGGCAGAATTTATAGCTGCGAGAGGGGAGAGAGATGAGGAGAAGGGCGAGGAGTGAGGTAGAGGAGGGTAGAAGGGAACTTGAGAGTGATCGCCCGTCGAAAGCCATGTTGATCCCCCTAACTCGACCTCAGCCAATAAGAATCGTCGTGTAGTAAGAACTTACATGACGCTGCTCCTTAGCTAGACGGGGAGAGAGGATCGATTGGGTTTCCAGCGCGGATCTTAGAGCGGGAAGAAGAGAAGCGCGAAGGATAGCACGAAACCGGTCCAAGATTCAGATGATCAAGAAGGAAAAAGGGCGTGCGGTGAGAAGGGGAGGGAAAAGCAGTTACGGGGGGAGGGAGCGAGAAAGCATGTGCGCGCGAAGAGAGGCGTGGGAGGAGCGCGGGGGAGGAAGGAGGAGGGAGCTTGTTTGCATGGTGCCGATCGGCAAAAGGGAAATGGGCACCAAGACAGTTGCAGTTTTTCTCAATCCTACGCTAATTCAAAAATTGATAATACCATATCCGCGCGCAAAACAGGCACGGGAAAAAAGAAAGTCTTTCGTCCATCCATATTCCTACAAGAATTCCCAGATCCTTCAAAGTCGAGGCCGAGAGCAAGCGTGCGGAAGGACGCGCGACATTCCATTAATTCCGGGAGTCCTAACTGCCGAGCCAAATTCCATGCGCGCTCACTGAGGCGCGCGAAATTCCCATGCATTTTCGAGAAAAGAAATCATCACAAAGAATTGACAGATTCTAACGACGTGCCTTTAATTGGGCCCAAAAAAAAGGAGGGGGGGGCGGGGGGGGGGGGGGGGGTTCTCGGGGTTCGGATGCAAGGAACACAAGGAAACAGAAGGGGTCCGGAAGCTGGCGCAGGTCCGGAAGCTAGTACATCACATGCTAGGAGGATGTCCTTCCAGACACCCGATTTGAAAGGCCCCTTAAGCATGGACGGGGTGAGGAGACCCACCATGACGTCTTTTCTCCGCGACAGGTTCCATTCTCTCATGAGAGTACCTACTGCTAGATCTACCCATGGGTGGGCAGACTCCTCCAGTAGTAATTTAATTACCCACCTCGATAGGAGAGCGTTTACCTGGCATTCGGGTCTTTAATACCCAGCACATGTGACGCCCAACCTCACGCCCAACGTGACTTCCTAATCGGAGTGGGATGTGGGCCTGGAAGTGCGAAAAGGGGTGTGCCAAGGATTTTTGGGAAAGTGGGGGTGGAGTCCCAGGTCAGAACTGAAATTTCCTATGGAAGAGTTTTTCGGGGGCAACGGGTGCAATTTGGTTGAGAGGGCGGACCGTTTCCGGTCATAAGGCGGATGCCATGCGCGGGTCATTCAAGGTCGTTCGATCCGTCTGTTTTGATGACGGCGGTTCGTCGAAAGGTCCATCCGGGGTGGGTGTGGTTCTGATGAGTCAGGCCGTTGGATGTTGCCACATGGCGTAGGTCGTTGTACGTTCGGGTTAGGCCCTCGCGTTCCCGGGGTTGTCTGGTTGCCGCGTCGCCGACAATTTCCGTAGGGCGTGGGGGCCAGTACGGAGCTATGGCATTCCACGGGACGACCCTGAGTTGATGATACGGGAGAAGAAGACGGAAGGGAGGGAAGTTAGTGAAGATAACGACAAAACCGGGGGAAATAAAGTAGTGGGTGTGGTCTGAAGTGGGAAAATCAGAGCACCGTGGATCGCTGGTTGTGGCACAGTGGAACTCGCTAAGACACAGTCGATTCTCGGTTAGGCAGGGAAACCTCTGTCGGAGACACTCTTCTATCCAAGGGGTGAAGTATTCCGGGTCCCACGACGAATCTGAGTCCCTTGAGTTCGTCATCTTGTCATTGCGAGGCCGCGAAATTCCTTAGTGCGGGGCTACCTGGCTGGGGAATTTCCCAGCTCAGTGTTCAGAATTTCCGTGCCCGTCCTGTTATTCGATGATTGCGATCACCACGTGTGAGTACGCGTAGACTGCGTGAACGGTAGCTCGCTTACAAGTGTTCACACGGGATGATCGCTTTGTTACAAACGCCGAACGCACCCAATCAATCAACATCCCCGCTATCGTTAGTCCTTTCAGGTGGTTGCCAATCGACGCGCGTGGACACGTGTAAGTGCGCCGATCAGATCGCACTTACGTGCGCCCCCGCGAGGCGTTCCCTGGTTTATGGGAAAGCAGCTACCCGATCATCTAATCATCCCATGATTCGTATGCAATCCTTTCTGAATATGCAAGGTGCCATTACGCATTCGCAGTAACAACAGCAGATCCAAAAGGACAAGATGACGCGAACTTTCCTACTATGTTCACGAGGGGATCAAAACGACAAGCAAAGGCAAAGATCAGGCATAAGGAAAAGCAAACAGTCATAACATCCATTCATTCGTTCACACACAACATCCGAGATTGAAATCACAAAAACGAGTCTTGCAGAGAAAATCTCACCAAGATTCTAAAAACAAAAAAAAACGGGTGAATCGCCCTGAGCCGAGATCAAAATGTATGTACAAAGGCAAAGAGGGAGACAAAGAAATCTGTAAATCCACGTCCATCAACCTCATCTCCCTCTTCCTCTCTCTCTCTCTCTCTCTCTCTCTCTCTCTCTCTCTCTCTCTCTCTCTCTCTCTCTCTCTTTCTCCGATGCGGACAGTCGGTCGTCGTGCACCAACCCACGAAGTAGTCACCCCGCTTAGTCCTCCCGCACCCGTCAGGTTCGCCGGCGCCCACAGTCCGTCGTGGCCCGCGTCAACCCCGCGCGTTTGGCACCAGCCCGTCGGGTCGCCCGACTTGCACTTCAACTCACCTCTTACTTCGCTCGTGAGCCGACCCTCACTGATCGCGCTACCCCGAGCTTCCAACAGCTGGTTAAGAGAGCTAACTAACCGCGCAGCCAGAATCTATACCGTGCATGCATGCGCGAAGCACACGGAATTACAAGGACTTGGGAGGAGAGAAGAGGGAGGGATTGCCTACGTCTGCATGGCCAGATCGCGGCGTGGGGGACATCGCCACTCTCCACGCATCGATCCGATCATGCAGACCGCGGCTACCAAGACGCAGCAAAAAGAAAGAGAAGAAGGGCAGGAAGGGCGAAGTTCAAGAAGAAAGATACAGTTACAATGGCGCCCGCCAAAATTATAGTTACACACAAGATTAAGGGCGCCGCTAATCAGAACTCCGGCTCAGCCGCAAAAAGAAGCGCGGAAGCGAAAAACAGCGCACACAAAAAGAAATTCCAATTTCCTAAATTCCTAAGTTCCTATTTAATGCAAAAAGAGATAAAACACAAATTCCGAAAAGAAAATTTGAAGTCCCGAGAGCCGTAGAAGCTCGACAAAATCCAAAAGGAAATTCGAAAATAAAATTCAAAAGAAAATTCGAAAAGCACGAAGCAAAATTCCCGCGCAATGTCCGCGCCCAAGAATCCGAAAGCCGAAACAAAAGAAGCGACGCCAACATTTATTAATCACGCGCATGACAACGCGCCAGCCATTCAGCCGACCAATCAACTGGTCGTCCCGGGACACGCCCAACTCCGAACCCAGCCATCCGAAGAGAAACGACGCAAAAAGACGAAGAAGCAAGGACAACGATGCAATTTCCCACCGATCCCGATTTCCCGTAATTGACCCAACCTTCCCAGCTTAGGACCCCGCATTGCAATCACGCAGAAAATCGCGCACCGCAGAAAGTGGTTCGTCACATATGTGACGCCCAGGGGGTTCCAATATTAGCAAGCATCTGCTTGCTTGTTGACACGTGTCGATCTCTCTAATCGATCGACACATGGAGCAGTTCCCTTTGTGCCACTTACCGTGTGAATGAGTGTGGAAGTCATCCAGTGTGGCAAACACAGCTCTAACTACTAATTCCTCGGGAAGGACCATTGGCAATCTAAGGAGGGGATCACACATGTCGTCACTGTGACACGTGTCAATCAAACATGCATCAGCGAGAAAAGGAGGGTAGGCATTCTAAATCAGACGTTCCCGGGGAAGGGCAACCGGATTATCGATGGTGGTGATGGCGGGTGGTTCAGGGGGAGAGGGGGCATGAACTAATTGATGGCGGGGCAGGCGAAGGCGGGAAGGGTAGCGTAGTGGAAGGAGTGATGGATGCAGGGAAAGCAAGGGTCTTCATGAGGATGGCGGAAAGCGACAGTGTGGTCGGGGTAGATGGTAGAAACGGTTCGACGCAAGGCGGTGCGAAAATCCTCGTAGTCTTCGCTGGCGGGGATAGTTCCAGATATAACACAGTATATTTCTACGTGGTTATATTCCCGCCAGTCTGCGCTAAACATTAGCACATGAAGGAGGAAGGAATCGACTACAGAGCGGGTGGTGGCATGCGGAAAGACCGAGACTGGAAGGCCGACAGCGTAGAGATGGTAGAAAAGGTTGTGGGGGAAAGGACACCATCCATCGGGGAACGGAGGTCTACGAGGGAGGCGGGTAAGCAAGAGGTTGTCACGGGGTCGGTGAGAGAACGACCGGGGATGAAGCCCGAACACCGAGATCTTGACGTAGACGAACGGAAGGCCAGGGTGTGGAGCCGGATGAAGCCGGCGATTCGCTTCTTCTTCTTCTTCGCCGTTGCGATCCCTCTTTGGCGGTTCCATCGTTTTCTTCCTCTGGCGGCTCTGGATCACGCCACGGATCTCCTATCGATGGATCGATAGGAGTTCCCTCCTTCACGGGTCGCTTTCCCTCTGCGTTTTCCTGTCGCTTTCGCTCCTTCTACTCTTCCTTCTCTTCGTTCTCTTCGCGCTGCTGGCTCGATCCTCCTGCTATCCTCGCTTCTCTCTCCGGGACGTTGTCGGGATCGTCCCGCCCCTCACTCGATAGCTCCTCTTCTTCTTCTTCTTCTTCCTCCGCTTCTCCTATCTCCTCGTTTGTGCCGCGCTTCTCCGCGTGATCGGGTCCCAAAACGTGAGATCAGTGACGTCGATTTCCAAGTAAAGCGCCTGGGAGGGATAGAGACAGTTGTCCCCGTCGATCTCCGTACACGTGGACCACACCAAGACTTAGTGCGGCTCGAGCGTCCGAGACAGCACATGGGTGCCGGGCTGCTCGTCGCGCCGCGACAGGATGTCCGGGTGCAGATCATCCACCAGCTGGGTCAGGAACACCAACAGCTCGCTCGTAATCAAGGCGAGATTTCCCTCCTCCAGCTTTCCAAATACGATTACCAGCAAATCGCCTTCCTCTGCCGTCTTCCAGGCCTGGATGATTAGGAGCTCCACGCTGTCCTCGGGGTGCTCTGGTCCTTCTCCGAATGGTGCCGATTCTGACCAGCGGAACTCTATCCCCAACAAGCAGAAAACGAGCTCAATGTAGTCCTCCCACCACGCGTCCCACTTCTCTTCGTCCAATAGAGGCGCGCTGGTCTCCTTAATACGATAGGAGAGAGTAGGGGCCCGCGCAGACTGCCAAAGAGTGGGGATACTGGAGGGAAGCCGAAGTAGGAGAGGCGGCGACGACTCATTCGGGCGGCGCGAAAGGACGAAGCTCCGGAAGTACGATCGTCGGCGACCTTCGGGATGAGCGGAGCTGAAAGTCGGTGTCGTGCGCTGGCAAGACGGTATCTCCCCGATGAGCAAGGAGTGCCATCCACGCAGTGCGCACTTCCTCGGCCCAGCTGCGCAGAGCCCGATAGATGTTGGGATGAATCGCCGAGGGAATCGCTCTGATGTCCCCCTTGAAGACGATGACGACGTGACGTGGCTGGTCCCGGGAGGGGACAGTCGTCGAAAGGCCGAGATCTCGGCCAGAACGCGAGTAGTTGCTGACTCCGTGAATCGGATCTCCGCCTCCGCGTGGATTGCCGCCGTGCTGAAGAAGGCTGCGAACCGCAGGAGATCAGCGCAGAGATGGGGCCGTTGCACTTGCCAGATGACACTGATTTGCCCCCTCGGAGTAAGTAGCCACTTACGATCACTTGCTCCGTTGCAAAGCTCATGGCGATGGTGGCGGGGACGGGGTACCTGAGAGAGAACGAGATGAAGAAGGATAGACAGGCGATAAGTAGTCGTCGTCCTCTTCTGCAGCGGAGGAGGAGATGGATGAAGGTGGAGATGGGGAAGAAGGAAGGGGACGTAGCTAGGACACGTGGCAGGTGATCGGTCGAGCCGATCGGCTGCCAGAGACCTCAGGCGCAAGCCGCACGGTGTTCACGCCGTTCGGTCCGAGCTCAATCATGAGGAATCTCCCGAAGAATCGTGGCGCTAGCTTGCCCTGACGAGCACATTTCCTCACCTGCACGATGTCCCCCAATTTGTACTGGGGCCGTGGACCTGCGTTCCTGTTCCGGGCCTCGTAGCTTCGGACTTGTCGACCGTGGGCCAACTCGGTCATTTTCTGGCGCTTTCGGGCTAGCCTGGGGAGGGACCGTTCCATTACCTCTAAGTGTCGCTTGGCCTTGTCCCGAACCGTGGCCCTTGTGGGCCGTCGGTTCAGCGTTGACTCGTCAGGGAGGCTAAGTATCGAAATGCAAGCGACGCTATTAGTCCTTAATTGGAAGGGGCTCAGGCCCATCGATTCGTGGGGCGTTCCGCGGTGGACCGCCAGGATGTGGTCGACGCTATCGGGCCAGGGCCTCGGATCCCGTGTCGCGACGTTTCATCGTAGCGCTGTCTTTATCACCCTATTTGCATTTTCTACCAGTCGTTGGATTGTGACATATGGGGCGCGGTATTCCGCACAGCGATACCGTGTATGACCAGATTCCTCAACACTTTTAAGGTGTCTCGTGAACACGGTTCTGGCTGCTACGGGTTTCCCCGTATGCATTCAATTAGGAGTAGCCGTGAGACTCGCTGTAGGCGAGGCAAAAGCGAATAGTATTCTACACCAGAAAAACGAGGTTAGTATAGTACACCGTATTCCCTCTCCCTCCATTCTACACGGGACCCCTAAAGCAACTAAGAACCAATGACAAAAGGGAGTCTTACGGCTCCCTGCCCTAAATGGCGGGATACATAATCCCACCGTCTGTTGATAATACAATCGACATCTCCTAACAGTAACATGTTATTCATTAAAATAGTACATTGTTTTCTACTCATGGTTGCGAGGTCGAACCCGGCAAGCGGCAAATGATAACATCTCTACATAATGTTGCCCACCACTTCACTCCGTCCGATGCCCTTTTGTTTTAAGAAATGTCTGGTAAGCTATAATTGTTCTTGGAATGATAACATATTGGTTAATTTTTCCTCGGAGGGTGATTCGGGCTATGATCATAAGTTCAACCTTTTGATTGAGTGAAGGATATTTAATGAATGACGCACAGTTTATAACATAACGGATTTTCTCCATCCGAATAATGAAATATTTGATTCAGATATATCCCAGTTTTACTATAAAACTAGCCAACTTGCGTATTATGGATATCGAAACATGTGATTCGGATGTATCCTACTTATCCTGCTTGTATTCAATTAAACTTAAAAAATGAGCTATTCTTTTCACTCCCATGCACCCTTTAAAGCCTCAACGAAGACCTTTTTCAGGTCACTCATATGCGTCCCTCACAAGGGGAAACCTTCGATATGCTACGTTCGTACTGACTGTCTGAATGTGTGCCAGTTTAGTAAGGATGTATCCGACTTCAGTAATTGAACTTTTCGTCTTGAAACTCCCTACCCAATGCTGCCCACCACTCCGCCACTGTCCTTGCCGAGATCAAATGCTGTATGTTAACAAATAAAAGTGCACCCTCGGGAACCCCTTAAGAACTCTAGTAACCATCAGTCTTAAATTTTAACTAGATGGCGGTTGCATGTACATTATCACTTTACCAAACATTTCTCAAAACAAACGGGCATCGTACGGAGTGAAGTGGTGGGGAGCATATTATGTAGAGACGTTATCATCTGAGGATTGGACATTGGAGAAGGCTCAAAAGAATGCGTAGGATACATCCGAATCAAACTGTGTACAGATTATCAGTTGTGTAGTGACCAAGGACATTATAATTATTTTGAAAGATCTCACAGGATTTTGAAGACAATTGACAACTCATGAGAACTAGATTGAAAAGCGAAGACAAATTAAAAACAGAGCGGGACACCCAGCCTACATAAGCATGCACACAACCATTGTCGAGACAAATGAGAAGTACGCCGTAAAAACTGATAACAGTTATCTGGTCCCAATATTGTGAATTCGTAACGGTTACCTCAAAAGTTTCCATTAACCAAAGAGTTGGCAAGGCTATGTTGGACTGTCCACAATTAACCAAAAAGTTTCCGTGGAAATTTCAACTGATCGGACATTCTAACACAAAAATTTGGAAATGTCGAGATGTATCCCTAAAAAAGCCTACACTATGAAAACATTCACAAATCCGACATCCTGACGGAACTCTAAAAACGTAAGACTCGTTACGAAAGTGTCCCGAACTTGAAATCTTCAAAAGAAGTCTCTTCGCAAAGCGTTCACTAGCGGCTCCCATGTTGAACCGTCCACAATGCAAGCCGAGATAAGAGGTTGAGGCAGACCTTCGAAACCCGTAATGGAAACCGAGAAACCTTGAACGTCTCCCCCAGCCATGACAACAACACGTCTCAAGGACACAAGAACATCTGCAGCTTGCAAATAAGGTGCTGTAAAATCTCCCAGCATCCAGTTTCCCCCTTGACGCTCTTGTGTTTGGTTGTCGTAACAGTATCCTTATTCTCTGGGTCGGATGCATCCGAACCACAATCGACAATGAGCCAGGGTCGGCACTCGTGACTTTCGTTAATACTTTACAGTGTGCAAATTTCAACTAATCTGACATTCGACCACAAAACTTGGGAAGTGTCGAAACTCGTCTCTCAAACGGGTGAAAATTAAAAATAATCATAAATGACTATACTACGAAAATGTTCACAAATCCGACATAATAACACAAAACTCTAGAAACGTAAGACTGGTCACCAAATGTCTTAAGAAGTTGAAGTCTTCAGAAGAAGCCTCTTCGCATAGCGTTCACTATCGGTTCCCATGTCGAACCGTCCACCATGCAAGCCGGGATTGGAGGTTGAGGCAGACCTTCAAACTCCGTAATGGCAAACGAGAAACCCTCAATGTTTCCTCCTGCTCCGAGCACAGCACGTCTCAAGGCGAAAAGAACTTCTGAAGCTTTCACATAAGCTCTTGTAAAATCTCCTCGCATCCAATTTTCCCCCCGACGCTCATATATTCGCATGTCAAAAATGTTCAGATCAGTAAACCTCACCATGATGACAAACATTGTCCGTCCTCCCGCTACGATCCTGAAGATATTCTCATATTGAAAAGGAAACGCTCCTCCCTTTGTGATGATCGCCAGTCGTTCAGGTACTTTTATTTCAATGAAGCCCAAAATCTCATCCATGTTTTCGAAGTACGTCAGAAGAGGAAAGTCTGCACACTGCAAAAGACAAAAGTCACAATAAAAGCGTCACATCAAGGTCAGGATAAAAAACCCGAGGTCATGCTACGACGACCAAAACGTCCCCACGCTCAATGTTGAAAATTGATGAAGAACTCTTGTTGATTTGAAGCGCGTAACCAGAGAGCACAAATCATTAAGCGATGTATTCCATGGAGTCAAGCGTGGTGTGCACAGGCCAGCATGGCAATACGTTATCCTCACGAAAAGACGACAACCATCACACTCTCGATGAGGTAGCCTCCTGCCCGCTCCCTTTTCCGTAAACGCTTTGTGTTTGAGCGCCAATATCGTTTTCTAGGGCGGGAGTTGCATTTTTTCTTACTTTCAGAGGAATCACAAGACCGGTGGTAAAATTTTTGGAGGACTCGCAGACATTCATCCTCGTTTGTCTCATCCAAGAAAACGCAACGGTTGTGACATGTTGATACTGTTCCTTGTGCCCTGGAGCTTTTTTCCATTTTTTTTCCCAGGCGTCGGCATACAATTCTCTTAGTGTGCTCGCTTTTTCGATTGGAACCCAGTACTCCACTTTGAATTGGTTGTAAGTTGGCGAATCTTCATTCTTGTCAACTTCACTGCGAACCTGACCAACCCAAAAAGATACTCCTTGATGCAATAGCATGTCATTGATGTGTTCCTTTGAATGAGCACTGGGCAATCGACAAGGTTGCTGAAGCTGTCCTGTACTTGCAGTTCTCTTGGCCCCAAGTCCATTCCCACCAACACATGTTGGCCTGATCATCCACCCCAGAGAAGGTCCGATAGACAGTCTACTGGCTTTCAAATTCCTTGTACAATAATATTTTTTATTATTCCGTCAATTTTGCATAAGTTTTCTTTTTTGTAGCGATTGCCATTTTATAGTTTTTCCTTTCTGTCGAGACTGCCGTTTGGATCTGATCTTGCACCAGTCACTGTGACGATTTTATTTGTTGCTGTAAAGGAGTTGACAAAGGAGTACCTGGATTTCTTTATTATTTATAACGAACGATACCAGTGATGGCCACGTTACTTACGTTCTGAGCTATTTTTGTGTCGTCTGATTGTTGGGAATGGATGTAAGAAAATTCTGGCGTCTTTTTTTTTTTTTTTTTTTGAAATCCGGTCCCTCCGCTAGAAGAGGTGATAAGAGCATCCTGTCTTGATTTCATGCTAGTCTGCAGCCCGTGAAAGCGCCGTCTGATTGTTGGGAATGGATGTTATAGTAACAAAATTCCGGCGTCTTTTTTTCTTCTTCTGAAAACTGGTCCCTCCGCTAGAAGAGGTGATAAGAGCACCCCTTCTTGATTTCATGCTTGTGCCGGACCCGCCGGGATGGCGGTCCGACAGGATGGAGAAGAAGGGTGGACGAAGGAGGAGGTAGAGATGGAGCTGGAAGGGACAGCGCAGCTCCGACGCGGACTCCACACGCACGTACTCCAAGATCTGCAAAAGTGAAGAATGACGAAAAACAGACAACTGCTGGGGTATACCCCTAGCGGACTGACTGACTGGACTGGACTGGCCTGGTACCGACACTGGTACCGGGCAGGGGTCAGGCCACAGCCTGGTCCCACAGGCCGAGCTGGGCAAATAACCAAATAGGCCCTGGCTGTAGGCTAGGGCAGATGAAGGCCCGCTGCATGATCCTCAGACCTGTAATGGATCGCAAGAGCCATAAACATGCTATCCGCAAAAGCAGCGGAACTCTGCAATAAAGAAAGCTGAGAAATCTAGGATGCGGAGCAAGCTCCATGCGGAGTCCATGCGATGCATCCTAAGCTACATAATGTCAAAAGAAAGGCAAATGTCTGGTATACATGTCCTAGCTAATAGCAGAAAATGAAATGTAGTATGATACAATCCTAAAGTCCTAGAGGCAGTGGCCTCAGTGCTGAAAGGAAAAGAGCAATATGTCACAAGATAATGTCATGTCGCTCAACCACTAAGAGTGGGATGGTCTCAGAGGGGGTGAATGCAACCTAAGAGTCGAAACTCCTAAGGGCAGTCACACATGAAGGTGGGATAGGTCATCAGGCTCAAGGTGGGGGAGTGGTAGCGAAACAAGACCAATGACCCTAATAGATAGACCACCAGGGCGGGTAATGCTCGACAAAAGGGTGACACCATGCAGAGTCGACCATGAAACAAGGGGGAGCCTGGGATAGGGTGGGGGTATGCCTAACTGAAGGCATGCAAGAGCCGGCACTAGGGTGATGAGGGGAGTGGGTGAGGGAAACATGCACACAACTCACCGACTGGGGGAGGAGGGAGCTAGATCTGGGAGCAGGGAAGCCAAGATAACGCTACGATCCCAATGCCTATACGATACCAAGGGAGAGCCCTACTCAAAGAGACCCAGCTAAGTGAGAACCATCATGCGACAAAGGCAAGGTAGTATACAGGGTAGGGTGGTGACATGAAGTAGTCACGTCCAAAGTAGCTGAAGTCGTCGAAGTGGTCGATGATGTCGATGAAGTAGCGGTCGAGTCGATGTCGAAGCAGAGCCGTAAAACGCTGACATCCTGAAGAAGAGCTGATGATGGAGTACCTGATGGTGTGAGTCAGTGGGGAAAGATAGAGGATAAGAGTGTCAGTCATCGTAACACGAAGGGCGACGATGAGTGCGCTGTGGACGCTCGGAGGCGACCATCTGCGGCTGAGGAACGGCCTTAGAGGGAGCGGGCTCGTCCTCAGAAATCACCTCAGCCGGAGGAGGAGGAAGAGGGTCAGTCGGCTGAGCAGGGGCAGACATCTCAGCACGACGAGCACGATCGTATGCACACACCAACATCCTGGCGTGCTGCAAGTGCTCGAGGGGCTCCCAAGTAGCCTCCTTGTCAGGGTAGCCCTTCCAACGCACAAGGTACTCGATGCATGGAGGGGTATCGTCGGTAACTCGGCATGATACGATGTCGGAAATAACGAACTCCTCGTGACCGTCCACCATGATAGGTGGAGGGCGCTCATAAGGGCGTCCGGCGAAGCGCTCGGACGGTCTGCGATAAGGACGCACCAAGGAGACGTGGTAAACATCGTGTACGCGAGCCTGTCGAAGGTAATCAGGTAGCTTCACACGGAAGCTGACCGGACTAGCGGCAGTATCAGAACCGACAGCCTGAAGGATGCGGCATGGACCGAAGAAACGACGCCTGAACTTGCGAAGCGTATCCGCTTCGAGCTGCAAGTGGCGTGCGTCGACGAGCACATCGTCACCGACTTTGAATGGATGATCCATTCGTGATCGGTTCGCTCTTGCGGCCATGCGAGTCTGGGAGTCGGCTAAACTCTCGTTTGCGCGCTTCATAATCGCCGCCATGTGGGTGATCCAGTCGTCAAGCGCAGGGCAACGAGTGTCTGGGCGCAACCGCGATGGTCGTAGGAAATCCGCGGGTACGCGAGGGTGGTAGCCGAGGTCGCAGAAGAATGGCGACATCCCCGTGGCTGGCGGAACAACGTGGTTGTACGCAGTCTCCGCGTGGGCTAAGTGTAAGTCCCACTGCTGGTCATCCCTAATAAACTTTCAGAGGATATTACCGAGAGTTTTGTTGGTGACCTCAGTCTGACCATCCGTCTGAGGGTGGTAAGATGATGAGAAGCGGAGCTGGGATCCGTACACCTCGTGTAGGCGTCGCCAGAATGTGCTGGTAAAGCGCGGGTCACGGTCGGAGATGATGCTCTGAGGTAAGCCGTGATCTCTCACGACTCGGTCGAAGACGATGTCGATGACCTCACGAGCGCTAATGCGATAGCGGCACGGGACAAAACGTGCACGCTTCTTGAAGCGATCGACGACGACCAAGATAGCATCATGACCGCGCTCAGTGGGTGGGCGGAGGGGACCAATGAAATCCATCGAGATGGACTGCCAACGACCCTCAGGTATGGGTAGGGGCTGAAGTAACCCATACGGAAGGTGGTTCGCACTATTCACCTCCTTGCAGGTAGGACACTCCTGGATGTAGGCTTTGACAAAGTCCTTGAACTTCGGCCAGACGTATAGGCGGCAAACACGAGCCAACGTCTTGTGGAAACCCATATGACCGGCAACTGCCTCGTCATGAAACTCTGCTACAGCCTGGACGCGGAGCTGTCCGATGGAGGGAACGCAGATACGTGGTTCTAGCTGACCAAATCTACCATGCTAGTATTCAAGGCCGTTCTCCTCGAGGGAGTAGGAAGGAACGGTCTTGCCACTCCACAGTGTCGCGTGGATGACGCGGTAATCGGGGCAGTGGCAGTACTGAGTGCGATACGCGTCGATCACCGATTGATCAACAGTGGTGATGGAGATGGCAGCAAGATGGATGGGTTCCTGATTGTGATCAGGACGGCGGGACAAGGCATCGGCGACACGGTTCGTTTCACCCTTGATGGGCTGAGTGGTGAAATTGAACTCGGATAAGTCACGCTACTAGCGTGCCTGTCGAGGGGAAAGAATGGGTTTTGTGAGGAAAGCCTAGACAACTGAGTTGTCCGTGCGCACCGTGAAGGGCGCCCCGTGCAGATAATGACGCCAATGCCGGGTAGCATAAACTAATGCAAGAACCTCATGTTCATCGGCAGTGTAGTTTATCTCGGCAGGCAGTAGCTGACGGGAGTAAAAAGCGATCGGGCAATCCCCAGCACGAACCTCTACAGTCCCATCCTCCGCGACGGTCGGAGAGTAAGTAATGGGAGGACTGTCAGTGGAGGGTAGTGGTGGGAGGGTAGGCGTCAGTCGAGAAGCAGTGTCAGTAGGAGGGGGGGGAAAGGGAGGAACATGGGGACAAGGTGAATTAGGAGGAGAGGGAAACATCTGAGAACGTACTGCTCCTACTGCAAAAGCTGACGCATCAGTGGTGACGATGAAGGGGTGATCGAAATCGGGGAGGCGAAGAACCGGTGGACAAGTCACCGCCTTCTTGAGGGCGCGAAAGGCGTCCTCGCAGAGGGGTGTCCAAAACCACGACGGGTTCTTTCGGAGGAGGGTGGAGGTAAGGACGTAGGAATACCTAGCGTATCCCTGGATAAAATTACTATAGTAGCTGGTGAGGCCTAGGAAGCTGCGAAGCTGCTTAGCAGATGTGGGGACGGGCCACTCTACAATAGCAATGATCTTCGCGTCGTCCATGTGGAGACCCTGGTCAGACACATGGTGTCCTAGGAAGTCCACTTTGCGCTCAGCAAAGTAGCAGTTACTGAGCTAGGCATAGAAGCCATGCTTGCGTAAGCGTTGTAGGACATCGCAGAGGTGTCTGAGATGGTCTTCTAAGGTACGACTGTAGACCAAGATATCGTCTAGGTATACGAGAACGTATTCCTCAAGGATGTCCCTGAAGATATCGTTCATCGCCGTCTGGAAGGTGGCAGGTGCATTGGTGAGGCCGAATGGCATCACCGTGAACTCGTAGTGGACGAAGCGCGACCGAAAGGCTGTCTTCGGCTGGTCCTCTGTGGCAATGCGGATCTGGTGGTAACCGCTACGAAGATCGATCTTCGTGAAGAAGCGGTTGCCTGCCAGACGGTCAAACAGCTCATCCGCACGGGGCATGGGATAGCTATTCTTAACCGTGTAACGGTTAAGGCCGCGGTAGTCGATGCAGAGGCGGAGATTTCGGTCCGCTTTGCGAGCAAAGAGGACAGGTGCACCCCAAGGGGAGTTACTGGGTTTAATGAAACCCAATCGAAGGAGCTCCTCAAGCTGACGCTTGAGTTCCGTCGCCTCTGGAATCGAGAGTCGGTACGGTGCCTGATGGTGAACACGATAGTCAGGCACGAGCTGGATAGAATGCTCAACACCGCGCATCGGGGGAATCCCGCTGTATGAGAAATACGGGGGAAAGACGTCGCGGTACTCTCGAATCAGGTCGCGAACGGCGGGCTCTAAGTCTGCCGTGAACCGTGTGAGTTCCTCAACGTCGGCGTCAGCACGAGACGTATGTGTGGACTCGACAGTCGACGGCGTAGGAACCTGGGATGTCGAGGGGGTATCCGCAGGCTGCGGGGTGGATATAGAGATGGGAGCCGCGAAGATGGAGGAAGGGTCAGAGGGATCGAGCTCAAGTGCGATGAGCTCAACCTCGGGGCAGAGTGGATCGTAGTGAAGAAGATCCATGACGTTCACTGAGTAGAGCGTGACGTCCTCCTGTCGGACGAAGTGAGCAAACTGACGGGGAGAAGTGATAGAGATGTCTGGGTGGGACCCAGAAGGACGAGGGTCCTAGGGAGGTAGGTCTGGAGGGGTGTCGCCCGTGGTTCCAATGAAGGGGACTCGATGGGTTTGACCACACTTCGTTTTGAGAACGAGTGTCTCAGTCGTCAATTCGGCCTCTGTGCTACGAACCGGCGAGACCAGGGAGTGCCAAGGATAAAGTAGTACCCAGTCTCCAGCACGTCGAAGTAGGCGGAGGAATGGTAGCGCTGAGGCGCCTGGGTACTATCCGGTGGCTGGAGGGTGAGGGAGAAGTGGAGGTCGGGGACCGTCTGATCGAAGAAGGGTTGCGTCTTGTTATCTCCGAGGGTAACGAAGATAGGAGAGCGAGACCCAGAGGTAGCTAGGCGAGCTTCCTCAACCACTCGAGGGTGAACGAAATCTCCCTGCAAGTCAGAGTCCAATAAAGCGCGGTACACCCTCGTAGATGTCCCCAAGCGAATAGGGATGATGGGGAGGGTGCGATCAGGGTCAGAGAGCAGAGCGAGAAGACGACGCATGACGTTTACGTGTCTCGTGAGTCGCTCCTGACGAGCCTGAAGAATGCTCAAATCCAGGAGAGATGACACAACGTCATCGCGAGTTGCCAGCTAAGCACTATAACGGGCTGTGCGAATGGCGCGACGCGTCGGAAGTCTCGGGGGAGAAGCGCTAGATGCGACAGTCTGCTGGGAGGCAGACGGTACCTCGACAGACGATGGGGCGGAGCGAACTGCGTCTGTCGTGTCCTGAGGGTCCTCTGGTGGGGTAGCCAAAGGGGCAAATCGCGACTCAGTGGTAGGGAAGCCGGCTACGTGCGAGGCCTCAGGGGCACAGTGCACCGTGGCCAGGTGGATGGGGTTGGCTGGGCGGGGCCGGGGGGGGACTGAGATTGACGCTGACGAGAGATGTCAGCATAGTGCCGATCGAGGGCCATATGGTATGGACACCGTAAGGAGGTGTGTCCATCTAGGCGGCAACGAAGGCATCCGCGTCGGGCCTCGAGGGCGGCACGCTCCTCCGGGGATAGAGCTCCGCGAGGAGGGACATAACCCTGCAGGAGGTCCATCTGAGGAACCGTGGGTGTGCGGGCGCCAGCCTGTGCAACCCGACTGCGCGTACGACCCATGGCAGACATGGCCATCTGCAGGCGCTCGGCCATCGGAACAGTGTCGTCATCCAAGTGGTATTGGATAACGTCCCGAAGCTCGATGTCCTCGAGGGCATCCCCAATGGTAGGATCGAGCTCGGCTGAGGCGTCCTCTCCATACTCGGGAGAACTGTAGTGCCGAGAGAATGACGCTCCAGGTCGAGCCGGGCGACGAAAACGACCAGCAAACGAGGAGCGGCCTCTGGTGGTACCGCGAGACTGGGAGGTGGCGGCTGGCCGCGAAGAGGATGGGGCGGCAGAGAAGCGACTGCACATCCTCTGGTACTGACGCGCAGCCTCGTATGCCTGCTCCGCGGAAGAGAATGATCGCCTCCATAGCTCTAGGCGGTAGTCAGTCGGCAGGCTGACAAGGAACCGGTCAGTGAGTGTGGCCCCAGGTAGGAACGTCTCATTACAAACAAGGCGAGCGTCCTGAAACACCTGGATGTGACGCTCCAGGTCGGCCGGTACAGAGGACCCGGACCATCTGGTCTGGGTGACGCAGTCTAAGGCGTCAGTGGCGTCATGACGAGCGCCGAAACGGTCCTGAAGGAAAGCCGCGAAGTCGGCCAGGGTGGGGACCTCACCCACGCGGAGGCGCTGGGTATAATGATCCTCCCACGCAGTGGAAGGGCTACCTCGCAATTTGGTTGCGAGCACATCGCACCACAACTCCTGACGGGTGGTCGTCATA
>BFEA01000634.1:602668-618823 GCA_003427395.1 Chara braunii | reverse complement strand
TTACAACTGTTTATTAAACTCAGAGCATCGTTTTCACTGAATAACCTCAGAAACCTGTTGCGCTACCCTCAGAGGGGTAGCGCCTCAACCCCACACACACCGAACAGCTAAAAATAGCACCAGAACCCCAGGTAACACCCAGCGCCACCCTGACATCCAACTCAGTGGCCTGCGCCAAGATGAAACAGGCTCCCAGCGCCAATCGCCACTCAGATGATGAGGAAGAAGCTCAGCACCAACGGTCTCTGATGAAGATGAAGTCCAGACGATGATAATCTCTGAGAAGATGCAGCTATGGCTGCATTGTCACTGGGACCCTACTCCTGAGGAGGGTCAGCAGTGCACCACGTGCTCCAACGCATCAGACCTCTGATAGCCCATACCGCTTTCACTCCCAGAGAGTCAGAGCGGACAGCGTTGACCCCAGTCTGGTCAGCGCTCCGAAGGTCTGGCTATGTCCGCCGTCTCCCACGCATGGATCAGTCACCACGACCTGATGCTGCGTGCGCAGCAACTTCCACCACGAAGTGTCAACTGCCAAAAGCCTGGGACCGATTCTCTCAACCTATCTATACTCTACCCTAGCCTAGACTCGACCTAGACCGGACTGACTGACCGACTGGTACGTTTCTGTTTCGGCCCTTAGGGCCTCTCCCTACCCGGCTATAGGCTATAGGACCGTCTATCAGTGTAGGCCCATTGGGCCTGTCTGTCCTAGGGGTAGCCCGGGTCTGCTATGCGCAGTTAGGGTAGCTGTAGGAAATTCGAGTCAGTACTGGGCCCATATTTCCTATATTACAGGTAGGTCTCTCGGTTAGCCCTCAGCCAAACAAAATTACGAATCTGTCCCTACCTATGGTACAGCCTCGTCAGAGATACGCTACAGGCAACCTGGAACCAGAAAGTCTTTGCAATGATACACCTTCAGATCACCTGATGGAGCCCCCAGCTGAAGATCTCTCTCAGGAGCATATACTAGAGCTAATGGAGGTGATACAGCCGGAGGAACCTGACAGAAATACTCAAGACCACAATGAATCACTGCCTGCTGTGCAATCTGCAGAATTGGATGAACCTGCCTCTGCCGTACAACCTGCAGAATCAGATGATCTCGTAGTGCTACAGCTAGGCCATTGTGTGAACTATCATACTACTATGCCATGAATGTATGTCTTCTCGCTTACAATTGCAACCCTTATGCTGTTTCTGTTTTGCAGACGTTGTCCTCTCAATAGAAGCAGAGCACCGTGCTGTCTGTCCAGAAGACGACAGTACTGCACCTGGCATGACCATAGAAGTCCTGTCCATGGCATTTATGGGTAGGAGGGAGACTACATAACGCCAGCCTGCTCCAGAGAATCACATGCCAGGCATGGATCCAAATGTTCATGCATGCATCCTTCATCGTCCAGGTCATTTCAGTGCTCATACCTTTGCAGGTAACTCGTAGACCCTATGGGACAATGGCAGTAGGGTGCACACAGCAGGAGATATTAACTCTTTCTATCACGAAGCGGTAGAATATCACTTGGTCTGGCTTGTCCATCAGGAACACTATGATGTTGTGCACCCGCAAGCCCTACAGCCTCTGAAGACCAATCCGGCTAAACCTCTCCTTCCCCTGTACACGGCCAGGTAGCGTCCCCTCCCTTTGTAGATCGGATGGAGTCAACCACGGACAGTGAAGGAGCCTCTCCAGAGGACGGTGGCTGTGCCATCCCATTTTGTTCTCACACAGCCACAGTATGGTTAGCATGCACACAACATAGTCTCTGCTTTGACCACTATGAAGGGATGGTCACTGCCAGTCTCTGCCACGAAAACTGCAACCCTTTGTCTTGTACTCATCCCTCCCACCCCGTAATTCTTTGCCCAGTATGCCTTTGTGGCCTTGATATGCCATGCCTAAATAACTGTGAACGTCACCCTGCTTTCCTGCTGACATGTCAGCAGCATGCCATGTGTCATCAATGTTTCCAGGAAGCTGTCATAGAAAGTACGCGTCTCTACTGCATGGACTACCCCCAATCCCATCATTCACCACATCCTATCTTAGCATGTCCCACATGCAGTGTTGGGCACACACCTGTTGCAATCGCAGTAGGATCTCCCTTATCCTTGCCAGACAAGAGAAGGAAAATAGACAACCATATGAACCACCTACAGAGCGCTGTAGTTAAAGGTTATCACCACCAGGGCAAGCTGTTGCAGACCAAATCCTGCAGCAACTACACACCCTGGCTCAGGATCAATCCCCATCATCGTCTGCCCATAGAGAAGGAATAAATACTGGGGAAACCTGCTCAACGCCACTTTGTGATTACCCACCTGAGATCCGGCTAGCATGTGGCTCACAAGCCTTGTGCCGTGAGGATTCTGGAGGGATAGCCCTTTGAGTTTTTGTTTTCATACGTATGATGACAGTCAATACTGCCATAGTTTCTTTATTAGAAAAACAACAGAAATCAAAAGAAAAATTTTCCTATCCAGCAGACTCTGAGCAGATAGTTTTCTCTGCACCAGTACAGCGGATCATACTTTCTTTCACCTTTTTCAAAAAAAAAAAAAGAAGAAGAATCCGGTCGGCTGAAAGGACCTAGTATTAAAAGAGGACTTGTCTTAGAAACCAAGGGAGCGGGGAGTACTGACCCAGGAAATGGAACCATGAAGAGCCTATACAGCAGATCTCCTTCATCAGACTTCACAGGAGTCTTCACCTCCTTCCCAATAAATTGGACCATCCCCAAAACCCTGTCCATCCGCAATAGTGATCCACAATAAGACACCCTGAACTCATATACGCTTCGAAAAAATAAGGGTTCTGGGCATCTGGCCGAAAGATTATATTCCACATACTAGAGACAGCAATTCAAGATCTAGAACTCGACCCAGATGAATGGGAGCTTGGACCTCGGACAGTAGCAGAATCTGCCAAGAGCCCCTGGCACATAACTCAGTACACAGTCAAAATGGGGTACAGGTTGCTACTGAAAACAAAAGGACCCTGAGCGTGTAATCAAAGAAAGATGGACCAAATTGCTCGGACAAAGAAAATGGAACCAATCTCCGATTTACCCTGGCAAAAGTGATACAAATCAATACGCCCCGTTAAAATCAGATGCCTTCAATTATGGCTGATCGCATAAAATGCCCTCCCAGTGAACTCTTGGCTACGTATACACGTCCATAAAAAAAAGAAAATCCAATGACTATTTCAGTATTTTACCCTTCCAAATAGTTCAGAAGAATGTTCGGTCTGCGCTCAGACAATGAACAGGAGGAGGATCTAATACACTGTCTGATAACCTGCAAATTTGCTACTGACGTATGGGCAAGAGCCTCAGTACTCTGGGACCACCTCTTCCCCTCCCCTTTTCCCGAACACCCGATCCAATTAACTCCAATGGACTAACATCCCTGCTCAATTTAACAAATCTGAACGCATCTGCTTCGGGATAATCAGGAAGATGACACTTTGGGTCATTTGGAAATAGAGGTGCAGCAGAACCATCGACAAGTCCAGCAACGGGAGTGAACAGATATGGGCAACAACACGACTTCTGATGGAGACTGAGATCCGATGCCAATGGAAGAATTTCAGTCAAACTCCAGATCCAGCAGGATCCGGAGAAACAGCAGGAGCTGGTCTCAGAGAGTTCAGGAGAATTTGGCATAATTCGGCCTACGATACGGAAAGATAGCCGAGATTCATGGATTACAAATCAGATGGCAAGACTGGCACAATTCGGCTGCTGCCCAGGAGACAAGGAAGGAATTCACACCGGAACGAACAGCAAGACTTGCCATCAGAGCCACATGAGATGTTCCTGACAGGTTATGTCAGTCCTAATGGCTGTTTTCCTGACAGATTAGAACTGACTGAATTGGAGGATTGACTGTCAGGGAATCTGTCAGTAAATCTCAGCATTTCCGTTTTACTGACAGATTCCCACAGAGGGATCTGGGAGGGGACTCAGGGAAAGGCAAGCTGACAGTCAATCCTCCAATTCAGTGGAGTAATCAATGCTGATCAGGGACCCTTCGGCCAGACGAAAGGGGGCGTGTGTGTGTGCAATGGTGTAATTCTGCTATTTTTACTTGCCGGGGGAATAGGAACCGGCCGACTGAACCCAAGAGCCTAGCTCAGTGGGTACACCCATGAACTGTTGAAATACAGACCTGTGTTCGAATCCAGATGATGGAACTTGACAAGTAAACCCAACTACTAATGAATTGCTTGGGGCCGGTCAACTCAATGATAATATCTCAAGGCCGTCGCCCTTTTGTACAAAAAGAAAAAAACACTAAAACACAAAAAAAAACTGTTTTTTTTCTTTTTGTTATTCGAGCAAAGTGCTTCCAAGCACACTTCCACTTCAAGCACAGCACAGGACAACACCATGTTGTGGCAGATCCTCCCCTTCCCTGCCCCCCAACACCCTGTCCACCTTCTTTTTCTGTAACCTTTTCATTAATGTAAGGGGATTAAAATCGTTCGTGATGATACAGCTTGTGCGATGGGAGGGAGGAGGGGGAGGAGGGGATGGCGTTCTACAACAAAGGTCCGCGCGCCAATCACTTGCATGTCCGGCGGTTCTGGCCTCACAACTAGACCTGAAGATGCGGTGGAAAGTCAAGAAGACATACCAGTTCTGATTGGCACTTCCAAGCTGGAGCTT
Organism: Chara braunii; assembly: GCA_003427395.1. Classification (NCBI taxonomy): domain Eukaryota; kingdom Viridiplantae; phylum Streptophyta; class Charophyceae; order Charales; family Characeae; genus Chara; species Chara braunii. The sequence goes on along the minus strand of BFEA01000634.1, from coordinate 614,144 downwards.
GCTGGCGAACTTGAAGTCAGCGACAACAATGGCTCGATAGCCCCCATGGACAATGCGGAGACCCCTGTACAATTAGAAACGGACAATAATGGTGAGTGATGTCTGCACCCCCTTACATCATGTTTGGCTCTGCATTCAGGTTTGGGGTTTTCTCTATTTATGTGTCTCATCCTTGTGCCAGGGCCATGCCAAGCTTGTCTGTATCATCCCAATTTAATGGGTATCCCGAAGGACGAGGTTTTCTCCCGTGCTCCTCAGAGTCTGTTCTCTTCCGTGGGTGGTTTTCTTTTTTGTCCCCCGCTCCTCCTCTCTCCTCTTTCTGTCCACCCTCCTCCCCCCTTCCCTTTCAACGCCCGCTTGCCATCCATCCTCTTGTAATTTGTCTGCCTACATACCGTCTTCCCCCGGAGATAATGCTCCCTCATCATTACTGTCCACGGCCTGAAAGATAGCTTGTCTACATTCATGTCAGGGTGCGTTGTGTTTGGGGGAAGACAGTAGCGCAGTAGTATTTCTTTGTGCCATTTCCGTTCTGCTGTACCTTGTGCAGCAGCGGCCTCTGTTGCTGCTTGCTGCCTAACCGGTTTTCCTGGTTTGGTATGTAATATGTATGGTTGTCTTGTCTGCTCTGTTGACTTACTCCGTTTTTTTTTTTTTTTTAACTCCTTATTTGTTTCCTGATAGGCTTCTAGAGCAGAGCCTCAGAAGCACTGTTCCCTCTTGTCTCCTTGGAGCATTGTTGTTGACTTTCCTTGTGGACCTCTGTCTGCGTGTGTATATCTGCGATGAACCTGACTTTAGTCATACTCACAGGAGCTGTTGGGCTCAGGGGGATTCAAACCCAAGACCTGGCCCAGATGTGAAGCAGACTCTAGTCATACTCACAGGAGCTGTTGGGCTCAGGGGGATTCAAACCCAAAACCTGGCCCAGATGTGAAGCAGAGAAAGAAACGAGTTGTGTCCGTTTTTGTTTTCCAAGTTCGCTGCCAGTCCGATTTGAACATGGGACCTCCAAGTGAGCATACTGTTTGTTGATATTGGACACATAGGACCCCACGGGATGTAGTCCTCAAAATTTCTCTAGATAGATCAGAGCCACACAATAGGCCCAGGCAAAATGGACATAACAAAAAGTTGACGAGCTAGGAGTGCAGTTCGTTCATTGCTCAGTTTGCGATTTTGGTAGAGTGAAGAGAAGGAGCAGCAGAGGCAATCTTGGGAACTGAAGGAAAGGGTTTGGGCGCAGCCATAGCCAGTGTGTTCTGGCGCTATACTGCTCGGTTTTGAGTGCCGGTCGTTGCGGACTGCTCTGTGCAGCCTACCCCTCGAGTGTACATCGCCTTTTCTAATTTTCATCAAGTGTGCTGGTGTGATTGTTCAATGTGAATTTTTTTTGTGAACTTGATGTAAAGCTTTTCTCCAATTGCCATCTTCAAGATTGATCAATCTTCGCTTCAGTTTGTTTGAGTGCTGCGCATGGAAAGAAGTTGAAGTTTGGCAAAAAAGTCCTAACAGGAGCACTTTCCTAAAGGTTCCTGACTGCAATTACGGCCATACCTCGATGCATCTGACCATTATCAGGCCCAGAGCGGAGTCGAAGGAGTCGTAGTGTTAGTGCGTCCTTTTTCCGTACTAAGGGTAATTCTTCTGTAGACATGTACAAAATCATGTCAGGTACGCAACAATTTCCTCATGCCTACCAAACAACCTTGTTTTTTTTTTTGTTTTTTTTTTGAACTACAATGCTACATTATATTCTTCTCTCAAATTCTTTTTTGCCTTTCACTACCAACGTTTTGATTGGGCAATGGTGGCACTTGTACTTTTTGTTTTGTTTGTGTCGGTGCAGGAATTCAGAGGGTGGCTTTTCGACCGGAGGGTTATAGCTACTGGAAATGGAGGGGCCATAAGGTGCGTGAATGAAAAATAGCATACCTACCAGCTGTCACTCCTTGAATGTGGAAGGGGTTGCACCGTTGCAGTTTTGCCGGGGGGGGGGGGGGGGGGGGGGGGGGGGGGGGGGGCAGGGCGCGGAAGAGGGGGAGAGACTGACTGCAGTTTTTAATCTATGCGCTCCCTGAAGCATTGCTGGTTACAGAGTGCAGAGCTGAACTGCTGCAGCATCTGCTTTTCTGTCGGTTGATCTACAGGTTCATCTTTTTTTTTTCTTCTTCTTCTTTCGACAGGCTCTACTTGGAGCGAAGTGTAAAGGATTGCCAGAGTTCATGTGGTGTTGTGTGCGGTGTGTGTTGAGTTTGGATACTACAGCTTGGCAGGGGTGGGGTGGATATCACGGCTGGTATGGTTGCACTTTTGAACACCGTGTCCTGGCTGTAGTGGTTTCAATACTTGGCTCTTGAGGCCAAGGTCGCCGGTTCGAATTCGTGCTTGCACGGAGGAGGGCTGAGGCCCAGAGGTACATATCCAATAACATCGGAAGAAAGCTCCCGTGAACTGGCGGGCAGTTGAAGTCCTGCATAGTGAGCAGGCTATACTACCGATGGGGGTCATGTGCTACTTGGAGCGAAGTGTACAGGATTGCCAGTGTCCGTGTGGTGTTTGAGTTTGGACGCTACAGCCTTGCAGGGGTGGGGTGTATATCATGGCCGGTATGGTTTTGGTTTTGAACACCGTGTCCTGGCTGTAGTGGTTATGATATGTGGCTCTGGAGGCTGAGGTCGCCGGTTCGAGTCCGTGCTCGCATGGAGGACGGCTGAGGTGGTCCAGAGGTACCAGTCCAATAACAACATCGTTGATTTTTCTTGATTGGCCAAGTGATGTGGCAGGTCCTGGTCTGATGTGGCATATCTCGTTCGGAAGACCTGCTACTGTGTTCAGCTGACTACAGTCTTCCCCCGAATGCAACGTACGGTGATTATAGCTGAATTAAGACTGAAAGATGCACCAAATTCAGCTATAAATAGCGCAGAGGTACCAATCCAATAACAACATCGTTGATTTGCTTGATTGGCCAAGTGATGTGGCAGGTCCTGGTCTGAGGTGGCATATCTCATTCGGAAGACCTGCTACTGTGTTCAGCTGACTACAGTCTTCCAGGTCCTGGTCTGAGGTGGCATATCTCATTCAGAAGACCTGCTACTGTGTTCAGCTGACTACAGTCTTCCCCCGAATGCAACATAAGGTGATTATAGCTGAATTTAGACTGAAAGATGCACCGAATTCGGCTATAATGACCGTACGTTGTATTCAGCGGAATCTGTAGCATGCACTGGCGTTATCTCTGTATCTTAGACAGGAAGTTGCCCCGAATACAGCCATAACTACGACACGTTCTATTTGGCCGGAGACCATAGCTTCTGAAGATGAGCTGGCTATCAGTTCCAGTCTCGATTCTGGAAGTATTTTTTTCTCAGGATTGACCAAAGTAAAATTGAAAATTGTAGCAGTATCCCTAGGGGACCATCGGTCTGTTGGACTGGTAGGTCCGGCATCCAGGTCGTCTCCTGGATCTGCCACGTATATCTCAGTGTACATTGCTCATTGCATCTCTTTCGTTATGAGACAGCATCCACTTGTGCCCACTCACACTCGCAAATTCCAGATGGCAGGTGTAGCTCCCCACGCGACCAGGAAGCTAGCTAGCTGAGTGATTGGTTTTAAAATAAAATAAAAAAATAAAATAATAATAAAATAATAATAAAATAATAATGAAATAAATAAATAAATAAGATCGAGATGGCGGGTCACAGAGAGAGAGAGAGAGAGAGAGAGAGAGAGAGAGAGAGAGAGAGAGAGAGAGAGAGAGAGACATCGGTTGATTTGCTTCCCTTGGTGTTTTTTTTTGTTCATAGGATTTGCGGTGTGTTGCGGTCCAGTTTTTGGGCTTGACCGGTGATGCCTCTCCCTTAAACAGGACCGCAGAATTTTTTCTTCTTTTTTTCCAGTGTTTGTTAATATGGTGTGCACTCTATGGACTGCTGCCAAGTTTGGTTAAAAAGGTCTTTGGGTTTTCTTATAAATTGCATTCAGAAAACGCTGAGTTTTGGGCCTCCCTGTTAACCTGCTCTCTGATTTCCACTATCCCTGGGGCCTGGACCCACTAGCAAGGTATTCTACCACGCCGTTCAGGATTTCGATCACGTGTGGCATCGAGTGACTGAAAACGGCCATCGAATAGATTGGATCTCGACGGCCTGGTAGTTTCCGAGCGGGGACTGTAAAGCTGCCCACCTCCCGTCCAATGAGATGCGTCGAAACAAAAAAAAAAACGAAGTTGGACTAACTTGGACATGATAGCTCGTGGCTTTGCGTGGGCGGGAAGTCAGGATTTTATGGGCTCCAAAGTGGGGGGGTTGATTTCCAGACTTCTTTTTTTTTTTTTTTTTGGCTCTGAGAAATAGAACTTTGAAATGTGAAATTCGAATATTGTGGTGCATCTGACAGGCATCATGAGATACATCGCGAGGAATGTATCCTAATACCCGTTACTTGTTCATCCTCGTGAATGTGTTCTTGGACACATTTTATTGCCACGGTACATCACTATGAAGACTTACGTGAAGGAGATGGTACCAACCCATGAATTCGGGTGCACAGCTGTTCTTCATAGTTTTATGTGCTATTTCAATTCATTTTAAATCAGAAAAAGATCCATTCATGCAAATAAAAAATCACTTTGTATTTTCCAAAAAAACATAAAACTGTGTCACACGTCGTAGAATACTTCGCTAGTGGATCCAGGCCCCTGGTTGATCCCAGTTCCGACTCTCTCTCTGTGGCCTGCTCAACCTCACTTTCCAGTTTTGTATTTTCCATCTGTCCCATGTCTTTTCTCTTCCCCGCCTCCCTTTCACCCCATTCTCCCTCACCTGCCGGCATGATTTCAATTTTCAACAGTTTCACAGATGTAACTGCCCCTTAATGTTCAGTAGTCCACTTGTTTGTTTCCATGTTAACACACTCTGCCCCCCCCCCCCACACACACCACCCTATGTCTCCCTGCCCGTGCGCATCCCTTTTTTTTATTGCTACCCTCTTCTTCAGGGCCCCTCCTGGGGGCTGCTATTGCTGTATGTTGCTTGGGTGCTCATTGGTTCCATTTTCTCCCTCCCTCCCTTTTGTGGTCATATCCTGTTCTCATGGTCCCATCTCCCCTGGCTGTGCGATGGGACAGAAAAAAAAAGAAGAAATCCCACCAGCTGAACTGTGTGGATGTGCATATGCTCTTGTGACTGGCAGATACATTATGTTGTGCAGGGGGAGGGGCAACCCCTGCTGTTGGTGCATGGATTCGGAGCTTCGGCCTTCCACTGGAGGTAGGTCTAAAAGTGCGATGAAAACGTACGCGATGCAAACCTGCTAGTTCTCTTCTCTGCTGGAACAGGCCCCACATTTGCTTAGGTTTCTTTTTGTGTTTTGGCCAAGTACGGTACGGCCATTCTTGCTGTGGCTGGGTGCTACCCCATTGGTAAACCCCTGGGCGGACGGTACACTAGCGAACTCGATAATCATGAGATCCTTCTTCCCATCCGTCCAAAGTCAACGAAACTATTTCCATCGACCATAGAACAATCTGCCACAAGTAATCAAAAACGTTTTTGGTGAATGGGTCTAAACGTTGAACTCCGTACATATGAAGTGCTTATGAAAGGTAAAGCGAATAGTAAAACAAAGACAAGACCTATTGCAGCAACACCTCCTAATTTATTTGGTATACTACAAAGAATTGCATAAATATTAAATAGGTAGCATAATCTGTTTTATCGGAGAACACATGCAAACATGTTTGACCCTATTTTCTGCATTCAGTCTTTTGGCAATATCTGCACCGTTGTTTCGACCTGAACAACTAATGCGAATTCCTTTCACAAAATTGCATTTTTTTCTTCTTTTTTTCTTTTTTTTTGTTGGAAAATAGACGTTTTCTCCAGCTCCAGGATGTGATGAGTTGACATCGCAATTGTGTTAATTGAAACCACAATAAATAATAGTAAATAACTCTTGCTCGAATGAAATGAATACTATCGATGGAGGCAAAGTGGCGCAGTCTGCGACAAATGTAATATACATGAATGTAATAATAAAATAATACATATAATAAAATACATATAATAAAATACATATAATAAAATACGTATAATAAATAATATGGGATATAATATCATATAATATAGACAGGATATAATATAATAAACAAATAATAAATAAACAAGTAACTAGGCTACCAGCCGGGCCGCCCGGGTCACATATCCCGTCTGTTGTCTCTCCTCGGGAATATGTTTGTTTGTTATTCTTTGTTGTTTGTTTGTTTGTTGTTTTTTTGTGAGCTACTGGGTTTCGAACCGGTGTCCATTCGGTCGACACTATATAGGGGGACATATCTCGCCTGTTGTCTCCTCCCGGGAATATGTTCATTTGTTTCTGAGCTACTGAGTTTCGAACCGGTGCCCACTTGGTCTGTCTAATGGGTCGATTGTTTTGTCGTACAAGGATGGCTTGGCCGCTGTGGGCCTTTAACTAGGAATTGTTCTTAGAACAGGACTTGGCACATTGAACTATCGATGAAGCATGTTTCCTTTGGATTCGAGCCGACGTGGTAGTATCCTGAAATGGTGTTTTGTGGGATGTTTTAGCCAAGGCCTTGAACCCGGTATCAGCTGTTTGATTTTTTAGCAGTAGTTTCCTAAAGGACGTGATGATTGGTTCTCGCTGTTGACGGCTGCAGTGGGTTTCCGCTGGTCTTACCCTTTCGTTTTTGACTATTAATACGCAAGACATTAGGACTTTGTTGCATCTGCGACGATCAAGACCCCTGATGAAGGCTGGTTGGCGGGCCAGCCGAAACTAGTCGGGTCCACGCCGCTGTCCTTCATTGTTATATTCTTCGAATATCATTGTCACGTCTGTTTTTTTTGTATTTGCGTATTCTATCTCCTTGTGCTTCTTCTTCTTCTTCTTTGTGGTTGATGGATGGTTAATTTTTGAAGTTAGTTTGTCGTTTACGTCAACTACTACGCCCGGGTCACCCTATTTCCCTGGACGGGCCCGGCCGTGCAAGGACCAGGGAAGGTCTTAGCAAAAAAATAAAAACAAAAAAAAAAACGAAAGAAACTCTGTTATGCAGAAAAATAAACTGAAAAACTTTTGCCTCAGGGTCACATCGAAATTCTTTACCAAATTTAAAATAAAAAATAAAATTAAAAAAATAATTTTTATTGTTTTATTGTTTTATTGTTTTTTGGCCCGGCCGGGCAAGTGGCCCCGGGCCACTCTGGTAGCCTAGACAAATAATCAATAAACAAATATTTAATACTAACCGGAATCCATGAACCATCTGTGTGTGTGTGTGTGTGTGTGTGTGTGTGTGTGTGTGTGTGTGTGTGTGTTGTCGTGTTCGCTATACCAACTCCACCAAAAGAGCATGACTGTGCCAGACTGTTTCGTTGGACTTTCACTGACTCATCAGGAGGTCGAATCCTGAGAGTCTTCCCAGGACGCATTTGACTGATAGATAAGGACTCGCCATGTAGCCTAGAGTTAGCGATACACCTGAGAAAAGCGGTCAACTTTACTCGCACAAACCCTGCCATCCTCTGTGTGTGTGTGTGTGTGTGTGTGTGTGTGTGTGTGTGTGTGTTGATATAACTAGTACGGCTATCAGCACTGTGTTCAGACTCTGATGGTTCTAATGTGTCATTGGCAATTCCAGATCAAAGTGTGTGCTATGGACGACGGTACGAAATCTCGCACCCAAGTTCAGCCGAGAAGCCGCAGAAAACAAACATGTAGGGGAACGAGGGCCTTCTTTGATAATGACGGTCTTATAACACTATGACAATATTTGTTACATTGTTCCCACCAATAGATTGGATCATTGGAGCGATCAGCTGTGGCAAGTCCACGATCTTGGGGGTGCCTGTATCAGCCTTAGAATGGTGGCTTGTCCAATGATGTTCAGTTAAACCACCACTACCTACCTCCGAGCCTCTTTTTGCTGAGGTGGAGTCGAACTGCGCGCCAACGGTGGGCCAACCCGCATTGTGGCGTTTTTCATTTTGTTTTCGCGCTCCAGCCTTTGTGGTCCGGTAGCGCCCAGCCTCCGCCGGCCTCTGAAAAAAATGTGGTATAGGTTATTTTCACGACTTAGTCTCTCAGCCTGAAAGGTAGTGGCGGTTCAAGAGAAGTAGTGTGTGTGTGCATGTGGGTGCAGGAGTTACACTGAGCATAGTTGGTTCAACTTGGTTGTTTCAATTCAGGTATAATATTCCCGCTCTGGCGAAGAAATTCAAAGTCTATGCGGTGGACATGCTGGGCTTTGGGTGGAGCGACAAAGCTCTAGTGGACTACGACATGCACTTGTGGGGTTCGCAGTTGTCGGACTTCGTCAAGGAGGTGATTGGAGAGCCAGCAGTTTTTGTTGGGAACAGGTCAGTACTCTCCGCAGCTTAAATTCGCTACGTCCAGTTCAATGTACAGAACTCCACCGAGAAAGCATGACTGTGCCAGACTGTTTCGGACTCTCACCGACTCATCAGGAGGTTGAACTCTGTGTGTGTGTGTGCATGTGTGTGTGTGTGTGTGTGTGTGTGTGTGAGTGTAGTGGGTGTGTAGAACAGGGCTACCCCATATACAATGGGGAACCAGACCATGGATCTGTCCAATCATAAAATATCGCCAAGCTAGCAGCAGGCATAACACAACATGGGTTGAGAGAAGAAAAAATTTATTATGTCATCAACTCCATAACAGGAGGATGCATGTTAGTTTTGAAGGATTAATCAAGATGGGAGCAGCTTAGAAGTTAGGCTGATGTTAAAGATGGCTATTGAAGACAGCCATGGGGGGGGTGCACGCCCTGAAGCGCGCTTTTCGCTGCCTAGCACCCATAGCTCATCAAAGGGACAACCTCTGGCTCCCATTAGGGGGTTAAGTATGTGTGTAAGTAGTGGTGGAAGGGTTCGGGGAGGGAGGGAGTTAATATTTATTTTGTTTGTTAGGCAGACACAATGTGGTAAGAGTATGTAGAGCCATACCTGAGTGTGTAGCGCTTAGGACGATGTATCTTCGATGGTAGCCATCGGGTCCCCTAGAGATCAGCTGCCACGTGTCACCGTATGTAGCACCGAGGACGCGTCTTCAATTGCACAGTTATGATCACACTGTCTAGTCAGGAGTGTGTCTGGTACAGCAGTTACATGGGATCTCGTTGCTGAGAAGGTGTTACTCGCTTAGAAGCATGCGAGCAGGGATTCGGCGAGAGCATAGCATACCTGTGCAACCCGGAGCAAGAGTATGGACAGCAGAGAGCGCTTGTAGCACTGTAAGTGCAAGTGGTTATACACGGATGAGTCTCAGGCGACGAAGCTGCATATAGGAGATGCGGGGTAGCCGGGCGATAATCATGTAGAAGGGTGGTTTGTGTATTTCGTAAGATAGAAGGGGTTCGCGTAGGGTAGATATGGGTGGAGGGGGATGCATTCATTATGGTCATTGGTATGGTAGCGTGTGTTGTTTTTTTAAATTATGTATGTAGAGTTGTTTTAGTACGAAGTTTTTTTTTTTTATATGTAATCTTATTTATCTCGTGTGTTATGGGCACGTTTTTTTAGGGGGGAAGGGTGTAGGAAGTAGGAGGTGGGACGAGGTTTTTTTTGATGTCGTGTTATTTCGTCAAGTTTGTCTTATGTAAAGGTGGTTTGCAGGCTATGGCGCGCGTTCTCAGGTCGTAGGATAGGGACATTTTGTGGGCACATGTTTTGGGTGGTATTTGTTGGTTGTCGTATTGGATAAACGTGGGCTATAATTTTGTTTGGAAGCGTCATTTTAGAGTTTAGTTTGCCTCGTGTTGCAGTGCTTTGCAGACTAAGGTGTGTGCGCTTAGCTTGTAGGATGGGGACATGCGTGGTCATGTGTTTTTGGCGGTATTTGTTGTGTGTCATTTTTGCAAAGTGGCGGCGATAATTTAGTTTAAATCTTGGCTACCAGCCAGGCCGCCCGGGTCCCGGGTGGCCAGCTCGTGCAAGGACCAGGGAAGGTCTTAGCAAAAAAAAAAAAAAAAAAAATCCACAAAAAAACTATGTTATGCAGAAAATAAAGTGAACAACGTTTGCCTCAGGGTCACATCGAAAATCTTCACCAAATTCAAAATAAAAAATGAAGTTTAAAAATATTATTTTTATTTTTTTTAATGTTTTTGGCCCAGCCGGGCAAGTGACCTTGGGCCACTGTGGTAGCCTAGGTTTAAATGCAACGTTTCAATTTGTGGGTTGGGTAGCTGACCGTGACAGGATTCCGGTATGCTGTATTGTTGTATCAGTTTTATTTTTGTATCCCATAACTTGTTATACAAGGAGTTTTGTTTATCTATATATTATGTTTTGCTTTATTATGCAAATATACTTCAATGACGTTGCTTTAAGGAATTGTTTGTGTAGCTTTGTCGAAAATCCTTCTGGGTTATTTTAATTTTATTACAATTTTTATTTTTATATATTTATTATTTATTATTCTTTGAGTATATTATGTTTTATTTATTTTTTATTTTTTGATTACTTTATTAATTTATTTTTATTTTTTAATTTTATTTATTTATTTAGTTACTTATTTATTTATTTATTATTATTATTTAGAAAAAAAAGTCAAAAAATAGATTGAACTTATGTGAGTGTGTGTGTGTGTGTGTGTGTCCCTCCCCGTTCCCTCATAATGGAGGCCCCAGTGGGGTAGGTCCATGGTACAAGATGTTGGACCTACCCCAGCAGGGATAGGTCCTCCATCCGAACCAAGCCAAATGTTTGGCATACACACACATGATTGGTTGCTTTGTTACCCAAGCAGAATAATTGATAGTTTTTTTTATGTATTTTTTATTTTTAAAGTTTATGTATGTTTTCGCTTGTGTCTTGTTTAGGTTCTTCGGTTAAAGAAGCCTGGGAGAAGGTTATTAGTTTATTAATTGGGGAGAGTTAATATTGAGACACTATAAAATCTTATAAGGTTCACATCTTAATGGTTGGTAGTTCGTAGGGTGCAGGAGTATTTTGTACGCAATGCCAAGTAATCTGTGTCTTTGGAATCCGTTTTGTGTAGTGCACAAATGGTTCGTTTTATTTCTTCTGCTGCATGTTCGAGTTCTGATTCAATTGTCATAATGGTGTATGTATATATGTCTTATACAAAGAATATATCCATGACTCAAAAAAATTATGAGATCATATCTAAGTGTATACGTGAATCAACCCTAATAATAACAATTTTTGCGGGATTTTATAGCTTTTTTCATAGGATGGCGTTATGTGAAGAGTGGGAATCTATTATAATAGAGTGTTCGGTGGTCAATATGTATGTGGCAGCGAGCTTGGAGGGAAAAAGAAGATAAGATAACGGGGGCATATCCAGTTGAGATAACTGATTTGTCGAAAACATGGACTTAATCTATTGCAGATACGACGAAACAGTCTTATTGGTGATGACAAACATCAATCCAATTATTTTCAATGGAGCAACAACATCAACA
>BFEA01000634.1:584874-596919 GCA_003427395.1 Chara braunii | reverse complement strand
AAGAAACCCCACGCACCAGAGTCCGACAAACGCGGGCCAACAGTACCCCACCTGACAGATACTAGTTGGGTCGTCCCGGCCACAGTCCCAAAGGGCCAAGGGGCCAAAATCAGTCTAAACAGGTGTTCCCAAAAAGGGGCGATCCTAGGAAATAGTTTTTGCGCTCATATTATCTTATTCGTATAAAGAGTTTGTTATTATTAGTGCAATGCAAGTTAGGTAGGCAAGCAAAGATATTGTTTCGAAAATATCAGACAAAGAAGCAGGGAAATGATGTTAATTCCAAACCGAAATAATCACACATGCCAGAAGAAATGGCAGGGAAATTATGCCAATTCTGTCATAACCTATCTGCTAGTAAAAAAGCGAGCTCAGATGATTAGATCGAAGTTAACAACTTATGGCTCCTTATTAGCGGAGGACGGAACTACTAAAATAGGATAGGAAAAGGCAAAATCCTGCGTTGTAGTATGAATTTTTGAAAAAATTGCACCACCTAGGTGTTAGAAAATTGGTAAGATTGCAGAAAAGGAATTACTAAATTTTAGTCTTAGGGTTATTGATATGTTTTTTAAGAAAAACATACGCACAGGTAGGTAGGAAAATTAGAAATGGTGTTTATTTAAGGAGCTTATACCTTACCTATCTCTTTTGTTGTGAAATTCTTGTGTACGTCGTTAGAAGGCAAAAGTACGTTCTCCATGTTGCATGTCTTTTGCCGGGAAAGAGTAAAAAATATAATTTATCCACAAATTTACTAGTGTAGGATCAACATTCAAATATCAACATCATCGGGGTGTAATTGTCAGAATAGGCTCTGTTACTTTTAGCGAATCACTATAGTTTAGTTTGAAGAAGTCGGGCAATTCAACTGGACAGCGATCGAAGCGAGAATGAGATCATCTTATCATTAGGTATGCTCATAGCAAAGATTGCTAGCTATAGCGAGGAACAAACTTTTATGGTGTTTTACTTAGTGATAGTAACGATTATCGCGTCCTGTCATTTTCATGAAGAACCATTGAATGGATCAAACGATCTTATGCGCAAACTTTGAATAACTTGATGTGTAAAGACCAATACGCTGATTTGCACAAAATCTAGTTTTTGCGGAGATCAGGTGCCTCTATGCGTATCAGTAACATTAATCATAGCATTAGTGTCTTGAGTAATTATAACAATAACAAAAAAGTAACAAAAAAATAAAATATAAATATAAAATAAAAAAAGAAACTATTTGTAACATCATGCAATAGATGAGAAGTAGGGTGGTTGTGTATAGTAAGTTGAGAACTATCCTATCATATCACGTGGAGTATAGGTCATATTCCGATGAGGGGTATACAACAAGTGTTTTTTGGTATGTACTACCTAAATTATCCCATAACGTTCAGGGATTTGGGTTATAACTATAGTAGCTCCGAGGTGGGATTATAAAGGCTTAATGAGAGACAAAATTAGGGGACCAAACTCAGGTGATTAGCCACTATTAACATATAAGACAGGCAGGGGTGAACACGAAAAAAATTGTATCGTAAGGTGTAGTGGCGCGTCATTTCTTAACAACGTTGATTATCCAGGGTTTTCAATTCTCGAGTTATATGTAGCAGTAGTAAGAACTTATATGTAGTAATCTGTATGTATCAGAGCAGAGTCGTTCGTGTTGTGTATATGCGGGTTGAAAGGGCGGGGGAGGGGGGAGGGGGGAGGGGGAGGGGAGGGGGGAGGGGACGGGGAATGGGGGAGGGGGTGGGGGTGAGATACTGTTAGTATGTTGTCCTGCACATGGGTAAGGATCGCAAAAGATTACGTAGGATCAAATAAGTGGTCTGTCAACACGGGAATCAACCCCAACTTAGCAACAGGATATAATATCCAGGAGTGTTTGTCGTGGGTGTGTAGAACACGGCTACCCCATATACAATGGGGAACCAGACCATGCATCTGTCCAATCGTAAAATAACGCCAAGTTAGCAGCATGCATAACACAACATGGGTTGAGAGAAGAAAAAATTTATTATGTCATCAACTCCATAACAAGAGGATGCATGTTAGTTTTGAAGGATTAATCAAGAGGGGAGCAAATTAGAAGTTACGCTGATGTTAGAGATGGTTGTTGAAGACAACCATAGGGGGGTGCACGCCCTGAAGCGCGCTTTTCGCTGCTTGGCACCCATAACAGCTCATCAGAGGGACAACCTCTGGCTCCCATTAGGGGGTTAAGTATGTGTGTTAGTAGTGGTAGAAGGGTTCGGGGAGGGAGGGAGTTAATAGGTATTTTGTTTGTTAGGCAGACACAATGTGGTAAGAGTATGTAGAGCCGTACCTAAGTGCGTAGTGCTTAGGACGACGTATCTTCGATGGTAGCCATCGTGTCCTCTAGAGATCAGCTTCCACGTGTCACCGTATGTAGCACCGAGGACGCGTCTTCAATTGCGCAGTTAGGATCACACTGTCTAGTCAGGAGTGTGTCTGGTACAGCAGTTGCATGGGATCTCGTTGCTGAGAAGGCGTTACCAGTGCAACTCGAAGCAAGAGTATGGATAACAGAGAGCGCTTGTAGCATTGCAAGTGCAAGCGGTTATATACGGATGAGTCTAAGGCGACGAAGCTGCATGTAGGAGATGTGGGGTAGCCGGGCGATAATCATGTAGAAGGGTGGTTTGTGTATTTCATAAGATAGAAGGGGTTTGCGTAGGGTAGATATGGGTGGAGGGGGATGCATTCATTATGGTCATTGGTATGGTAGCGTGTGTTGTTTTTTTTAATTCTGTATGTAGAGTTGTTTTGTAGGAAGTTTTTCTTTTTATTTTTACGTAATCTTGTTTATCTCGTGTGTTATGGCCACGTTTTTTTAGGGGGGTGAGGGTGTAGGAAGTAGGAGGTGGTACGAGGGGTTTTTTGATGTTGTGTTATTTCGTTAAGTTTGTTTTATGTAAAGGTGGTTTGCAGGCTATGGCGTGCGTTCTCAGGTCGTAGGATAGGGACATTTTGTGGGCACATGTTTTTGGTGGTATTTGTTGGTTGTCGTATTGGATAAACGTTGGCTATAATTTTGTTTGGAAGAGTCGTTTTAGAGTTTAGTTTGTCTCGTGTTGAAGTGCTTTGCAGACTAAGGTGTGTGCGCTTAGCTCGTAGGATGGGGACATGTATGGTCATGTGTTTTTGGCGGTATTTGTTGTGTGTCGTTTTTGCAAAGCAGCAACGATAATTTAGTTTGAATGCAACGTTTTAATTTGTGGGTTAGGTAGCTGACCGTGACAGGCTTCTGGTATGCTGTATTGTTGTATCAGTTTTATTTTTGTATCCCATAACTTGTTATACGAGGAGTTTTGTTTTTCTGTATGTTATGTTTTGCTTTATTATGCAAATATACTTCAATGACGTTGCTTTAAGGAATTGTTTGTGTAGCTTTGTCAAGAATCCTTTTGGGTTATTTTTAATTTTATTACAGTTTTTATTTTTATATATTTATTATTTACTATTCTCTTAGTATATTTTTTTATTACTTTATTAATCTGCTTTTTATTTTTATTTTTTATTTTTTATTTATTTACTTATTTATTTATTATTTTATTATTTTATTATATTATTGTATTATTATTTTATTAATTAAAAAAAAAGTAAAAAAATAGATTGAACATATGTAAGAGTGTGTGTGTGTGTGTGTGTGTGTGTGTGTGTGTGTGTGTGTGTGTGCATGTGGTAAACTGCCGTCACAACAGCCCCTTTCCCACCCAGATGTGCGCTTGCATGTGTGTGTGACACTGTGTGTGCTGCTTACTTGCCAGTTTTTGTGGGTGGGACTCTCTTGTGTGTCGCTTCCTTCCCTGAACTCGAATGCAAAAACAAATACAAATACGCACAAACACGCACACACATGGACAAGAAACGTATGCCCGCATGCTGCATGTGGCCCTAAGAAATTCCATCACGAGTCCGTCAAACCAGAATGGCAGTGTGTCGTACGCATGCAAAGATGCCAGTTTGCAAGAGATGCATTTGTCGACTCCGTTGAATCGTTTCCGACTGATTTTCTGGCCTCTCTGTTTGCCGACTGATATCGGGCTCTACTCTTTTACTGAGTCATCCTATGGCGCATTTGCGGACTTGTTTGCCACTAAATGAGATTTGGAGAATTTTGGACTCGTTTCTCGACTTTTTAGCTCGCAGATTTTTGCTGAGTCCTTTGGCACTTCACTCTCTGATTGCTTCTTGTTTGCTTTCGACGCACAGCTTGTAGGCTCTGCTGGTGGGTAGTGAGATTTGTTTCCTTACTGACTCGTCAATCGCTGAGTCAGCCAATTTCTTTGAGATCCTTCTGTGCAGCAACTAGTTGCTGCTGGAAAGTCAGTTCTTTGTTGCAATCGGTCTGCATGTGAGCCTTGAAAAGGTGATACGACCTTTGGACTTCCATCTAGCAGGCACCTTTTTTTTAAAACTAAAAGCTCATTTCTTGAGTGGTTTTCCTTTCCAGCAACTGGTTTTCATCCAGCTTCACTCCTGAATCATTGTTATGTGTGCGTGTGTGTGTGTGTGTTTTGACTTTGCTTTTCCAAACAGTTAGCATCTTTGTGCTTTACGTAAGGCTTTCAGGGCTCCCTTTTGTTTTTTTTTTTGTTTTTGTGTTTTCCATTTATAGCCATGTTTTTGTGTGTCTGAGTGCATGTGTGTGTGTGTGGTGTGTGGCTTGCACTATTGCTCCATCTCAACCCTGAGACTGACTGATGCAATTGTGAACTGCTTGCAATCGTTTTCCAGACTTGAATTAGAAGAAAAATCGTACAGGAAGGTGGGAGTTGAGGAGAAAGAAACGGAAAGGGTAACGGGGGAGTTAGTCCGAGTGACAGGGACGGAAGGTAGGAAGGAACAACTTTCAAGTCAATAGAGGGAGGACGAAACTTCAACACTCAAGTGGGTAGTGCGCGGAATGAACTGAGGGTTGGGGCCCACAGTGAACTCAGTGTCACAGTCACTGCTTTCCAGTATGTGTATTGAGGGGTCTTTGGCAAGGGTAAACTGGCGCATACCTGAAACAAGCCATGTAATCGCGCTTCGAGCTATCTGGTTAAGCAGTTCGGGGATGAGCCAGCCCGTCGCCGGGGTGTTTTGTGGATATGGTGACGTGGCGGCTGACGTGTTGTTGTGCCCTGACATTTGAGTCTCATCTTTTTCTTGGAGGCGATTGCGTGCTATGTACGTGGATTTCGTTGCTTTTTCATTTCAACTAACTGTAAACGCTCCAAATGCCGGACATGCAAAACATGTGACACGTTTTACTGCATGTCAGTGAACTGGTATGTGACTGCACACTGTGTGGCTGTATTCATGTCCAGATGCGCAGGGAACATACTTCACCTGTTCATGAATGCAAAAATTGTAAGTCAGCGGGTATGTTATATGTTCTGTATGTCATAAACGCTCTGTACTGCAAACGTCTGTCTGATGTTATGAGGTATGTGCTGTGCTGCATTGTGCTGTCGTGCCCCTTTTTGTTTGTCGACTTGGTGTATAGCGTTGGGGCTTTCACTGTGCTAGCGACTGCTTCACTTTTCCCAGACGCTGCCAAAGCTGTGGTGCTGATCAATGCTGCTGGACAGTTTGAAAATCCGAAGAAGCCAGCAAAAACACCAGAGGAAGAGGACAGGGACTTGGTGAAAAAGTACATTATAACTCCCGTGTTTCGGATAATTCAGCGGCTGGGGTTGCTGTTGACGTTCAATTTGTCAAAACAGCCATCCCGAGTCTCGAGTGTGTTACAGAAGGTGAGTCCATTAGCATTTTCTCGAGTTCTTTTCCCCGCCCTTTTTTCTTAAAATTCAACTGTTGTGAAGTTTTCTTTTTGTTCTTGTTTTCATTTTTGGCCTGAGCGGCTGAGCCAGCGAACTTTTGAATCATGAGCTTTATAAAACCAGAGATCTGTGCAGCATTCCGGTCGTTCATATCAGGAATTCTGTACGGAGAAGAGAGCGCTGGAAACTGCACTTGTACATATTCGATCTCTTGATATTGAACTTGGAATGTATGTGTCATTTTCTCTTGATAAGGAGAAGAGGGCAGCCTGCTGACTGAGGGAGGCCCTCAGATTGTAGGTCTGCCACAGCTGTGCTGAGGCTCCATGTGGCATGCATGACTCCCACATGGGGCCCCCTACCGGTAGGGCCCGGCATTGTTCCATCCTCAGCCCTGGTCCGCCTGTACCTCTGTTTTGGACGATTTCCAGGGCCGTGGCTATCTTCTTGTCCCATGGGCCCAGATAGGAGAGTTGAGGGGCATGGGAGTGTGTGTTGGGTTTTCTTTTGTGTTCTGAGTATTTTTATCCGTTTGTTTGTCTGTTCCAGTTGTTGTCCTTTCCGGATGTGTCGTTTTGTAGTTTGTCCGGATCGGTAGTGTCGTTTGGACCTCCAGGCCTGATTCAGGCCCAGCGGCCAACATGCAGCAAGCAGGCCGACACGACGGTGTCGGGCGGCTGCCTACCAGCCGGATACTCCCTTTTTGCCAAACAAAGAAAGAAATTCGCAGCCCTAAGGCTGCGGTCTAGTGGGGTTCGGCGTCTGTGTCCAGGTGTCGCATTTTTGGCGGCAGGCGACCAGGACGCAAAGTGGGTTCTTAGGGGGCAAAAAAAATTGGGGAACCGGTCCTTGCCAAAATTGCGGACTACCTATAGCTAGCTCTGGTAGAACCAGGACTTTTAGAAAAAGGAAGGACTGGTTCTGGGGTGGAAGTGGACCCCAAAAAGAAGTGGGGGGTGTTGGACGGGTCCAAGGGTGGAAGCGGACCCCAAAACAAAGT
This sequence comes from Chara braunii, assembly GCA_003427395.1. NCBI lineage: Eukaryota > Viridiplantae > Streptophyta > Charophyceae > Charales > Characeae > Chara > Chara braunii. The sequence goes on along the minus strand of BFEA01000634.1, from coordinate 590,127 downwards.
GAGGACATGCGAACTGCAAAGGGGCCCTCAGGCCCAGGCGTTGAGGCCCGTCTTCTCAAAACAGGGAGGTCAGGCGCAACAAAACAGGCGTTTTGCAAGAGGCACCTTTGGCGATTTTCTGTGCTCAAGGAACTGGCAGAAAAATCTGAAATTTTGAGAATCCAGATAAGATCGTGTTCTTTTTAGGAAAAATATTAGAATATTTAAAAAAATCATTTAGACCGAGCACTAATCGTCGCGCCGATTCGGCACATTTTCCATTTTTGCCACTCAGCCATGTGTGGGCCAACTTAAAAAGTACTCCAAATTCAGTGAGTTTTCACTCTCAGAAGAATGCATGAAAAAAACTGAAAATTGGAGTACTTGTAGATTTTGTTGTGATCTTTCCAAGAAAAATGCTAAATAAATTAAAAAAAATCATTCCAAGTGCGAAATAGATCGCGGCCGCAATTTGATCCATATTTCAATTTTGCCATTCAGCCTCTCTCTCTCTCTCTCTCTCTCTCTGTGGTAGGCCCCCCGCCTCCCTCTCTCTCTATCTCTCTCTCTTTCTCTGTCTCTCTCTCTCACTCGTATCAACAAATGGAACAAAACTCTCTCTCTCTCTTAGTCCATTCTCCCCCCCCTCTCTCTCTCTCTCTAGTAGCCCCCCCCTTTCCCTCTCTCTCTATCTCTCTTTCTTTCTCTCTCTCACTTTGTCTCTCTCTCACACTCATAACAATAAATGGAACAAAACTCTCTCTCTCTCTCTCTCTCTCTCTCTCTCTCTCTCTCTCTCTCTCTCGTGCGAGCTCTTAGTCTCATTGATTTGGCTACCTTAGGGCTACGTTCCCCACGCCCACGTTGTAGACAATTTAGTTGTGTTTTTTTTTTTTTTTTTGCATGTTTTAGTGTATGAATGTGTTTGACTGAGGGGTTTGGGGGAAATTTTGGGGTTCTTGGGCTGTGTACTAACCCAAGGATGAGCAGGGAAGACGACCCGGACGTGGTCGCAAGCGGGGCCAAAACGCGGACGAAAAACGACGATTTCGCAGCGGTACTCGAGAAGAAGAAAAGGCGAGGGAGGGGCTCCGGACCAAACCGAGGAAACTTTGAAAAGGACAAAAGGAAGGGGCCGAAGGGGATGAACTTTGTTTACGGGCAACGATGGGGTCACACCACGGGTGGGGGTTAAGAAGCTATGGTCGAGCCACGCAAATGAAAATAGGTGTGGGCCATCACAACTGCAGACCATGTTGGGGATTACCAACGACGAATGTCGGGGTGATGGGAGGGCAGCTTCTCTACAGAGATCGAGGAGGAGTATGATACGATCAAATTTCAGAACGATGGTTGATATATGGTACGACGCCACGGTATGAAGAAGCCGGTCTCAGTTGAGTCGCGGCAAAGGGTCCCTCCTAGGGCGATGATTGCAGTTCTCAAGGAGTTCATTTCGAAGAAAGTGGAAGTTTTTATGGATGACTTTCCAATTAAAGGGCCGGTGTGTAAGGACGAAACGGAGGTCTTTCCAGGGGTTAGAAAATTCGTAATGGATCACATGGCGGATGTGGAGGCAGTCCTCAGAAAGTTAGACGACGCGAACCTTACTGTCAATGAGACTAAGAGCCGGTGGGCGGTCTCTTCTATCAAAATATTGAGGTTCATTTGCGACGAGGACGGAAGAAGACCGGATCCCGCCAAGCTGGAGAAGTTAATCATGTGGCCGTTTCCCCTGAAATCAATCACGGAGGTGCAACAATTTCTAGGGGTTGTGGGCTATTGGCGCATCTTTATAAAGGCCTACAGTGCCAAGGCAGAGCCCCTCTGAAAGTTGCTCTGTAAAACTGAGAAATGGGACTGGGGAGGAGACCAGGAAAGGGCAATGGAAACCCTCAAGGAAGAGTTTCGTGAGGGGGGCAAAGTGTTAGGAGTACCCTACTTTGATGATGAAGAGCATATGCCCTTCATAGTGTCTATCGATGTTGGGCCTTGTTCTGTAGGGGGACTCCTGTCCCAAAAAGATGGAGAAGGCAAGGAGCGGCCTTTAAGGTTCGAGAGTCGGACACTCAATGCTACAGAAAGAAACTATAGTCAATTCAAGAAGGAAGTTTTAGGGGTGTTGCACTTAAAGTAAAGGGGATATTAGAAAGGGCGGGGATCAAGGCGGCTTATACAACCGCTTCTCATCCCCAAAGCAATGCACCAGTGGAGCGAGGGCATCAAACATTGGTAGAAGCCTTGGCAAAATGGTGTAAGGGTCGGGAGAGCCAATGGCCGCGTATTCTGCGGTATGCCGTTTGGGCGGATAACGTGACGGTCAAATCAAGCACGGGATACCCCCCTTACATCCCGTGGTTCGGTCGGCATTGCCCCTTGCCTATTGAATTTCATGTGGACATATGGACGAGTGTCTCATGGAAGGCCAATATGACAAAGGGTGAGTTGTTAGAAGCAAGGTTGCAACAGGTAGCCGAGAGTCTAAATGCTGGCGTGATGGAGGCCGCCCAAAACATTGAGAAGGAAAGAACAAAGGGGAAGGGAAAGGTGGGATCAAAACTTGCGTGTTCGACATGAGCTGATCAGGACTAGGGACCTCGTCCTAATGTACGACTCATCGCTAGAAAAAACCTGGGCAAGAAAGCTAGCCAATCGCTGGATGGGGTCGTTCCGGGTGCTTAAGCGATTAGATGGGGGAGCCTACTTTTTCGCTGAGTTAGATGGGGTCCAACTCAGGGATCCTGTCGCGGGAGCGCGTTTGAGACTTTTTCGACGGAGAGAAGCTCTTGAGACGGACCAAAAAGGGAAAGGAAAAGTTGCAATGCCCACGGAAGGAGGGATCAACTATGAAAGGGGCGAGACTTCGAAACAGAAGTCATCGCCCAAGGCTCCGAAGAAATGGTACAAAGTCATGAGGCCTAAGTTGCCGAAAACTCTGACAAGACATAAGAGGTCAAGGGATGAGGACAAAGATGAGGATCGTATCCGAGATCGTCGAGTGAAGGAACGAAGGAGTGTGTCGCGAAAAGCCTTGAGAGCGAAGCGTGAGAGAGCAGAAAGAAAGCACAAGAGAGAACGACGAGAGAGAAGGACGAGGAGGAGAAGATGGGTGTAGTGCTGCTCGATTAGAAAGGTGTACCATAGTTGGAGGACGGGCCCGATAGAGGCCGAAAGGAGTATGTTCAGGCAATCTGAAACAGGGAACCCTGTACCATAGTCAAAAGAAGGGAATAGGCTCGGGAAAGGATGCTTCTTGGGTAGGAAGATGTACCATAGTTAGATGAGGTTAGTGACCGACACCTTGAGGGAGGGAGAAGAGTGTGTGTCACGAGCCGTGTACTGTAACTGGGTGAGGGGGAAGGTCAAGGCCATTGGCAAGGGAAGAGTGTGTCATGGAGAAAAATACATAGTTAGAAAAGGGGAGGTAATGGGGTGCCACTAATTGCGGAAACATCTATGGGAAAGCTCGCCGGAGACGGCGAGAACTGGGGTGTGGGCTGGTTGTCTCGCGGCTGCCTACCAGCCAGATACTCCCTTTTTGCCAAACAAGAAATAAATTTAGGTGTTTTTTTTTTTTGTTTTTGCATGTTTTGGTGTACGAATGTGTTTGATTGAGGGGGTTTGGGGGAAATTTTGGGGTTCTTGGGCTGCGTACTAACCCATGGATGAGCAGGGAAGACGACTGGGACGTGGTCGCAAGCGGTACTCAAGAAGAAGAAAAGGCGAGGGAGGGGCTCCGGACCAAACCGCGGAAACCTTAAAAAAAAAGAAAAGAAGGGCACGCACTTTGTTTACGGGCAACGATGGGGTCACACCGCAGGTGGGGGTTAAGAAGCTATGGTCGAGCCGGGCAAATGAAAATAGGTGTGGGCCATCACAACTGCAGACCATGTTGGGGCCATTACCAAGGACGGATGTCGGGGTGATGGGAGGGCGGCTTCTCTATAGAGATCGAGGAGGAGAATGATACGATTAAATTTCAGAACGACGGTCGACATATGGTACGATGCCACGGTATGAAGAAGGTGGTCTCGGTTGAGTCACGGCAGAGGGTCCCTCCCGGGCCGAGAGAAGCGAAAACGGGTTAGGACGGGTGATCGGTTCGGTATGGCCATCCTTTGTACGACTTGCGCGGAACCGGGGTGGAGTTTTTAGGAAGGAGAGGCAACTGAGTCACCTAGAGACCGATGGTGCCCAGAGGCTATGTGAGGGAAGGAATTGAGACACAACTTGCACGTGCTCAGGTAAGATGAGCTAGCCAAGCAGTGGCTTCAAGAACTAGGTGAATCGGCTTTGGGGCGATCGACAGAGGGGTTAGCCATTGAGATGGGTTCCTACTTTCGCGACGAGCAGAGGTTGTTTTGAGCCCAGATTGGTCAACAAGATGGAAAGCCGCGCCTAGTCCCATCTGTTCTCGTAATGGGGTACGTACGCTTAACGGCAGGATCGATCTGAAGGAGGAGCATCGAAGGAAGGCATTGGCAGATCGCCCGTAGCGAGGAATCAACAAGATAGAGTGGCCAAAAGAATTTCGAAGGTCAGGCACCTTCGCGGGAAAAACAGTTGGCCCGGCGCGCACACCTGCTAACTTCCAAGAAGACGAAGGAATCCATCACCCCTTGCTTAATGGGAGTCGGGCCCAGCCCCATTTGTTCGTGTGACAGAGCACGCACGTTCAGACAGTAGGGTTGATCCGAAGGAAGTTCGCCAAAGGAAGCCATTGGCGGATCGCCGTAGAGAAGGATTGCCAAGGCAGAATGGCTGAAAGGAGCTCAAGAGTCAGGTAACCGCGCAGGAAAAAAATTGGTTGGCAAGCAGCACGAGATCGCTAACTGCCAAGAGGAAGGAGAGAGTAGTGGGTACAACAATGAGGTTGCGAGAGGGGAAGGAGGGCACAACCCATGATCCTCCGAACGAAACGAGCGAAGGACAGGATTGGAGGAGGAGAAAGAAAGGAAGGCTCACAGAAGGGAGGGTGTGCGACCTGGGGGGAAGTTAAAAATTTAAAAAAAAAACGGAGCTTGCCGCCGAACTGTAAAGCGATCGAAGGACCAGGCAGGCGACGGAGTTTGGTGGTAGGTATAAAAAAGGGGAAGGACGTGAGAGAGGGGAGGCACACGGGTCAATTGGGCACGCTCAAGAGTACAACATGTGAGCCGGAAGCGAACGGCGTTGAGCGCACCGTGAGAGAGAGAGAGAGAGAGAGAGAGAGAGAGAGAGAGAGAGAGAGAGAGAGAGAGAGAGAGAGAGAGAGAGAGAGAGAGAGAGAGAGAG
>BFEA01000634.1:565373-578155 GCA_003427395.1 Chara braunii | reverse complement strand
GGGCTCAGCCTCCTGATGAGTCGGTGAAACTCCGACGAAACAGTTTGTCACAGCCCCTCGTTTGTTGTCCTCTTCTCCCTCTCTGCCTACGGTTTACCGGGCAGTTCTATTTGACGATATATATATATATCGTCACAATATGTATAATATTATACATATATACAGGGTCACCAGCCCGTACGTACGGAGGTCCACGGGCAGACCTCCGTACGTACGGGCATTCGGGGTCCCGTACGGGGTCGGAACCCGATGGCGTTCGGCCCCCGCCAAAAACTATTTCGGGGCCTAAAAATACTTATTTTTTTCTGAATTGTTTTTGTGAGTTCTCTATGACGTGAGGTACATGCCTGTAAATTTTCAAGTCATTTGGCTAAGCCAAATAAGAACTAAAAATCGCCAAAGATGGCGGTGTCAAAACGTGCTCGCCCACGTATTTTTTCACTTTTTACTTTTTGTTTTCACTTTAGTTCGAGGTCTAAACAATTTTATTAATTTTTGAAACTTTTTTAGTGGGTTTTGTATTATGTGAAGTACACATCTGTAAATTTTCAGGGCATTTAGCTATGCCAAAAAAAAAAAGAAAAATCGCCAAAGATGGCGGTGTCGAAAACATGCTCGCGCACTCACTAAATTTAATTCTCTTTTTGTTTTTATTTATTTTTATTATTAGTATTTGTTTTCCGTATTTTATTTTTATTTCTAATTTGGTAAGGAATTCGGATGTAATGCTCACGCAAATATTGTTTAAATTATTTTTCTCCATAACATATCTTTTTTTCAGATTTTTTTGATGACGTTTTTTTTTTTTTTTTTTTTTTTTTTTTTTTTTTTTTTTTTGGGTCTGCGTTCGGCCCGAACGGCCGAACGCATCCCCAAGGGGACACATACGTTCGGGCGTTCGGCCCGTCCCGAACACAGGTTACCCTGTATATATATTCTTTCTATTTGACGATATATATATATATATATATATATATTTGTGTGTGTGTGTTTGTTGTTAAAGCTCCCCAAATTCTCTCTCTCATTTACTCCACAATCATAACAAAGTTAAACAAACCATCCATAACGAGAAAGTATCGATGGACAATATAATAGGAAATGCAAGGTCGGCCGCGTTTGTGTGGTTCAGCGCCAAGTGCCCACACACCCATCTGCCGCCGAAGTGGCACACTTGCACATATACATATACAGCTTGTCACAGCCCCTTGTTTGTTGTCTTCTTTTCCCTCTCGGCCTACGGTTTACCAGGCAGCTCTGTTGACGATATATTACATATATTTATTTGATCCATAAAAAGGTGGAGGGCAAGAAGCAACTTACCTGAGACAGAGGATTCCACCAGCAAGAAAGCACAACCCCATCCGCCATAGGTCCGAAAAACCTTGGAGAGCCCTCCACACCTGCCCACAACCACAAAACAGCATAAACACAAAAGGCTCCACTAACAAAAAGCACCGAATGGTCTAAAAGGAATTTTTAGAGCCTTCTGCGACGTCCTACAATGCCACCACAAATTAAAAATCACACCGTAGGACCTGTACGCAACACCAAGAGTGCCATGTACCTCCCCCTGCCGCGCAACCTGCAGAATCAGATCATATCCTAGTGCTAAAGCAAGGCCATTGCAAGTACTATGCCAAATTCCACAAGATCTCGACATGACACCAGGAGCGCTACTGCTTAAACCACCAGTACTTGGGCACTGCGCGCCGCGCCGGCCGCACCTTTTTTGAAGCGGCGTGGGCTGTCGATACGATTTATCGACGGCCCGCCGGTAGCGAAATTCCCGTAGCGTTAACGCTAAGGCGTCGCCCTAGTACTGGTGGTTTAAAACACCCTAGAAGGCACCCCATTCTTCCATGTGCTCCAGAAGAGCAGCCTGCGCCAATATTGTACCTGTTCGTATTTTTTATCTGGTATTTTTATCATTGGTTTTTTATTTTATAATGTGTAAGTCTATAAGTTGAAATAAGTATAAATGGATCAAATAAACAAACAAATGGTAAATTTAAATGATTATATAATATGTAGTGTATAAAAACTTACAGTATACTATAATTAATTATAATTTTTTTTTCTCTATTTATTTAAATAGAATGTCGGCTACCAGAGTGACCCGGGTCCACTTGCCCGGCCGGGCCAAAATGAAATAAAAAAAATAAAAAAATAAAAATGATTTTTTAATTGAAATTTTAAACGTAAATTTGGCAAAGAATTTCGATGTGACCCTCAGGCAAAAGTTGTTCAGTTTATTTTTTTGCATAACATAGTTTGTTTTTGGATTTTTTGGATTTTTTTTTTTTTTTTTTTTTTGGCTTGGACCTTCCCTGGTCCTTGTACGGCCGGGGTGCACGGGAACATAGGGTGACCCGGGCAGCCCGGCTTGTAGCCTAGAATAGAATACAAGTAAAATTGAATATCAATGAAATATTATTAATGCGAGGATCTGTGTCCTCGTCAGGCCGAAGGGGGCCCCTGTTGCAGATGTGCCCGCCCTAAGTGAAGGCAGGCCTAACAAATTACGAGAGGCCCTCGGCTGTCAATTTTCACATTTGGGGTCCAAGCAGTTGTGATGCGCCAGTTGGTTGAAGGAAACACAGGCCGATCAGCAAAGAAATTCCACGGCCTCCTGGCCTTTTCGGAAAATGCAGGCCCTGGGCAAGAATCGCAGCCTCATACACAGACAGTTGGGAGGCCCAACCGAAAGAGGCCCAGTAGCTGCAACAGAGGTGCAGCATCCTGGGGCCTACCGGAAGCTTCTGGGCCGAGGCCCAGGCCAGCCAGGCTGCAAAGGCAGGCAGGCTCTTTCCATCCAATGGTACACTAGGCCAGCCACTGCTGCGAAGGCAGCCAGGTAGCCCCATCCAATGGTACACTAGGCTTAAGAAAGGGTATTGGTGCAATGCTGCTTTCTGGACACTGTGATACTTTCTGGCTTTCAATGTGATTGTGCATTCTGGTTATTGTCATCTCGCTTCTGCTCATTTTCCTTGCAATTTTGGTATTGGAGCTGGTTCGAACTGCGCTTCATTGGTTCTTCGCAATAGCTGTTTGGTGCTTCGCATGAGGTGTGGGCCAGTAATAAGGCTTGGGTGCTGAACGGTAGGCGGCCCAGGGTCGTGTGGCCGCGCCAGGAAGCTATTTGGTGACATTAGGGGTGTACGCTGGATGATGAGAGCTCGCTGATGTGGCATTTAAGCCGAGGTGGAACTGCATTCTGCTGATACGTTGTGCCGAGGCAAAGACCGGTCATCATAAATGCACATCAGGTTGCCGGTGAGAAATCTGTGGTTGGGGGCAGCATGATGAGGTTCGTTGCTCTCTTCCTTATCTACCCTCCTCATTACTTCTTACCGTGAGGAAGTGAGTTCTATCTTGAGAGTCCTCTCAATGTGAGGTGTCGCGAGTGCTCAACCTTGAGAGTCGATATTCTTCGTGGGCAGCAAGCTGGTGGGAGATGGGCGAAGCCTCTGAAGGGCCCTGGACGAAGCACTCGGGTCACGGTCACCATGCCAACCCGTTGGGACTAGTACATGCATGCTTTGGTGCACGTCCTTGGTTCTGCTGCCTCGCAATAGAGGTCATGCAGGGCATGCCAGCCCTTTGAGCAGACGCTTACCAGACCGTCTCTGAATATTTCTGGCGGGTTCCGGTGTTGAACCCTGGCTGTGATCGTCGTCCTCTTTGCGACGTTAAATAATTCCTTGGGGCCTGTCCTTAAACTGCCTCTTGATCAGCCAGATCAAACTGGAAGTAAGGCTCGTTGCATGCGAGGGTAAACAACGTGCAGGGGCTGGCAGGTTCGGCATAGACTTGGGGCACAAGGGTGGGCCGGAATGCACACCTTCAGACACGCCGCTCTACCAGATGCTCAGGGCGTTGACACAAAGAGACTACTCAAGAAGGATACAGGGGGAAGGGGGGATTCCCGTAACTGTTCGCAGAGTTATTAATTAGGAAAATACTCCATCCAGCATAGTAACTGTTCGCAGAGTTATTAATTAGGAAAATACTCCATCCAGCATGCATCTCTGCAGGTGACATTAATTTTTATTTTTGGTTATTTAGTTGTTACGAGCTTGATTGACAACTAACAGACAGTTGCAGACAGTTGGTATTCCTTGTTGCATGCAATCTGTTTCAGAGTAATCTAAAAATAGAATTAGTGTTGTCTGTAGAATCTGACACTAGTTATTGGTTACCGCTTGACTATTTTCTCCAGGCTGACCGAGATGCATTGATTATTCTTACTCGGTTGGGTGTCAGGCTAAGGTAGGATTCAGTGTGGATTCTAGTTTAGATCACACTCCACTGCAGCTCATGAGTGAAGCTGCTAGTAGTGAGGAGAAGGAGTTAGTGGAGGATCTTAGGGGTACTCGTAGAACTGCTCTCAGTCGATCTTTAACCTTCCTAGAGTTAGGTCCAGGAGAGGAAAGGAGACTGCGGAGAGAAGCTAGGGAGAGAGCGGCATTGCGGAGGACGAGGGATGCTGAGGCCAGCGCCAAGGCTAGGATTATAGCTCGCACAGGTGTGACTATGGCTACCTCCTCTACTATGTCACAGACCTCTTGTCAGGCCTCTTCGTCAGGAATCAGTCAGAGTACCCGAGGCTCCATAAATCAGTCTATTGGCTTGCAAGTCAACCAGCAACCCCCACTCACACCGGAGGATTATGAGATCCTCCAAGCGGAAGCGCTTCATGATGAGTTGCAGCGGCAACTGAGAGAAGTAGAAGAGAGAAGAGAAAGGGCAAGATTGAGAAAAGTCAGGTTAGGCACTAGGTTGCAGGAACTAAGCGGGCTAGAAGAACTAGATGATGCTACCTTGAATCCTGTTGACCGATCGCTGCGTAACTTGCTACTTTGTGTGGCAGAAACGCAGGTAGTTCAGTAGGAACTAGTGGCTGAACTAGTGGCAGGCTAGAAGCGAATTTTGGCTGCACTTCAGGGACCTCGTCGAGTCATGAGGCAGCCCCGGTTCTCTGTAGTTCCCCCTTCGGTTGCAGGTCCTTCAGTGACATCGCCGCCGATGGGGTCATCCTTTGTGCCGATGTATGGCATGTCTCTCTCAAGCGGACAACTAGTAGTTAGTGGTCTGGTTCTAAGCACTTCTTCCGTACCATCGAGGATAGTGGCAGCTAGAGTGCCATTGTCCGGACAACTTCATGTAAGCATGCAGCAACCTGTCTCAGTAGCTATGCAGCCACTGCGGCAATCACTTGGGCAAATCCAGCCTATGCAGTAGATGCCCAAGATTCCCTCGTCGAGTCCTAAGCCCTTCTCTGTCGACAAGAAGAAGGAAGAGGACCTGAACACCTAGGTGAGGATTGTGCCCACTTATGTGAGGCAGAAGCTCACAAGGCCAGAACAGGAGGTTATACTTGCTGCCTCCTTTTTTAGAGGGATCAGCAGCACGCTGGTTAAATGGGTTAGTGCAGCAGCACGGCTATGGTCAGAATCTCGATGCCTGGGCCCAGGCCCAGACATTTGGAAGAATTCGTACAGACTGTGTACAACAGGTGGCATGACCCTCAAGGGGCTTAGAAGGTCACTGACGCGAATAACAATCTGTGTGCCAAAAGGTACCGGACTGTACGTGAGGTTACGACGTCGTAGAACGTCTGATCCTAGTACCTAGTGTGCGCTATGACCCACAGGTACTCACAATGATTTCAGATGTTTGCCCACAGATGTCAAAAATAAGATGGTGGACGAGGCCTACATCGACCAGCATACCTTCGCATCCTAGTACCTGGTGTGCGCTATGGTCCGCTCATCAGAGTCAGGGAGATGGTAGGAAGAAGAGACTTCCGCAAGACTGGAAAAAAAAAGGTCAACTCATGTTCGTCGACCATGATGGTCAGGCGACTGAAATTGACGACTTCCCGGACTATGGGGAGGTGACAGAGCAAGATGGGGCCAATGAGACTTCGGATTGGGGAGTCGTGGCGCCCATCAAAGAAAAAGCTAGGGGGACCAGGAAGCAGAAGGTAGGCCGGTCTACGGGTCAGGGCGACCAAGGAACACTCGCATAGGTAAAACTTGGTTTAAATTACGAGGTGTGGAGGGACCGAGTTGCTAGGGGGACATGCATGAACTGTGGCAACTATGGCCACACGTCGAGAACTTGTCGAGGCAAGAAGGTCACAACGAGGGTAGCCGCTCCAACGGTAGTAGGCTTATCCTCAAACCCTGGCAGTGCTTCTGCGAGCACTTCGCAGGGAAACACCTCGGGTTAGTAGGAGTGTTAGCCGCTCTTACTCATGTTGAAGTGGTAACGTTGCCTTCCCCACTCTAGGCGTTGGCCAAGGCTAGTGACCCATACATCGCCCGGCAAACACATTCAGACCCCCGACGCTCTGTTCGAGAGATGTGTCTGAGTCCCTAGAAGAATTACAGTCTGAGTGGTCAAGGAAGGACCCCAAAGACTGACATAGGCTCTACACGGAATTTCATCAGTCGTGCTTGTGTGGACAGACTGCGCTTAGGGGACCAAGTGCAACAGCTTAGCAGAACTGTAGCTTCTACGCTAGCGAACAAGCACCAAATGGTAGTCAAAGACAATGTCAAGGATGTAGCGTGTACCTTCTCTTATGGAGGAGGGGAAGTGAGTTATAAAATCTCATTCCTTGTCAGCGACGAACTGCCCTTTGACATGTTGCTAGGTATGTACTACCTCGAGGTCGCTCAACCTCAGTTTGATTGGGATAGGAAGGTGTTGATACACAAGCTCCCAAATGGTAGAACAGTTAGACTGCAAAAGTTTAAAGCTAGCAGTCTAGTGGAAAACTACGGCTGCATGTGTTCTATAACTATTATAAGCAGAATCACGAGGAGGGCATGTATTTAGTTTTTTGTTTCTGAGAAAGGGGAGGGCGTAAAATCACCCCCAAAAATAGAATCAGTCGTCGCTTAGTATTCCAACTGTTTTTAGGAGCCCATAGGTGTGGTGGAAAGGGAGGTAGTCCATGCAATAGAGGTTGTCCAAGGTAGTAAGGTGCCTAGAGGACGAATCTATAGGATGTCTCCTGTGGAGTTGGATGAGCTCCGCCGCCAGCTTTAAGGACTCACAGAAAAAGGATGGATTCGGCCTAGTACCTCCCCTTATGGTGCACCCGTCTTATTCGTTCCTAAGACGGGAGGTACCTTACGGATGTGCATTGACTATAGGGGTCTCAATGCCATCACCGTAAAGAACGCAAAGCCCCTACCCCGCATCGACGACCTACTGGATAGAGTGCAGGGATGTCGATACTTTACTAAGATATATCTAAAGTCCGGATACCATCAAATTGCCATTAGACCTGAGAACCAGCACAAAACCGTTGTTCCGACCAGGTACGGTCTGTACGAGTTTGTGGTGATGCCCTTTGGCCTTTGCAATGCACCTGGAACATTCCAGCACGCAATGAACATGATTTTTCATGAACACTTAGACAAGTTTATCGTCGTGTACCTCAATGGTATTCTTATCTTTAGGACTGGAGAGGAGCACGCTGAGCACTTGAAAATAGTGCTAGGTCTCCTAAGACAGCACCAGTACAAGGTTAACTTGGAGAAATGCGAGTTCGGTTGCACCAAGATCTTGTACTTGGGTCATGAAATCTCCGCGGATGGGTTGAGGCCGGACGATGCTAAAGTGGACAGCATACGAGACTGGCCCAGACCTCAGACTGTTACTGAGGTCCAACCGTTTTCGGGGATGACGGGCTACTATCGTCCGTTTGTTAAAAACTATAGTACTATAGCTTCCCCATTAACGGATCTAACTCGACTTGACACCCCTTGGGAGTGGACTGAAGAGTGTGAAGCAGCCTTCAAGAAACTGAAGTATGCGCTGACACACTACAAAGTTCTCGAACTTCCGGATCCTGAACAGCCTTTTGTCGTGACCACAGACGCCAGCCAATATGGCGTAGGCGCGGTCCTTGCGGGAGCGCTGGTCCATTGGAGACACTATCTCCTAGGCAGATTCTTTTACTTGAGATCTGACGATGAGACTTTGCGCTGGATTAAGACACAGCATGTACTCTCTGACCCACTCAAGCGGTGGATTCAAGAGATAGACATGTATGACTATCGACTTGATCCAATCGAGGGAGAGTACAACGAAGTGGCTGATGCACTATCACGGCGGGCAGATTATCTGGGCGCGCTAGTGACTGAATTTGGTATATCTGACGATCTAACTCGATCTTTGGCAGAGACCTATCAGCAAGATCTAGTCTTGTCTGAGATCATCCGTAAATTCAAAGAGAGATAAATTAACGTCTGATGAATTTACGATGGTAGATGGTCTGCTGTTTCTTGAGAAAGCAGGGAATAAAAGACTGTGTGTCCCAGATCGAGAGTCTTTGCGTAGTTTATTTTTAGGGGAGTGTCATGATACAACTGGCCATTTCGGTTATAGGAAAACATCAGCTAACTTAGTGCAAAAATTCTGGTGGCCTTCTATGATGCAAGATGCAAAGAAGTATGTGGAAACTTGCCAGGTTTGTCAACGGGACAAACCTAGGACTCGGGCTCCGCTTGGGCTCATCGAGCCCTTGCCGATCCCTGAAGGTCCCGGTCAAAGTGTGTCCATGGATTTCATGGATACCCTGGTGACCAGCAAGAACGGAAAACGACACACCTTCGTTGTAGTTGACCGGTTTTCCAAGTTTGCCAGAATAATTGCCCTGCCAGAGATAGCAAAAACCGAGCATGTCATCAAGATGTTTAGGGATAACTGGGTGCGGGACTTTGGTTTGCCCAAGTCCATCGCCAGTGATAGGGATGTTCGCTTTACTAGCGAACTGTGGCAAAACGTCGCCCAACAGATGGGTACCCGACTGCAAATGACATCAGGAAATCACCCTGAGTCAAACAGACAGGCGGAGCAGATGAATAGAGTAGTGCAGCACCTGCTTAGGCATTACATCAAGCCAAGTCAGGATGACTTGGACGAGAAACTGCCCCTCGTTGCCAGCCTGTACAACAACGTTGTACACAACACTACTGGCATGACTCCAAACCAACTGCATCTTGGTTGGAAGCCCCGATCTGCCCTTGATTTCCTACTGCCTGAGAACCAGTCAACTGCAGCACCTGGCAGCATAGGATTTGCTGTCAAATATGAACAGATGCTGCAGCAGGCCATGAAACACATTAAAAAGTCTCAAGATGCCATGATTGCATCTGAGAACAAACACAGACGGCCTTCTAACTTCCAGGTAGGGGATAGAGTCTGGGTAAAGTCATCTGAACTGGGACAGGAAATAGGAATTTCTAGAAAACTAATGCCGCTGTATTTCGGTCCCTGGGAGATCCTAGACATAGTCGGGGATCAGGTGGACGGACCTTCCTATGTGATACACGTCCCACCTCACCTTCGTACACATCCAGTTTTTCACGCCTCAAAGTTGGCACCTTTCGCAGAAACTGCCCAATTTCCTTCCAAACAGTCAATGCTGCCCCCAACCATGGATGGTGAAGTCGACATCAATGGAATTGTGGAGCATCGAATGATGCCAGTGCCTAAACCGCCAGGCAGAGGCCGCCCTCCTAAGCTGAGAATGCAGTACCGTGTCAGATTCAGACATCATCTGGATCCCAAGGAAGATCGGCCGTTCACTAGAGAAGATGCCACTAGAGCACCTCAAGTTATTGCAGGCTATGAAAGAAAACTCAAGGGGAAGATGCCTGCAGAATAGAAGACTTCTGAGGACTATCGAACAACAGGAGGAGGGAATGCGAGGATCTGTGTCCTCGTCAGGCCTAAGGGGGCCCCTGTTGCAGATGTGCCCGCCCTAAGTGAAGGTGGGCCTAACAAATTACGAGAGGCCCTCGGCTGTCAATTTCACATTTGGGTTCCAAGCAGTTGTGATGCGCCAGTTGGTTGAAGGAAACACAGGCCGAGCAGCAAAGAAATTCCACGGCCCTCCTGGCCTTTTCGGAAAATGCAGGCCGTGGGCAAGAATCGCAGCCTCATACACAGACAGTTGGGAGGACCAACCAAAAGAGGCCCAGTAGCTGCAACAGAGGCGCAGCATCCTGGGGCCTACCGGAAGCTTCTGGGCCAAGGCCCAGGCCAGCCAGGCTGCGAAGGCAGGCAGGCTCTTTCCATATAGGAAAGAGCTCGCTGCCTGGAGGGGATTCAGCACTTGCATGCTGGCAGCAGCGCTGCTGGAGCGGACCCTCGTGGGCTGCTGCTGGTGCTGAGAGGCAAGGTGCTAGCGGATGCGGTCGTGCAGGAAGAAGGGCGCTGCTGAGGGCAGCGCCATAGCCCAGCCTCCATAGTTGGATGGGCTTGGACTTTAGTGAGGCACAGGGGTGGTCTTCAGGTGTACAGAGGGAAGACGTGGGTGTACGAAGAGGGAGAGAGAGAAGGATGCTGATGATGATGATGTGAGGGCACATACCTGGTATTGGCGATAGTCTGCATTCGGCGACATCTTCAAGTACTTCGTGGGCTGCTGACGTCAACAGTTGCATTGTCAATTAGTAGGCAGATTGTAGCTGTGTAGGAAGTAGGCTGGGCGGAGCGCCAAGTAGGGAGAAGGTCCTGAACTCTTGTGTTGGTGGTGGCGAGAGCAAGCTCTCATTGACATTGGTTTTGACAACTTTTCAGTGATACGATTCTCCATTGGTGTCATATTGGTGCAGTGCTGCTTTCTGGACACTGGTACTTTCTGGCTTTCAATGTGATTGTGCATTCTGGTTATTGTCATCTCACTTCTGCTCATTTTCCTTGCATTAATCTAGAAATCTATAAAATACATATGATTATACACTAATTGATTCATTCAAATAAAATAGATTCAGTTATAACTTATAATTCACAATAATAATGAATAATTATATATGTCGATTATGTATATGTATATTATGTGTTTTTTGTTCTATAGAATCTCTAATGTAAAAGAGATATTAACAAAAAACGAATGTTATTTATTATTTAGTATTTACTGATTAAATGATACGCGCGCGGGTGTGTGTGTGTGTGTGTGTGTGTGTGTGTGTGTGTTTCAAAACATCCCAAACTCTCTCTCTCATTCCTTCCACAAATCATCACAAACCATCCATGAAAGGCAATATAGTAGAAGATGCAAGGTTGGCCACGTTTGTATGGTTAAGCGCCAAGTGCCCACACACCCGTCTGCCATCAAAGCGGCACACTTCCACAAATTATATATGAATATTTTGTAGTCCATAAAAGGATGTGTGTGTGTGTGTGTGTGTGTGTGTGTGTGTGTGTGTGTGTGTGTGTGTGTGTGTGTGTGTGTGTGTGTGGTACAACGCTCCCACGACTGCGCTGCAGTGTGTAGCGTCAAGAGGTGTGCTTATAAACAACGCATGGAAAAGAGCCCGCAGCCCGGCATGCCGATAAAAGGACTGCACATAAAGCCAAGGTTTCAAAATGAACCATACGACAAGCACCAAGCCAAATGGCTGCAAGACAAAAAAACAACAAGGCAGACAAAACTGGCAAGGCAAAGGTCAAGAAATGACGAGGCATTGAACAGCAGGCAGCAGCAAAAAACATAAGGTGGAGGGCACGGGGAAGGCAGGTGGGCAGACAAAAACAGCACAAAGCAGCGAAGCGTGGAGGGCACAGGGGAGGTGAATGGTGAGACAAGCAGCACACAATGAGGCAGACAGGAGAAGGCAGCAAAGCACGTAGGCTGGAGGGCATGCGGGAGGCCGGTGGGCAGGGAAACAGCACAAGGCAGCAAAACACGTAGGGTGGAAGGCATGGGGGAGGAGGGTGGGCAGCCAAGGAGAACGATGGCGAGGCAAACAGCAACAAATCAAGAGCAGCAATCAAAAAGAGTACGAGTATGAACACAAGACAAAGACTGAAAAAATAAAACTTGTGATGGATTGTTTCGTCGGAGTTGCACCGACTCATCAGGAGGCTGAACCCTCGAGAATCTTCGGAATCTCCGTATTGATGGTTGGGTCATGAACCCTCTGACCCCCAAGCGGAACATGGCAGCGGGCAGCAACTTGGCGAAGCACCAGGCAATGCGGCCAGGGGAACACGACTCCACAACGCCAAAAACAACTGCAAGGAATGACAAGGCAAGCAGACGAGCGGCAAGGCAACTGTGCAGTGAAGCACAACGCAACACCATCAAGGCAGCCAAACTACTCAGCACACAAGGAAAGGACACCAAGGCAAGGCACGTAGATGGGCAGCAAGGCATCCGGGCAGCGAAGCACAAGGCAACACCAATACCACAGCCACACCACGCACACAGTGAACACCGAAGCTTGCCAAGAATGACAGGCGAAGCAAGCGGGATGGGCAGCAAGGAAGCAGCGGAGCGCAGGCGAGGTAGTCTACACATCCAACACAGAGCGAACCGGCACATCATGGTTGAACCCCGCAGACTATTGGTTCTGTTACATGCACAGATATGCCATGTACGTAATAACCGAGGATCTGCAATGTGATGAAAAGGACAGAATGGACAATGCAGTGCGAGTAGAATCTCGACAGACAATGTGCATTCTCATACAGACAAAAGGTGCTGAATAGCGCAGGGAAGACTTTGATACAAAGACTGACCTGACAGGACTGACCGCATTCACGTAGTTCAGAGTAGCAAAACAGAATGCTAGAGTAGTACTAACTAGCCCAATCAATGTTTGAACTCAGACTAAACATGCATGATATCCATCACCAAGTGTGAAGGAGCCTGGCGCTGTACACAGGAAGAAAGCGCCAGGTCCAGACATACACAGACGAAGAGATAAGGATCAGACGAAAGGAGGGAGAAGGATGGGAATGTCGTTAAC
>BFEA01000634.1:535348-555972 GCA_003427395.1 Chara braunii | reverse complement strand
ACACAGGGACTGTAGGCCCCTGTTTTCAGGCTGAATTCTAGGCTTTTTGGCTGAAGGGCGCAGGGCCTGGAAAATGGCCTGCGTGTGCATGCGCAGCATGTAACAGTTCCCACCACCCACTGAGCCAGGGGGTCACTCCAACGGACGTCTGTCATCACCCACACACCATAAGCACCACACAGATATCATGGACAAAGTGGGTCCCCTAGGAGTCCTGCGGGCACTCCAAACTATGGAACACCTACTATTTAGCAGCCTTGCTCACTCAAACACACAGAAAGTGCTTAGAAAAAATAACAGAAAGGACAATCAACATGAGAAAACAGGCATACATGAAACTGATTTTGTGTGTGTGTGTGTGTGTGTGTGTGTGTGTTGTGAATTTATGTACCATTTCAGTTAGAACTTAGAATTTGTGTACTTTGCTCTCACATCTTCTTCCTGAGGTTGTTACATGGTTTCCCATGCCCATTCTCCTCTAGGCGTCTTCCACCTTTTCACACTGTTTCCACACTATTTTCACACTGTAAACTCCTGTTTGTTTCTAGAGTTCCAAAATAATTTTGCCTTTGGGGGTGCAGAGTCGGGCTGTCAGCCTTGGTGAAGTCCTCGTTCACGCCTCTGGAAGAGCTTATTGCGAAATTGAACTTGCCCTTTCTTTTTCCTTTTCTTTTTTTTTTCTTTTTTTTTTTGCTTTGAAAAGCCAGGACAGCGTCGCTAGGGGGGGTGATACGAGAAACCTCCCCTAGTGAGCGTTCCGGATGCTCCATTCTGTTGGTGGGGAGCCACACCTGCTGGAAAATGGGTCCAGCGTCCCATTAAAACGATTTGAGAAGTTAAGAGGTATGAGTGAAAATCTGGGCCTTGCCTTTTCTGCAGTTGTCATGTTGTCATATGGTTTCCGATGCCTTCACATTGGTTTCCCCTTCTCTAGTCATTTTCCTCCTCCTTTTCACTCTGTTTCCCCACTATTTCCACACTGTTTTCACACTATTTTCACACTGTTTTCACACTATTTTAGTATTTTCACACAGTCTTCCTGTTTGTTTCCTAATTGTGTTTGCCTTTGGTGGCGCAGAGTTGGGATGTCAGCCATGGTTAAGTCCTCATTCACGACCCTGGACGAGCTTCTTGCGAAATTGAACTTGCCCCTTCTGCTGTTATGGGGAGAACTTGATCCCTGGATTGAGCCGTCAAAGGCAGAGCGGATCATGTCGCTCTATCCCCGTGCTGAGAAGATCAGCGTGCCAGCAGGGCATTGCCCGCATGACGAAATCCCGGAGCAATTCAATGAAGTCTTGACTCGGTGGGTCGGATCTCTCTCCCCCTGATGATACTTCACGCGAATTGCTGCAGATGATTCAATCACGCCTCTGCTGCCCGTTCACCATCCCATCCAGAATCCGGGTGCTTTTTCTGGCACATGTGCAGGCTAAGATGCCAGCTTGTGAGACTTGTAGGAACCAGCTTGTATTGCCAGCTTGCTTGTCCTTCTGGAGTTTGTTGCAGGCTGCAGCAGGTGCTCCCAACAGCAACCTCAAGCGAGTTCCGTGCAACATCTCACTTGCTTGTCATGCGGTCCTTGTTCTGCGAAGCGGATGTAAATTCATGTAATGCATCCTTCAGTTCCAATGCGTGGGATTCAGACGCGAAGCGTCTGCTCTTCGAGCCAATGGGCAGATCTGCTTTCAGCTCCATGTCAGACATTCAGGCTGCAGAGTTCTGCCAGACTTACAGGTTGGGGCCAATATTCTGCAGCGTGGGTAGTTTGCAGTCAGGTGCTGCTGAACTTGCAGGCATGGCGATTTGAATCACTACCTGACTTGCAGGCAGCTGCCAACCTCTCCTCGCAGACACAGTTACAGGATGCGGTCCGTTTCTCCCTGACCTTGCCCGCTGCATCTAGCTTCCTGCCTCCAGTCCACGCTCTGTGATGCACAAGCTTTGTTTGCAGGCTTGCAGACGGCCTCACGGTTCCCGTCAGAAAAATTGCACGGTGCCAGGTGCAGTCAGGCATGCAGGAGCAGTGAAAAAAGGCAGTATACGAACATGTAGATAAAGGGTAGCAATGCATTCATGACCTCACTATAAAAAGGGGCAGCGAGTAAGCTCTTACACTGCCTCCGCACTTTCTGCTGCTTGTACATAGATTGGTTGTCTACCTACCATCTGCAAATCATTCGGTAAGGTGCTATGTCCATGTCTTAAGGTCTATCAGACAGACACGAGAAATCCATGGCGCCATATGGAAGGCCCTTGAATCACATTTACGGACAGAGCATCAGATGGCATGTTTGGTGCCGATTACAACTGCGTTCTTTTGGGGTTATTTCAACCTTTTTGGCATGACTTGGGATAGGGGATTCTGTGTCGCATCCACGTGTACATTTCCCAGTAGGAATGCAAGAGAACAGAAGGACCCAAGTGGRTGCTCTCTCTCTCTCTCTCTCTCTCTCTCTCTCTCTCTCTCTCTCTCTCTCTCTCTCTCTCTCTCTCTCACACACACACACACACACACACACACACACACACACACACACACACACACACACACACACACACACACACACAGAACAGGGGAGTTAAAAACACCTTATGGGGGATGGAGTTAAGGACCAGAGTAGGCATCTCCACTGTCCTCAAGAGAGCTTAACAACACAGATGCTGTCGATTTTAGTGGAGAGTTCGCCTTTCACTATCCTTTTCATAGGAGGGATAGTGAATGAATGTCCATATTGCGGTGAAGGACATGCCTGTAGTGTGCAGGTGAGCTTAGCGTTTCCATCGCAAGTGGTTAATGGGGACCCCCGATTTTCAGCCCCTGACTAACGGGCCCACAACTGAAATTAGGGTTTGGGGGTCAAATTTTTTGTGTTTTTGATTTTTTTTCTTTTCGCCTTTTTTTTTTTTGTTTCAGATCAAGGTTACTGTGTGTCAAATTTGGTGTCTGATGGACCATTCAAAATTCCTCTGTTGACATTTCTGACATTTCTGAAATTTGGGTTGGGCAAAATTTGATGAATTTTGCGTGAAAGTGCGCCCTTGCCTTGAAGTTTTATGCTGTTTTCTATTTTTTTCCGGAAAATGAGCGATAGCGAAATGACAGCAAGACAGAATGCAAAATCGCATTGAAAGCCAGAAAGTCGGACGCTGTCCAGAAAACAGATATGCACTGATATTCACCAACGGAGAACCAAAGCACCGAATTCAAATGTCAATGAGAGCATACTCTCGCCACCACCAATGTATGTATCCAGAGCCCTTCCTCCTACTTGGCGCTCAGCGCCCAGACTACGATCACACAGCTACTACCAGCCACAAATTGACAATGCAACCTGTTGACATCAGCGGCAACAACCGAAGTACATGAAGATGTCGACGCTGTCAACGCTGTAGACCATCGCCAAGACCAGGTACATGCCCTCACATCGTCCATCTTATTTCTCTCTCTCCCTCCCTTGTCTTCTTCACCCACGTCTTCCCCCTCATACACGATGACCACCACCACCTCTTGCTGGCTGTCCAAGCCCAAGGCCAGCTATGTGGGCTGGGCTATGACACTGCCCTCAGCAGCACCCTTCTTCTTCCTTGACGCCCGCACACCCCCGGCATCCGCTAGCACACAGCAAGCAGCCCGCGAGCACACACTCCAGCAGCGCTGCTGTTTGCACAAGCCAGTGCCCGAACGACCTCTGCCTGGCGAGCTCTTTCCTATACGGAAAGTGCTCGCCCAGTTTGCAGCCGGGCTTCAATGTGTGTGTGCCCTCTAGCTTCATGTTGGGCCAAAGTGTCTGCGCCCAGGCCCGTTCAGAGAGTGGCCTGGGACCGAATTGGTTAGGCATGCCCAACCACCCAGGCACAAACGTGCGGTGTTCCCTGACTCGACCACGTTGCTGGAAGAGCCTGGAAGGCTCACAAATATTTCCGATTCTCGCGAGCAAAGCAGATGTTACCAACTGGCGTGTGGCAACTGTCTGAAACCCAGCAAGTTTAGCAAAAATTGACGAGTTCAGGGCACATTGAGATTCAGGGGGGGCGCCTTCACTTAGGGCGGGCACGTGCGTGCTGCAGGGCCTTATGCTGAGGGGTAAACCCTCGCACTCCCTCCTCCTTTTCTTCGATAGTCCTCTGAGAAGTCCTTATACAGCAGGCTGCTTCCCTTTCAAAGTTCTTTCGCAACTTGAGATAATCTGGGAAGCAGTCTACATTAATTCTTCTCTTGTAAACCACTGATCTTCTTTAGGATCCATATGATGTCAGAACCGCACTCTGCATCTGCGGTTTTGGAGGGCGTATTGGGCACAGGTATCAGCTTGTGCTCAACAATGTTGCCAATGTCTACGTGTCTGTCCATGGTTGGGTGCAGCATTGATCGCCTGGAGGGAAACTGTTCTGTTTCAGCGAAAAGTGCTAACTTGGATGCATGAAAAATAGTGTGTTCGAAGGTGACCAGGGATGCGAATGACATATGGACCATCTGGTTGATCTCCCACTACATCAAGAACTTCCCAGGGTCCAAAGTACTGTGGCATCAGTTCACGTGAGATTCCTATCTCCTGTCCCAACTCAGATGACTTTACCCAGACTCGCTCACCTACCCGAAACGTAGATGGTCGTCTGTGTATGTTCTCAGATACAACCATGGCATCTTGAGCTCTCTTGATGTGCTCGACAGCCTGCTGCAGCATCTGTTTGTACTTGACAGCAAACTACATGCTGCCTGGTGCTGCAGTTGGCTGATTTTCAGGCACCAGAAAGTTGAGAGCAAATCTGGCCTTCCAACCAAGATGCGGCTGGTTGGGAGTCATACCGGTAGTGCTGTGCACAGCATTGTTGTACAGGCTGGCGATGAGGTATAGCTTCTTATCCCAGTCATCTTGACTTCGCTTAATATAATGCCGAAGCAAGTGCTGCACTACCTGGTTCATCTACTCTGCCTGGCCATTTGACTCAGGGTGGTTCCCTGATGTCATTTGCAGTTGGGTGCCCATCTGTTGGGCTGTACTAACGATGGACTTCGGGAGATCGAAGCCACGGACGGAGTTGTCCGTAAACAACTTGATGACGTGGTGAGTCCTGGCTGTCTCAGGCAAAGCGATCAGTCTAACATACTTACTGAACCTGTCCACCATGACGAAGATGTGCCTTTTACCGTTTTTGCTGGTCACAAGCTATGTATCATCCGAGGCCGCGGCCGCGGGGTCAAACTCGGCATGCGGCCGGTATCCCGACCGCCGCCCTCTAGCCACGGGTGGGGTGCGACCGCAACTTTTAAGAATTTTTTCAGGGTTCAAAAAATTCTCAAAAAAAAAAGTGAAAAGGATGTTGTAGATCTTTTCAAGATCTACATTGCACAAATTTTGTTTTTTGTTTTTGTTTTTTTTACTTCGTCTTTGAATTTTAAAAATTAAAATTTTAATTTTCCAGTGGAAAAAACTGTTTTTTTTTTTTGTAAAAAAAAATAATAATACTTATTTGTTTTTTCATTTCAAATTTTGTAAAGTGTTTGGATTTGACCATTAGGCAAAAGTTGTTCAATTTATTCTTGCATAACATATTTTTTCCAGAATTATGATTATTACTACGCTACCAGACTGGCCCGGGGTCACTTTCTGCCAAAAAAATGTTTCTTTTCTTTTTTTTCCTTTAAAAGAAAAAAAAGAAAAGAAAACGCCCCCACCGATGTTAGTGCTGCTGATAAGAGCAGACACCACTAACACCAGGAGGGAGGCTCCATCTATTGGTGGGGAGCATCACCTGCTGGAAAACGGGTCCAGCGTCCCATGTACAGAAAATGAGGATGTCTGAGAACAAAGAGAACGGTGACAGTGAGGTCTGCCAGCATTGATTGCCCTTGCTCCCAAAAAAATGAAAAGGAAAATATATATTCAGCCTCCTGATGAGTCGGTGAAACTCCGACGAAACAGTTTGTCACAGCCCCTCGTTTGTTGTCCTCTTCTCCCTCTCTGCCTACGGTTTACCGGCCAGTTCTATTTGACGATATATATATATTTAAATTTTATTTCTTATTTTAAATTTGGTGAAGAATTTTTTTTTTTGAAAAAAGGAATCTATATTCTTCTCTAATCGATTTCATCTTTCTTGGTAGTACGCATCTATCTCATCCTCTCACTAGTCTATTTATAGTACGGGGGAACACCAACCAACCCGGATCTCTCCCCAGCTCACGGGGTAGGTTTGCACCACAGCTGTGGTGCGAGAGCAAGGCTGTACCAGTCCCTCATCACGGTGACGAGGGGTGGGCAGGCATTGCCGATGGGGGAAATCGGCGGTGCTAGCGCCGAGCAATGGCCAGTCACTGCACCTCCCCCTACCCCCCCCCAACCCCGCATGGCGGTGTCTAATGGCCAATAATGTCGCTGCATAGCAGCCAACAACATCAGCCAAAGTCCTGCCAATGCTGGCTTAGGGGGCCAACGGGTTACCTCTAGCTGGTAGAACACCAATGTTTGCCCAGGCACGTACGTAGAATTTTGATGTGACCCTGAGGCAAAAGTTGTTCAGTTTCTTTTTTTTTTTTCTTTTTTTTTTTCAGTTTAATTTTCTGCATAACATTGTTTTTTTCCGGATTTTTTTTTTTTGTTTTGTTTTTTTGCTGGGACCTTCCCTAGTCCTTGCACGGGCTGGCCACCCGGGACCCAGGCGGCCCGGCTGGTAGCTTAGGATTATTATTATTATTAATTTTTTTATTTTTTTTGCATAACATATCTTTTCCCAGAATTATTATTATTATCAGGGGTGCCAGGCCCCTAAGATGACCCCCGAACGTTCGGGCGTTCGGGTCCCCGTATGGGGCCCGAATCTGAAGGGGTTTGGACCCCACAAAAAAATCTTTTGGCACCTAAATATTTTTTTTTTTTCTGAAAATATTTCTCTGAGTTCTTTGTGATGCAAGGCATCTCCCTCTTATTTTTTTTGAAGCCATTCTGTTCAGCCAAAAAAAATGAAAAATCAGCAAAGATGGTGGTGTCAAAACTTCCTTGCCGACTCACTAATTTGTGTTTTTTCTCTTTTCACTTTTTGTTTTTCCTTTATTTCGGGACATGAAAAAAATTATTATTTTTTCAAACTTTATTTGTATATTCTCTATTACGTAAGATACACGTATATAAATTTTCATGACATTTGTCAGAGCAAAACAAAAATGAAAAATCACCAAAGATAGCAGTGTCCAAAATGTGCTCGCCCACTCAATAATTTCATTCTCGTTTTATTTTTCTAGTTTTCATTATTATTATTTATTTTTAGTATTTGATTTTAATTTCAAATTTGGTAAAGAATTTGAACGTAACGTTGAGGCAAATGTTGTTTGGTTTATTCTTCTGTATAACATATTTTGTTTTAGATTTTTTTTTTTTTTTTTTTTTTTTTTTNTTTTTTTTTTTTTTTTTTTTTTTTTTTTTTTTGGGTCCGCATTCGGGCGATTGGGTTCTGGCGTTCGGCCCGTCCCGAACGCCGTCAACCCTGATTATTACTATTATTATTATTTTTTCATGGTCGCGAGGTTGTGACCTCGGCCACGGCCGCAGCCTCACCTGAACCTGGCCGCCGCCACAGGGGATTCATAGGTCACAATTGTATCCATAAAATCGATGGACACACTCTGAGTCGGACCAGCAAGGATAGGCAAGGGCTTAATAAGCCCAAGCGGTGCCTGCATCCCTGGTTTGTCGCGCTGGCAAACCTGGCATCAATCATTGTGGGCGACCGAAAATGTTGCACTACATATCTCTTTGCATCATCAACCATTGTGGGCAACCAAAAATGTTGCGCTAAATCTGTTGTTGTCTTTTTGTAACCGGAATGTCCGGTTGCGTCATGACACTCACCTAAAAATAAACTGAACAAAGACTGTGTAGCATCGTGTTTGGGTACGGCGACCGAACCCGAGCGTTCACGACCGAACACGAATAAATATAAAAAAGACAAAAAAATAAAATAAAAAATATGGGGTTGTAGAGCACGAAAAGCTCTACATCCCCATATTTTTATTTTTTATTTTTCGTTTTTTTTAGGGGGGGGTTGGTCACTTTGTAAGGGACCGTTCGTAGGGCCGTACGACCAGACCCTCGTACAACGTACGGCGTGTTTCACAGATTCCGGATTATGCTGAAGCGAGAAACAGAAAGGAAGAGGAAGTGCTTGGGGGTGTATTACGGGGCCGCGGCGTGGGGGACGTAACCAGCCTCCACGCATCGATCAAGTCATGCACCTGTAGGCCAATGAGATAGACGGAAAAGAGGCGCAGAGAAACTCCGTGCGGCAAAAGAGAGAGAAGAGGTCAAGAAGTGAGAGGGTTACAGTTACACTTGCGCTCGCCAAAAAGGAGCAAGGAGAGGTTACAATTGCGATTATAATTTAGGTCGCCAAGAGCAGAGCACGGAACAGGATGCGAGAATGTGCGCGCAAGTACGGAGCCTCGTGTTGCAACCGAAAATTACGACGCTCTCAAATTCCTAGCCTAATTAAAATCCCAATTGCGAAAAAAAATTATGAGAGCCCGTGTGGGTTCAAAATTCAAAAAAGGATTCCCCACGCGGTGATCGCGACTAAAATTTCCCTCCCTTAGCAGAACAAGAAAGAAGCTATGACAACAGTTATGTCCACACTCCATAAGGCGTGATCAATTACCAACCGTTGCGGGACCAACCTCCCTCCAAAAGACTAGGATATTCATGTAATTGGGCGGACCCATCCCAATCAACTCCCGAAATACAGTCGCCCGTTTACAGAGAGTAGTTTGTCACACCTTGCCGCTCTGCTATCGACATGGGCCGGTTCGTGAGTTGGTGGTGCCTTGTCGATGCGGCTCCCTGCGAGGAATATCGAGGAGTTCATATGGGCAATGGGGATTATAGTGGCAGGCGATGATGCGAGGTTCCATTGGTTTTGTCTGGCGCAACCATTGACGTGATGCTTCGGCTAAGGGTTCTTCCAACCTTGATAGCTTAGGCTGAAGAGGTCTCTTGCTCCGTGCTTCGTTTATGTGGTGTCGCGGATTGACACGCTAGAGGAAAGGGAGGCTGTCGGGGTTATTAGGATAGTCTTCATGAGATCTTGGGCATGGTAGTGGCCTTGCTCCTATGCTCCTGTACGAATCTAGTGGAGGTTGGTTGGGTACCGCGGGCAGAAAGTGAGGAGCATCTTCTCATGCGAAGTGGGAGGAGGGAGGTTTATTACAAGCTGGAGCGTCAAAAAAAGTTGGCGGTTTCAAGTGCTCGTTCGAGCTGGTTCACCGGTTAAAGACACGGGAGCAGGTAGCGGCGCAATAATGACAGCGGCGATGGAGCAGGAGAATTTTGTGCAAACATGTGTGGCGCTCTTTACGTCGACTGCCTTTTCAAATTGATTTCGTTGATTTTAATTTTGCATCTTCTAATTTCCTATATTCTTGCTCTAATGAGTCTAATCTAGTGCTTACACAGTTATAAAATCAACTTCTCAAATCTGGAAAATAAACTCACAATCTTATCTTCTATTTTCTGATCACCCAAATTCTCATCTACATGTACACACATACACACATCCTTGAATTTAGACTACAATTTCTAAAAGTCCCAAGTAAAGTATTATCATCTACAAGTACACATGTATACACAAACATATATTATCCATTCTGAATCACCAACACAATTCGTAGGGATCTGTTCTATCACTACGTATCCTTAAATTTCGACTATATTTTCTAAAAGTCCCAAGTAAAGTTCTATCACGAGTTTCTAATCTTGGAACCCGAAAACTTCGGAATTCTACTATTATAGCTATAAATTATGAAGCCCCTCTCCGATAATTAGGTTTTTTTTTTTTTTTTAATTGGTGATACGTGCACATGGTGGGAGTTGTCAAACGTTGGGCAGGGGAATAATTGTAATAGTCTTACTGCCATCGTGCGCCTTCTTCTGTGGATTGTTCTTAAAGATGTAGGGTGTTTTCAAAATTTCAAGGGGTATTGCTTTTCCAAATTGCGATCGACATTTTGGTAAGTGTGTCATCAATAACTGTAGTTGGCTGGATTGGACCGTTCCCGGTGGGCTGAACAGTAAGAAGGGGTTGGGGGATCTTGCAGGGTCATCACAAGGTGGGGGGTGAATGTCTAAAAGAGGGTAGAGACGGAGTAGAGGGTTGCCCTATTCTGGGGCAGGGGCTGGTGTGGGTCAACATCAATCCCAATGGAGGCAGAAAAGGGCAAGGGGCAGGGGGGCATGCTTTAGGTGGGAATTGCGTGCTCCTGGGGAAGGGGGGTAGAGGGTTGGTCCTCTACTGGGGCCAAGGGCGAGCGAGAGACTCGCCTCGACGAAAGCAATGTAGGGCCGAGGGGGGGAGGGAGGGGCGATCTCTCTCGAATAATTCTAACATCCAGTTTAGTATTTCTTTCCATTTGGTTTGCCTCTCGAGGAGGTTGTAGGAATAGATGCTATCTGGCAAGTCATCTGTGATCCTGTGAAGGGTGGTCAAAACTTTGGTGGCCCTCGAAGACCTATGCTGGAGCAACGCTGGCCGGAACCGGAGCCAGGTGACGCAACTCTATGACCTAGCTTAGTGGGGGCGTGAGGCCTGGTAGAGAGATCTGCAGGGTTGTTTGCGGGGCAGTCTCAGTGGTCATGGGGGGTCGTAAATGGAGCAATGCTGGCCGGTGCTGGAGCAAGGTGGTGCAACTCTGTAACCTAGCCTGATGGGAGCATGAGGCTTGGAAGAGCTTCGGTTCGTGCTGAAAACAACCATGCTGGTGGTGGTCGCAGATGGATTGAATAGGTTTCACATATCTGATTCGTGGTTGGGAGGCTTTTTGACTCACATATTCTAGTGACTTGGTAGAGTTTGCGTAATGGACCATGAATGTTTTTGAGTTTTCCATTTTCTTAAATTGTTCTTAGCCGAAGCTGGGTAATGGCCTCGGTAGCTCATTTTTTAATTATGATAAGGGACGTTGGGCCTGGTTCCCAACCGTGTTGCTCCCCGCGAATAGATTGGAGCATCGTCTCAAGGGGAAAAAAAAAAAAAAAAAAAAAGGTTGGAGGTATGAGACTTGGAATTCACTGAAGGGTTTACTTTGCCAACTAGGTTCCATACTCCTCCACGGTTCCATATGATATCAAGAGCGGTGTCCAGTTCCAAAAACAGTTTGTTCGGGTCCTGCCAAATTTCCATATGCCATATAGGAATCTCAAATGGCTTACTTGGTGGGAGGGTCTTTCTCCTTGAAGAATCCACACTTCATCCGCTTCAAGGCTTCCTAGGTCCTGGTCCTGATCTGCTCTCCGACAGCTTGTTGCGCTTGCTGCAGGCCAAATTGTTGGTCCTTTCTTTCAAATGAGCATCTGGCTCTCTAGGCCAACATAAGAAGATGCAGCCTCATGTACGAGAAAAGGTTAGTCGTGAACAGGGACCAGTGTGTGACATTCAACCTCACGCCTTGTTCTGTTTTTCCGTCGGAGTGGTAAATTGTGCGGAATGGGCCCCGAAAGAAAAACAAAATGGGGTGTGTCAATGATTTTTATAATATTGAGTGTGGGGCCACAGACAGAACTAAAAGCCCCCGTGCGATTCCAGTTTTAGTGAGAAAGGACCATAGCGGCGCGAAAAAGAATTGATGTGCGCTACTTTCAAACGTTTGCCTAATCCAAAGAATATCTTTGAACCTCCATGCGGGCCTCTCGTCGGCTTTTCAAACAGAAAGACGGGAGTACGCAATTCAAATCTCGTTTTTGAATCAAATTCGGGTGCCGCTCGTTACAAACTTCGGAATCCAACATGGATGGCCTTAGTCAGGTCGCTCTTTCCTTGTATTCGTCTTCACCGTGTGTCCAGTAGCGGAACCCCTTTTCCCGATAACGTTCGGTGCGGCAACAATCGCTACACAGAGTGTTGGGCCAATGAGGCGCTACTACCGTCCATGGGATGACAATCAGTTTGTTAAAAGGCAATAATAAAGAGTACGGGGGAAAGTGGGTATCGATAATGACAAGACTATCGCCTACGAACCCCGAACACCTTGTTTCGGGAGGAAAATAATAGAGGTCGCCGATCTTGGCGACGACTTCCCGCACGTCCCACTCACATACACGTGTTTTTTCCTCGTTATACGGGAACGATCGCAATGACGATATGAGAAGTCGGCCCCCAGTCGGATTGGGACAATTGGTCCACATGTCATAAGCAAGAACTGATAACGGAGATACACTCAACCAGTTATTCAATCAAAGAAGTAAACAGTCGCAATGCTACGTGCTTTATTGCCTTTGATCCATCAAGCGAACCGATCCAAGAACATGTGAGTTCAATCCGATCAAGACGACAATCATCATTCATTGGGTGCATGGTGAGCATGCATGCACATTGTCTTAACAGAATCTCAGCTTAGTTAGCCCAATCGATGCATATACGTGACAAATCCTATATACGCGAATCCTGAGCTATCAAGGGACACATCAACCGGGAAAAAAATGGGTAAGGTCACCCAGGTTTACAAGTCTCTTGAATTATCGATGCTCGTTCTTGCGAGATTCGATTGAATTGAACGGGGACGAGCGAGACTGGGGAAGCATGAGCATCTATTAGGTAGATAGAAACAAAGGAACGAGAGAGAGAGAGAGAGAGAGAGAGAGAGAGAGAGAGAGAGAGAGAGAGAGAGAGAGAGAGGGAGTAGCTTGACTTAAAAATGGAACTGAGAAAGGAGAGAGGAAGAGAACTTTGATCATACAAACAAGCTTAAGGGGGAAAACAGCCGGCTGTTCGCCATGGACTCGACTTTTAAAAACAAAAAGAAGAAGAACCGAAAATCAAGGCACACCGGCCCTCTACTCTCTGGTAATGGACCCTGGCCATACAACCACTCGTACACACACTACTCAGGTACTGACAATCTCGACCGCCAGGTACCAACCTCCATACCATAGCGATCGTCAGCCCACCAACTCAACTTTTGCACCAGTTCCCGCAGTTCGTCGCGGCCACCCGGCGCACAGTCAGCCCGTCAGGATTTTCCGACTCGCTACTTGCACATCACCTAGCCACAACTTCCCTGAAGTTGGCAGATGGGTTGGGAGAGAGTTTTTCGAATGCACTTGCGAGTTTTATAATTGCGAAGAGGGAGATAGAAGATGAGAGGGAATGGGGCGGAGATAGGAGGGGGTGAAGAGAGAGTTTAGGGTCATCGCCCGAGGAAAGCCATACCGATCCCTGCGAGTCTTTCGCAGCCAATCAGATTACGGCGTGGGGAGAGTATTCTCCTTACACGATGTCAGGCTGCGTGAGGAGAGTATTCTCCTTACACGATGTCGCCCGACGGCTCGAATACCTTGGGTGGGATCGGTAGGGAGTTCTTCTATGGGGATGAAGGCGGGAAGAAGGAGAGCGAGGAGAGTACTGCGGAGCGGGACGAAGATTCAGATGAAAAAGGAGCGGGAGAGAAGCGCGAAGGGAGAGGGGATGGAAAACAGTTACGGGTGAAGGGAGAAGGCGTGAAGAGGAGAGGGGTGAAGACGGCATGGGTCATATTGGAAAGCGGGGAAAACTTGCATGCATGGCGCCGGTGCAGAAAAGAAAAAGGCAGGGAAACAGTTACGTTCCATCCATCATGGTTCTAAGACTACTTCAAGATTGAAAAATTCAAAAGCAATATCAGCGTGCGGAATTGAGCGTGTGAAAATCCTATGTCTATCTAGCTTCCTACTGGAAATTCATAGATCTTTCAAGGGCGAGTGCGGGAACATCCATTTGCAAGAAAGGACACGTCAGCAGGAGGACCGCCCGTAATCTCCGAAGTTCCCGACTGTCGAACCAAATTCCTAGCGCGCTTGCTAAGGCGCGCGTAATTCCTACGTAGATGCATGGATGGAATTACCGAAAAGAAATTGCAAAGAAGTCGAAAAAGAAAAACATCGTCTTTGTCGTGAGAGGGTCTGGTTGGCCTGCAATTCTGTGCATTAAGGTGATAGCAAAAGGAGGGGTACCCCAAAAGCGCAAGAGAGAGCTGAAGAGTAGGAACAACAAAAACTCCGGGTTGTAGAAGATCATTTGGGTACAAAAGCTGGTACAGATCAGTGTGACAGCAGGTGGCTGAGGTCCCAGGGGATGTGGTATCCAGTGAGGGAGTGGAAGGCCGTGTCCCACCACTGCCATAGTTGGGTGACCATGGGGCACGCCAGTAAACAATGTTCGAGGGTTGCCCTGGCTGGCATCTGGGATCTCCCGCAATATGCACAAATGGGAGACGACCTCCCTTGTTGTTCCAGGTCAGTCTTAGACACGAGCCAGTTAGGGGTGGGGAGGCAGGGATGCAAGATCCCCCACTGCGAAGATGTATGGTTTGTGGGATGATCTTCACGTATCTGGACCAGGCAAAGGATGACTTTTCAATTTTGTACATTACAGGGAAGCTGGACCCGGTTTCCAGCTAGTGCATTTCCCCACTAATAGATGGAGCCCTCGAATGGGGGACTACTTATAGAGGATGCTTTTATCACCTATGCAAGGGACAAGACCACTTACACAAGCAAAACTAAACAAAAAGAAGGGGACGCCCTAGCACAGGATCACACATCTAAGGGGCTTGCCACACCACTGTCGAAAGGCTAAAAAAATCAATGGCTGTCAGAATGAATTTGACAGCCTCGCTTCTAGAGTTTGCCCCCGTTCAGCCACACAGCATTGTAGAATGGACGCACTTGTGAACGCAAGATGGAAAAGGACGAACGCGCCTGAGGGTACGACAAGCATAAGTCCATCCCGACCTCGCGCCCACTCACCAAGCATTTTATTACTGAAAGATGGGGAACAACTGATATGACAAATTTTGCACAGAGATGGCTGTTTTCCACAAACCACAAGTATATAGGTACTTTATATCTAATATTTGGTGCAATTGCTGGAGTAATGGGCACATGCTTCTCCGTGATTGCATATTCGCCGGCGTCGAAGGCGCCCTTGTCGGTGGTGAATGCTCGTGTAGTGTATTCTTCATGCCTTACTGAGGCCGAAGGCGCGTTAGGGATTGCCTGTATCGCTCTGATGTTATATGCACCACCAGAACCATTCCTAAGAGTCCAAGCCATTACTCGCTGACTTAGAGAATCATGTCGTTCAGCCACTACATAATCGAGTTCGTTATCCTCATTCGTTCCGACTTTTATCTCCCGAGCCGGCCTCGAAGGTGCGAGCCTCCTGTTGCTCGGTTTGACCAAGTGCTTTTCCACGCGCATTTCGGCAACGCTACCCTTGGTTGATTTACTCCATAATAAATACAGGAAGGAGACCGGACGCCTACTTCTTTGCGTCTTGCTTTCGTGTCCAGCATGTCTTGTTGCACTTCGTGCCTGCCTTCGGTCGGCGTCCGATATCGAAGAAATAGTTCAAAACAAATTTTACTTTATAATGAAGAAATTCTAGTAGCTTTTAGTTTTATGGGTTTTGTTTTATTTAGTGAAAAAACTTTTGGCGAAACTTTCAAGGCTACTTTTAAACTTGTAATTACAGTAGCTCCCCAAAAACTCATTTGTCCCCATGGCAACACGTACCCAATAAAAGTTGTTACAATCATTAATAATAAAATGACCACTCCAAGACACCACACTAACTCTTGTGGACTGGCATAACTTCCATAATAAAGACCACGAAAAATATGAAGATAAACCACAATAAAGAATAGAGTGAAACTTTCACACCCTCGGTGATTACTCGAGTCCTCTCCGAACCGTACGAGATAGTCACCTATCGATCTATGATAAGTATTGGAGTTCTTGGATTTATTGTGTGGGTTCAAGATGGGTCCCTCTCATGGCAACATGAGAGTTCAATCACTTCGTTATATGCTGGAAACGCCTTAGAGTTGGAAGTTCCAAATTCATTGGTCAATCAGCAGGCTCGCCATAGTTTGATCGAAGAGGAGCCTCAGAGACTACAAGCGAAGCAACTTTTGTTTTGTCGTCTCTTAGTACTGCGCAAATGGCATGGCAAGCGCCGTAGCGTAAGCTGGCAGGAAAGTTGAAGATATAGTCCATACCATGGATAAATTCATGGAGAAAGGCATCACATGTTCACTGTAGGTCTAGACGTAGATTCTTCGGAGTCGGGGGGAGCTGTAAAGTTGTCTCTTACCACTGGGCTAAGTGTCGGCCGAAGCTTGAAACTCTGCTGAGAGAACGATATGTTCATGGCAAATTTTGCAACCTTATCGAGGTTGTTTCGGAAGCTCATGTAGAAGCACCCATCGCTGGATCTGTTATCTTAGCAGGAATTCTCTTAAAATTGGGAACTTATGGTGGAAATTCCATAGGAACCCAAAATGGAAATAGCACCTTTGTCTAAAGTTTTCAAAGAAACTAGAGTTAGGTGTTGCTGTATTACAAACTTATGTTTTTACTATTCTAATATGTATTTAACATCAAACATTTCTGACAAAATCCATGGTGCGAATTTGATATAACAAGCACTGGCTCCCAGTGCAACCTCATAAAAAGCTATGAAAAAAATTGCTATTAAGACTGAGAAAAAGAGAAAAGAACGACGATTTTTGATACAAGTTTTTACTGAAATTCGTTTTGATTCTATTAAGTTTGACTTTCGCGTGTTGCTTTCAGGCATGACCTATCACTAGGCATACCACGCACGTGTAGCTCACACCCTTGGTCTGGGCCAGCTTGAGATGGTGTGGCAGAGTTGGAGCCGCCCTGCAATCGAGACCTGCGACCTGGGCGCACTCGTCCGCATAACGAACATAGTGAATCCTTCTAAAATGACTCAGCAGGGAAGGAAGTCTAAGACCGTAAAGCCTCAACGACTGCACGCCAGACATCCCATATATATAAGATGGGATGATGATACAGTCTGAACTTCGCAGAAAACCTCCAAGATCATAGTAAACCCGAACGGGTTTTTTGTAACTGTGAATCCAAAGGCCTAGTAARGAGTCAACTCCATACCGTACATTTTCGGTCACATCCACTCCGGGATCCAAGGGAGTTGTTCCTTCAGGCTGTGTAGAGTAAAACCTGCTTAGGCTAAGCAGATACCTAGACCCCTTCCCTACTGGCGAAGTAGCCAGGTGAACGGGCAACCGTTGTAGTGGAACTTTTGACCCAATATGTAACCACCTCACGGAGCATATCTTGCGTCTAAAGCTTTCATAATATAATATCCGATTTTGAAACTGGGAAATTTCGCTAACGCGCCTCGATCGACACTAGAGAAAGAGGTTATCTTTTTGCTGGAAATTTTCTTAGTTGTAGATAATGATTACATTCCAAGGTGGTCATCCCGACCAAAGAACCAAAACAGATGTTGAAATAAAACAGGATCTCCTCCTCCTGCAGGATCAAAAAAAGTGGTATTTTCCATAAGCTTCACTTTATTTAATTTGACAAAGAATTCCCGCTTCCAGGAAGCCGCCGTTAGGCGCGATCACCAAAAAACCATTGACGCCAGTCGTAATTAATTATGATATTTTTTTGTCGACAACCAGCGAAGCTGTTTTTATTTGAGTAATTACACCTATTCCAGATGAATCAAATCATATTTGATTTGACCTTCGAAAAATCCATATACCCTTCACATTCACAAATCCCATTGGTTGAAAAGAATCACAGACTTTTTGGCTTTCTGAGCATTTTGTCATTTTCATTTAAGATAAATAACAGATGCATATATGAACAACAAGGAAAATCAATCTTCGCTTCGGGATTGGTTTCGGAGCTCCCATAGTAGTCTCCTGTGGACCCTCGGTCAACCACAATAAAGGGGAGCAAAGTATCTGGGTTCCAAATTCTCGTTTGCAGATGCGACCATGAAATCGAACGTTTGGAGGCCATCAAGGCTGACTCTAAAATTCTCTTTATGATAGACAAACAGGGCCATGCATTTTAGCAGTTGCAAGTATTCGGAGTTTCCTTGGGGTTGGTCAAGTTTTGGGCCACCCTAGCCCATCGAGTGCTCTACCTCTTGCAATGAAGATCACACGTTCTACCTCAATAGATTTCGCAGAAAACCAGCTATCTCAGACCAAGCTGGTGCAGGTAGTCTGACTGCTTTACCTGTTATCGAAACACAAGCTGGAGATGTATCTGCTTATATTCCTACCAATGTAATCTCCATTACGGACGGACAAATCTTTTTGGAAACAGAACTGTTTTATCGTGGAATCMGACCTGCTATTAATGTAGGATTGTCTGTAAGTCGTGTAGGTTCTGCAGCTCAATTGAAAGCTATGAAACAAGTGTGCGGTAGTCTTAAACTAGAACTTTGAGGAGAAGGTGATCGTGCAGCCGAGGACTGTTGAAAGCATCGGAGTAGCAGGCTGGGGATTTCACAACTTTCGAAAGGAGGTGTCGAGAAGCATTCTCTGACAACTCGCAAATTTTCTTCCTGTCTCCAATTTAGACAGGCTGTGTGGCCAAGAAAAACTATCCAAAATAGTGTTTCTGATAGTGGTGTGGCGAGCCCCTGAAAAGGAAAAGGTCCCACAAAAAAACAAAACAGCAACTAATCGAATTTACAGGATCCAAAAAGGACAAAACCTAAACTTAGGGGGTCTACAGTGAACAAACCAACTGGCAAATGGTGTGTGGAGCCACAAGAGCACCAAAAAAAAACAGCCAAGCACAGAAACCTCCCTCCGCAATGTATTCAAACATGCCGCGAGCGATTAGCCAATGCACCTGGCGATGCGGCCCACACAGCGCAGCGGGCCAGGAGGGAAAGGCCGTTTTCCCAAGAGTGGCAGCCGGGCCTCGTGGGAGCGTTATGCAAGACCCGGGTTAGCAGTATAAAGAGTATAGTTAGGGTCCCACTGCCATATGCCAGTGGTTCATGACCTCTGAATTTGGAAGGTGCAGTCCGCTGAGAGGACGGCGATCATATGATGCGGTTGTGGTGTTTCACCTTCTTGTGATGCTCCGCATGCAGCCTTTGTCGCTGGCAATTGCAGAGGACACTAGTGTGCGATAATAGCGTCTTACTGATGCGGGACCTTCAGAAGATTGCACCAAAACATATTTGCCAGGAAAAATCCCATTTACAAGGACTTCACTGTGACTTTCTGGAAGCCCAATGAATGGACTGATATTCCCACCAATATTCGTGGCAGATGGATGGACGGATGAATTAGCAACCTCTGGATGTATCATTGTCCCTTCCACAGTAACCAGGCAAAGCCCATGAAGAGAAAACTCCACGTAACTGCTTCAGGATGACTGACATAAGACATGAACGAGCAACCTCTGCATGTTTCGTTTTCCCTTGAAGAGCTACCTAGGCAGTTGAAAAGGAATTTCCACGGGGCTGCTTGAGGCGAATGACGACAGGCAATCGGTGCCTCTTAGCCTCATTTGCCAATGTTGTTTCCCCCTTTTGCGAATGCTAAACCTGCCCAACGTGAGGCCTGCTTGCTGAGACCCCCCCTCCATCCCCCCCTCCCGGAGAAAAAGACCTTCAGCCTTGAGAAGATTATGTATGCGCTCATCCACACCTCCCCCCGGATATGGGGGTGGGGTTAGTGTCTTATTGGTCAAGAAATTCCACAGGATAGTATATGCTGTCCTGCACGGCACTAGCCACACTTCTGTGGCCACTGCTTCCAGGCCGAAGAAAATTCTTGGAGCAGTCAGTTGGGCCCGGCTGTATATGAAGGGGCAGGAGGGTGGTGGAAGAAATAGGCACTGCTGGTTGTTATCTCCCCGTAAGGAAATTTTAAGAAAATAGCCAGGTGTCCAGTTGATGTAGCTCAGTGGTTAGAGCACCGGTTGGAAATGCGCATTGTGGTATGAGGTTGCGGGTTCAAAACTCCGCAGCCTTGCGCATGGACACCGGCAGGGCGTTAGATTGACGCACGGCTGGACACACATACCCCTGGGATGACGCATGGTACTATTACAGACACTGCCTGCGCACCACCCAGGGGTCAGTCCATGGGTGTTGTATGCTGGCCTAGACTTCATGTTGGTTGCTGGGTGTTGTTGGCTTTGGTCGCTCTGATGATTTTCCCCAGCCCAGACACTGCACACATTATACCTACTTCCTACGGAAGTACATGTGGTAAAGCCTTCCAGTTTCATGCTGTAGGTCACAGGTTCGAGTCCGGTTTCGGACTTTGGCGGGAGTCCTGTCCAGATAGACCTGTCTCTACCACACACATCCACACACCGAGATACCACCCCGATAGCACAACTACGATACCATACACAGATACTATACACCACGATACCATACACACATACTATACACTTACCTTGCAGATGCTCCATGGTGGGGAGCAGCATCTGCTATGAAATCGGGTCCACATACACATAACAAACGTACACATAGCTCACGGACACACATCTCTAAGATACAGAGCACATATACACATTCACAACCATTGGGCTGGAGAAGATCATGATCAACCGATAATGATGATAGGCGTTCGATGATAAGTATCCCCCTTAATATCAGCTAGGAAGTGGTGGGCGAGTTGAGGGCGTGAGTCGCTGGTTGGTCTGGATCAACCACTGATGATGATAGGCGTCTCGATGATAAGTACCCCCCTTAATATCAGCTAGACTGTGTATGGCAGACTAGGGCTGTGGGGGCGAGTAGAGGGCGTGAGTCACTGGTTGGTCTGGATCAACTGACGA
>BFEA01000634.1:520224-534753 GCA_003427395.1 Chara braunii | reverse complement strand
AAGCCAGGTGAATCCCAAGCCTATACTGATCCATGGCTTGCTGGTGGAAGAGGAACCAGGCTGAGACTCCCCAGAATAGACAGGAGCCATTGAAAAAAAGGGCCTACTGAGCTATGCGGACCGGGAGCGCTGCGCCCCACCTGGGCCGAAGCAACGGAGAGCGGAAGCGCGTCGGGGTGGAAGCCACACAGCGATTAGCGTGTTCGCCACAGCTTAGTGGAGGGCGCGTCGCAGGACTTCCATTGAGGCAAGGCAGGAGGGGGATGTGGTTGGTAGAGGGTGGTGGACGTCATGTCGGGGAAGGCG
Source organism: Chara braunii (assembly GCA_003427395.1). Classification (NCBI taxonomy): domain Eukaryota; kingdom Viridiplantae; phylum Streptophyta; class Charophyceae; order Charales; family Characeae; genus Chara; species Chara braunii. Next base: position 534,447 of record BFEA01000634.1, on the reverse strand, counting down.
CGAGTGACGGTGCATGGTGGGGACGATGTTTGGTAGGGTATTACGAGTAATGGAGGGTAGGATGCCACGTGGCATGGGTGGGTTGTTGGGGTTATAGTGAAAAGAAGAGAAAGCGTACTATACATCAAAGAGAGGGAGGGCTATGAGTGCCCTAGGTTTTCTCTTCTCCTACTTCAGCCTCAAATTTTGTGTCTCTAGTTTCGTCTGATCTGGCTGTTTGAGGATCGTTGTACATGGATTGAACTCTTTGTGAGGCCGCGCTGACGGGCTTGACGCTGTTACTCACAACACAATCGCCTTCAAGAAGTTTTAGGGAGGTGGCGGTGTCCTATTAATCTCTTCTGGACAGCGCACTTCGCCAAGGGGCTGCACCGGCACTGGCTATGGGGAGGAGAAGGTGCTTCTCTCGCAGGAGGAGGCAGGGGATGAGTTTGGTCAGGATAGCGGTCTGGCAGTTGGATCAGGGGATAGCGGGAGTGGAGCGTTTCGTGATGATCAGCAGGGTTGGGTGACTTCACGCAGATCAAGGCGTCTTTACGAGGCGAAGGGAGCTCGGCGTGCAGCAGTTTGTCGATGTCGTCATCCAAAGTACTGCACTAAATCTCCATAGTGGATCTGATAGGTAGTAATTTGGTTTTATCTGAGTCGTATCCTCATTTTGTTTTTCGGATCTTGGTCCATCCTTATTTTGCATACCTGGTAGGTATCTGACTTCTAGTTCTGTATGCTCAAAATTCTGAATCCACTCGTCATCGCGTCTATCTTGATTTTTTTTTTTATTCTCTTATAAAACTATCTTCTAAAATACTCCTTAAACTCTTATCAAGTATGATTTCAAATAGATTCTCTAAAATTTTCCTCAAATATGTGCCTAACGTCTTCACCAAACGATTCTCAAACCGAAGTTTGAGAATCTCTTTCGAAAATCCTTCTTGGATATCTATACCTAAAATTCGTATGTTTTTTTCCTAATTACATATGTCTAACTTTTAGTTTTTTTTTCTGTTTTTTTTTTTGTTAAAGGCTAATTCTTTAAGCCCAACCAGACGGCCTTTCAGGCTTTTTTTTATTGTCATTATAGTATTACGGGGAACCCCGTAGCAGCCACATCCGTGCTCAAGCATCCAACGAGGGAACATGTAGGAGCTGCACCCACCAGCAGGTGCGATACCTGCTACAGCATCAGAACCGAGCTTCTTCGATGGGCCAGTCACTATGCCTCCCCTCCGGTCCCCTCCCCCTATGAACATCAGCAGTCTCTGCTCAATGTCACTCGGGGGGACCAACAACATATCTCTAGGTGGCGGGCGCCAAGCTTGCCCAGGAAGGTGCATGAGGCCAATGGGGCTTGAACCCAAGACCTCCTGAATGCCACTTGCGTGCCTTACCAACTGAGCTAGGCTGCTGGATTTTAGTTTTGTAACCGATTCCCTATTTTGAAAATTGAATTGTTTCGTATTCCAATTCTTTGTTGTCAGATAACTTTCTACTCTAATCTTTGATTTTTTTTTTTGTTAAGCTTCTCATGATTAATCCCTAGATAGATAGACTAATGGGTTGCACTCCAACAGGCAAGGCTGGGCAGGGGGGGTTGTTTGAGATCACACTCTCAGGATTGGCCTTCTTCCAAAGAGGATAGTACAAGGTGGGAGGAGTACTGTCCTCAAGGGGGAAGGTGTTTTTGGGGGGGTGTTCTCTTCTGGGGCTAGGCTGGTCTTTGGGTCGGATCAGCCACAATGGTTGGGGAAGAGGACAAGGGGGATGAACTGATTGCATTTGCGTTCAGCAGGAAGAGTGATTGGGGGGCTGTACCACCAGGCGGTGGGACAGGTGGGGGGGGGGGACTTCTGCTCTACGATGAAATACACTAGGGGGGATTGTATTCCATTGAGGGAGCATGGGGTGTTCGAAGGGGGTCTGTTATGAACTGAGGCTGATGGGAGATGGGGGCTCCCTATAGCGGGGGCAGGGCGGAACAGAGGGGGGTGCTGAGGAGAGAGCGTGATCGAGGGTGGGGAAAGGAGGATGTTGCTTTGAAGTGGGTACCTTAATACATAGTAAGTACTTCGAATTCTTGCCTATGATCTGGGGGAGGAGCGGTCGAGGGGTAAATGTCTTGTTGGCAAGGAGGGCTAGCTGACAAGATGGTAGTAGGGTAGGCTGTAGGGAGGATGGTGGCCTAACTATAGTAAGTCCTACTGGAAAAGGGAGGGGGGAGGTAAGAGTTAGAAAGAGGAGGGATTGGGGGTGATTGGGAGTTGTTTGCAGTTGAGTAAGATTCAGTCCAGGCTGAGTAGGTCTGGGAGGACATTGCGGGGATGACGCAGACTGTCGCTGGGGATTTTATGCTCTGTAACTCGGGGAGGGGCTTGGGTCTGGGGGAGTTCACCGAGGGAGGAAGGTGAAACCAGCTTGTCCAATGAAGCCAGTGCTGAGGCATTTCTCTGTAGCCTGAATGAGTCAGGGGCTTGAGGTTAGGAGGGAGTGGCCGAGGGTGGAAGGCACTCCGGTCTCTGCCGTCAAAACGAGGATGGTCGGAGTTGGGGCAGGTCGTGCTGCCATGTAACCTTAGTTGATGGGGGGTAAGAGATTGTCTGAGTTCTGATGAGGATTGAATGGTCGGACTGAGTCTTGCTTGCTTGTCAAATGGATTGTGGGAAGAATGAGGAGTCCTGTTTTCTTGGTTGGTGGATCTATAGGTAAGTTTTTTACAATAATAGAATCCAAACTTTCTACAGTAAAAAAAAAAAAAAGATCTGCCTATGAATCTATGATTAGGGAGATTGTGGATGGAAAAAATCACTACCCCCGGCTCGGGCGCAACGCTACTGGGGGCGCTGCGCCCGACCCGACCAAACATGCCCCGTTCGAAGCAACGCGTCTGCATGGTGCCTGGCTAGGGGGCGGGAGTGAATTGAGCATGGCAGTGGGAGAAGCGGCAAGGCTATGGTGGGTGGTGATGAAGATGAGACGTGGTGGGCGTTTTATGGGAGGGGTTGGAGTGCTCACGTTGTTCGTTGGGGCCATCTTCTCTTTTCCGTGTGATCTTTGAAGTCGGTTGTCCATCTCAATGTTTGCGGAAAAGTGTTTCAAGGGCCCATGGGACGGATTGGGGTGGATATGACCTAGGTGATTCCCTCAGATTGGGTTGACGTATCTACGTGCTCTGCGACAGGTGGCCCTGATACTCTCGAGACTACCTGTGAGCGACTATTGGCGGGCTCAATAATTTAGTATCCCAACGTGGCATGATCAACTGGAGAAGGGGAGTTCTGCTGCGGTCCAAGGATCTTCATCGTTCGACCTTTCATAGACATGGTGAAGTTTAGCCAGCATGAGGTCGTGTTGCGAGGATCCGAAGAAGGAGAGCCGATGAAGGGGGAGGTGAGGTTTTGAGGGGGAAGGGGTGTGCTGGATGGGGCATCATGTTGGTGTCGTTAGGGCACAGTGAGAGGTTGCCTGGTTGGAAGTCTTTCTAAGTTCGTCCTGAAAATTTGTAGGCGCTCTTATTCATTAGGTCTATGAATGGTGTATACTCTTGATTGATCCCGTACTGTTGCTGTGATCAAATTCGTCGCGATTAATATTCCAAATTTTGTTTTCTTCGAATTTCTTGTTTGAACTTCTTCATACTGATTTTCATAAATTTGATCATTATATCAAGGTCCTAATTCCTAATCGTGGTTCAAACTAGTTCCAAACTTCGTTCGTGTGTCTCATTAAAATCTCTTATATTGACTTTCTCAAATTTGAAATTTTGCGATCTATTCCAAACTTCGTTCGCATGTCTCATTAAAAATTCTTTGAAATTCTTACACTGAAATCTGAAATTATAATCTCCTATAATTCCCTATTCCATATAACTTTTTTCTTAATCTTTGTGTTCAGAGTATTGAAATTTGAATCATAAATTTCTAAAAAATTCTTCTACAATTCTTACTTTTGATTTTTACATCATAATTTTGCCTCCTATTTTTGAATTCGAAATAACGTGTATCTGAGTTTATGCTGGTTGTAGTGGGTTGTTTTGGCGGTGAAGGTTGGAGATAACGCGCTCTACGGCGAAGGGGTTAGCCTGTAGGGCGGGAATAGGGTACAGCAAGGGTGGAGATGGTGGCTCAACCGTAGTAAGTCTTGTCGGAGTAGGGGTGAGAATAAATTTTGTTGGCCGATTGCAACCAGTGCCTGGAGGAGTTGGATGATGGGAACCACAACTATGGTGAGGATTGGTGGTTTGTCTGTTCTCTGCTGATGTCCGTTGGTCCCAGTGGTCTGCGAATGGACGAGGCCAAAACGACGTTGGTTGGTGTTGGGGCTTGGTAGCGTTGCCCTGTAACTCGAGCTGTACGGGGGCATGAAACCTGGTAGAGAGATTTGGGGAGTCGTCGAGGGTGGAAGGCGCTCTACTGTCTATTGGTGGGCTGGTACTTAGTCAACGCTGGCCGGAGTCGGGGCGGGTCGCTCAGCCCTGTAGCCTAGCAGGTGGGGGGTTTCTGGGGTGGATCACGCCACCCTGTAACCTAGCAGTTGGGGGTATGAGGCCTGGTAGAGATTGAGTATTGGGGTTTCGGGCGGAGGCGGAAAAGGTTGGGCTGCTGAAATGCACTGGGGCAGGTGGTTTTTGGTTTTTGGTCTCAAAGCCTCGGATAATCTTAGTTGGTTTTTGTTTTCTTCACAAGTAAGTTGGCTGTTTGGTAATCTTACAAATGTTTTAGGACTCTGGGGACTCCTAGCAACTCGTTTTAGGTGCCTTCGATGTTGTTATACTCAGTGATCTACGGTTGTTCGATGCCAGAACGACGCTGGCCGGTGTTGGGGTGTTGCCCTGTAACCTGCTGATGCAGGAACGTGAGGCCTGGTAGAGAGATCTGGGGATGCTTTGGGGTGGGCATTCCACGAGACAACCAAGGGTTGCTGTTGGGACGACGTTGGTCGGCGCTGGGGTGAGTTGTGTTGCTCTGTAACCTAGCAAGATGTGGGGGTGTGAGGCCTGGAAGAGCTCAGCGGGGAGTAAGACAGTGTTGGAGAACTTTGGAAGGGTCTGTTAGGGATTTCAAGAGTTTTGGAGCATTTGTAGGACCTCTGCGGTCTATTCCCATGCCTCCTGAATTACCGCAAGTGTTCTCAGACTTTTTCAAAAAAGGGATACAGGTGAGTGAGAGAAAAAGATAGTGGGATATCACGCGTCCTACTAGTGAGGGGGCTAGCAGGTAGGATATGAATAGGGTATAGCAGCAAAGGAGATGGTGGCTCTGCTGCAGTAAGTCTTGCCGGAGTGGGTTATAGGGGATTGATTGGTGGTGTTTGGGTCCTTTTCTGAATTGTGCATATCTTCTTGTTTCAACAAAAGGGTGGGTGGGGTCTTCAAAAAAAGATGGTGGGTTATGAAGTGTCATACTAGTGAGGGGGCTAGCTGGTAGGATGAAAATAGGGTACAACAGCAGCGGAGATGGTGGCTCTGTTGCAGTAAGTCTTGCCGGAGTGAGGTAAAGAGGATTGAGGGGGGGGTTCTGAGTCGTTTTCTGAATTTTTGCCTATTTTTGAAGTTTGTTGTAGTAATTTCCTAAGGAGCCCCAATTTTTTCTTAGCCAAAGTCGGGTAATGGCCCCGGTATCTCAACTTTCAAAATTCTATGTAAATTTCCATATGGGACGTTAGGCCCGGTTCCCAGCATGTGCTGCTCCCCACGAATAGATTGGACCCTTGTTCCCATTAAAAAAAAAAAGGGAGATTGTGGATAGAATGTTAGGAGGGGAAGGAGAAGGTTAGAACTGGAAGATGGGAGAAAGCAAATGGGGTTCAACATGGGAAGGGACGTTTGTCTAAGTAAGTAGGTCAGAAGGACAAAGTTGGGACAACACAGGCCGGTGCTGAAACTTTTTCTCTGTACCCTTGGGGAGCAAAAGGTCTGTGGAGTTATGTCTAGGGAGGAAGGCATAACCAGGTTGTCTGGTATAGCTGATGTCGGGGGGCTTTCCCTGTAACTTAGGTCTGGGGCGTGTGGTTAATCGAGAGTGTCGAGGGAGGAAGGCACTCTTTGCCGTCTGAACCAAGCTGATCGGTACTGGGGACGTTTGTGTTGCGCTGTAACCCTAGCATAGGAGGGTACGAGATCATCCGAGTTCTGGTACTAGGACTAAACGCTTGGACTTAACGTTTTTTCGCTTGTTGAAGGGGAGGTGTAAACAATACGAGGTTTTAGTTAGGATTTTTTGTTTCCAGGTTTGGTCTGTGGTTGGGTAGATCATAGGCAGTTTTTTTCTGAGAACTGCAGTTGTTCTTAAAGTTGTTTTTCATAGGTTTTCGCAGGTTTGGTAATCGACTGATTGTTTTCTTAGCCGAAGTCGGGTAATGGCCCCGGAACTTCAAATGTGTTACATATTCTCAGTTGTACTTCAAAGGGACGCTGAGCCCGGTTCTCAGGGGAAAAAAAAAAAAAAAAAAAAAAGCTACGAGGACCCACATCTTTTTCCTTTTCTATTTGGTCCCCAGTAGATGACCCCATTCTATCAATGGGAGCATAGCTACACTGGACTGGACACCGGACCAGTTCCAGACACCGGATGCCGCACCTCCTCCGGTCGTCCGGATAGCCGGAAAAGTCTGGAATTCCAGAGATGTCGCGATGCCCTATCCGGATGCCTGTGCGGACTAGTATTTTTCTGGGGGGGGGGGGGAGGATGTAATGGGGCAGATGCAAACATGCATGCGCACAAGTTTCCTGGGCCAAGTGAGGGAGGATGGACGGAGCCCGTTGCAAACTGAGCGGCCCTGCAATGGGCTCGTATGTCCTCCCCTGTTCTTTTTTCCTCTTTTTTTTCGGAAAGTAACCAGCTTCAGCCTACTACTGTCTTCCCCCGAACATCACGCACCCTAAAAATGAATCTATACAAGCTATATTTATGGTAAGATACAGCCAAAATAAGGGTGCGTTATGTTCGGGGGAAGACGGTAGTGGAGGTGTAGCCCTAGTGCCGGTTGCCCCAGTCTATTGGTGGAAAAATGCACCTGCTGAGAATAGGGCCCAGCGTCCCAGATACAGTAAAATGAGAAAGAGTTCTCGGGCAATCTACCGGGGCATTACCCGGCTTCGACTATGGGAGCAACTAACGAAACCATATATTGAGAATGTAAACAAGGCCTCTTCATCCTGCTACTGGGCGTCTCATTTTGAGCCAGTTCCATCTTCCGCAGGCCTCCTGCATACTGCGTAGCTACGCACTTCACCTCCACACTATGTTGTTCGTGTCTTCTCAGTCTTGTCCATACTGTTGCAGATCAACAACGGAGAGAGGGGGGGAAACGAAGGGGTCCGGGAACTCAGAAGAGGGCCGAATTGGGATTGCAGGATCAATCGTAGTCCAATCGTGGAAGGTGAGTTTGTAATCCCTGATAAGCTCCACCTGGCCTTCTCTTTCTCCTCCTCTCCATACCACTTCTGTGATCCAACCCCCTTTGCTCCCCCCGAGCCAGTTGTTGCAAATTGCTTTAACAACCAGCCCCTTGCCCAGCTATGAAGTCCGAGCCTAATCCGACCGGTATCCCAATCACTGTCGAGCCTGGATGTACCGGAAGTTGCAGGCTTCTTTCATTTACCAAAAAAAAAAGAAAAAAAAAGAAAAAAATCAACAAGATTCTCCTTTCAAAAAAAAGATTTTTTTTTTTTTTTTTTTTTTTTTTAATTTTAAGGAAAAAAGTGGGCCCAGTGCCCAAGGCTGATATTACAAATAAGAAGATTGAGGCCGGGGTCCTCACAGTCTACCCGGAGTAACCGAATCAAACATGCTGAGGTGTTGATAATGAAACTGTGAGATAATGATACTCATGATGAAGATGATGATGATTAGTATGCAAAAATGTTGGAAGACTATGCTATAACAGTCATTCTGGCTTCCTAAACCTAGACCCACTCCTGACTCTCCTTGTGCCCGAACATTACTTCTCAGGGACAATGTCATCCTAACCAATACTAAGCCGTAGCCGACATTTTTTCTCTTACAATCAGGAGAAATATTGTTAAAATCCAAACCTGAGCCTCTTCACCCCGACCTGGGCGCCAGATTAAAACTTTCATTCCTAGCTCTAGTTGCTATTTCTCCAGCAGATCTTGTTATAGCCTGGGCGTTTTATAAAGGTTGAGCAACTTCATGGCCAAACCATGATATGAGAACAAAAACATTTTGTGGGTGGGGGAAGGGATTTGGGAAATCTTGCATTGGACGGATGGGGATCGATGGGTCGACCTCAGACCACTCATTGAATATAAGCCTATAGTTCCTATCTACCTCCTGAACCCCTTCTTCTCCCGTCTCACCTTTCCATTCCACCTTCCCAATCTTTCCTCCTTTCTCCCCCCCTAACCAGTCTCTATTGAACATTTGGATGAATTTGAGGATATCTTCTTTAGATGAGATGAAATGAATCTTTTCCTTAACCATTTTCCAGTGAGACATGATCTCAGTTTGCACTTGTTGTTTGATATTTTATGTAAACTCTGGGCCATCTAATCTGGCCCCTTCCCACTTATTGATACATCTTCTTTGCCATATTGCCCAGAGGATGACTCTTCGTCCTATAGCGAAAAGATTCCGAGTGTAATTATCAATTTGTTCTGACATATTTCAAACAGAATTACTTTCCATCCCCATGGTCATTGCGCCTTAGTTTCTAGGTGGTTCCAAATGTGATCCCACCACCTCCATAACCAAACAGCTCCAGGACAAGACAGGAAGATCTGTTCTATAGTCTCCGGAATTTTTTTGTTGGGGAAAGCCGATTTGCAAAGCTTACACCATGGTTCTGCTATTCCTTTTTTCTCGAGAGAGGTCCTAGTGATTATCCAATCATTCGTGGGTAGGCAGCGGTGTTCAATTTGCCACTGAAGAGATGCTATTTTTGTAGGTCTTATATTTATTGAACTAAACCATTTAACCTGGCTTAATTCTTCCTGATTGAGATTCAGTTGTTGTCTCCACCTTGCTGAGACTTTATCCTTTATATTAATTTTTGGTTTGAGCATTCGGTAGGTTGATTTGACTGATAAGGAGTGAAGCGACCTCTTGTACTTCATTTCCTTCTTTTCTTGTCCGCCCCATGTCCAACACTCTGGATCCAGCGATAGGTCTACAATTTCTGTTGCTGGTCTATAGGCCAACCATGAAGATGTGTCTATTTGAAGTACTCTTATTTTGAAAATTTTGTCCATTGGCATCCATTGTGTTTTGCTTTCTGGGTGGCGGGTCACTGTATTGTCTTCTTTTAATAGGAAGAGATTAACTAACACTAATGAATCGAGGGAGATATCTACTATATTGCCAATCATCCTAGATTCATTCCTGAGACCCACCCAATCACTTTCTTGAAAAATTCTACCTTTCTTAAGAATACGAACGCAGTCAAGTGGAATTATATCAATAAAATTTTCCAAGTATTCCTCCACATGATGACAATATCTGAGTTTGATTTGTAAGTTGGAAGGGGTCAACCAATCTTTGACCTCTACGTCCCAAATGTCTTTTATTCTTGTGACGCCCTTCCTGATCCATCCTTTCCATGGGTTTTCATTACAGTGTAGCATATATCCTCGGGAGTCCCTTATCCATACATTGTTGAAGATAGGCTGTCGGGAAACCTCCTCCTATCTTTGGGGAGGATGCTTCTCCGGTAGGGGAAACTTCCTCCATGTTTTGATGATAGTAATCCAGAAAGGATCCTTACTAATATCTTGTTTAGCTGCCTCCTTATCTGTAGGATTCTGAGCAATCTAGTTCCTCGAGCCACCTCTGGGGATGGGCTATGCCCTGTTTTCTAACCACATTGACGGATCTATTGAGGCATCGGTGGAGGGAGTCAATCTCCTAAGTTGCTCCCATGCTAGGGCACTCCACGGAGTTTGTGGGTTGAATAAAAGCCTCTTGATCCACTATATTGAAAGAGTCATGCCTTGTATGGCTGGATCTATGATGTCAAACCATCCTCTAGATTTGGGTTGAATTAAAGCCGACCAGACTACTCTGCTGATGACGTTTTTGCAATCATTATTGCCTCTCTATAGAAAGGCTCTCAATTGTTCTTGTAGAAACTTAATAGCTGAGTCATCTAGGACCCATATGGCTGATTTGTACCAGGTCGAGATCAATATCATATTATTGATTATTAAAGAACGTCCCATAATCGAGGTGTGCTTATTTTTTCATAACTCGAGTTTGGTTTGGGCAATATGCAAGATCTTCTTATAGGAAAATGCCCAGGACTCTAGTGGTAGTATCTTTGGAAAGCCATTTGATACGGGGGAGTTCTGGAGGTCTTACCCCTTGGTGGTGAATCCACCGTCCTAAGGTTTTCTCCCAGTTGACCCTCATATCAGATAGTTTATGAAATTTATTCATTAATCTGTGGATTGCCTCTATATTTTCTTGTGTGGCATCTACCATTAGAGATAAATCATCTGCAAACAGTGAACAAACAGGAATCGTCTCTTCTGGAATAGAAAATATCTGGATCTTTTTTATATCCTTGTGACAGTTCAAATTGGCAGTTAGGGCTTCCATGACTATGATAAACAAAAAATGAGCTAAAGGGTCTCCTTGTCTTACAGATCTCTGAAGGTTTATTGGGGGAGTCAAATTGCCATTAACCATAACTCTATAAGTTTCTTTTTTGTGCAATATCTCTACCCATTTTCTGAAACAAGGTCCAAAATTTATTTTTTCAAGGCACGTGTCCAAGAAGAACCAGTCCAGGTGATCATAGGATTTTTCGAAGTCTATGAAGATAAATGTTGCATTGTGTTTAGACTGACGTGAGACTTTAATTAGTTCATTAATGAGCAGGATGTTGTCTTGGATATTTCTGTCCGTGATGAATCTTATTTGTGCTGGATGAATGATATCCGTAATGACTTTTAGCATTCTGTCTGCCAGAGCCTTAGCTACTAATTTATATATTACTGTAAGAAGGGTGATGGGTCTATAGTTTCTGATATTGGATTTATCCCCTTTTTTGCATAGAAGTGTTAGGACACCTTGATTAACTATCTCCCCCATGTCTCCTGTCTTCCAAACATTTTGATAATAGTCCAAAAGGTCTTGCGAAAGGGAGTCTCACATGGTCTCTCATAATTCTTTAGGAAGACCATCTATTCCTGGAGTTTTCTCCTCTTCCATGAGAATTAAGGCTTTTCAAATTTCTTCCTTAGAGAGATTCATCTCGAGTATTTTTCGCTGAGTGTTCGTGATTACTTTCTTTAGGTGGAGTAAGAATTCATCAATTTCTATGGCTCTTTGAGCTTTGGGGATTGAAGCAGTTTGTGAGGAAAAAAAATCTTTAAAAAAATCCCTGGCAATTTTTGTAGTAGCTGCAGTAGAGGTGGTTGGGGGTTCATTTCTGTTGAGGGGATCAGCTAGTGCCTCAATTGTGGTTCGACTTGTTCTTGCTCTAGCCATAGAAAAAAAACTTGCATCCATGACTCCCTCCATTTGGTGTTTTTTTAGTTTCTCTTTGATTCTAGTACCCTGCCATCTATATTCCATATATTTGAGTAGTTGGTCATCTAATTTTTGTATTTCTTCTGCTAAGGATTCCATATCTCCTTGATCAGTCGAATTAGTTTCTTGTTCTTGTAAATCATGAAGTTTGTTTTGGATATCAGCTTCCTGTTGATGTCTAAGTTTGGCTAGGGTTTCAGAATATTCATTGCATTTACGGCCTAGGAAGACTAAACCGTTGTTGAGCCAATTAATGTCATTATTAATGTTGTATTTTTGCTCTCTCCAAAAATCCCATACATCATTTAAGTATTGTCGGAAACTAGGATTCCCGAGGTGAGATGTGTTAAGTTTGTAGTAAACCCTTCCTTGATCTGGCTTCTTATGGAGGACGAAGATTGTCACCCCCATGGAGTGATCCAAACGGGGAAGGGGCTGCATGGGAGGATGCTGACAAACTGTATTGCATCTTGCAATTCCTCTGATACTAAGATGAGATCGATTCTGGATTTTGTAGTTTTGTTAGCTTGATTTTTTCTAAAGCATGAAAAAATCTTGGACGTAGGATTGAGTCTCCTGAAAGAGTCAAACAAACTAGAATTATGACATAGATTAACTATTATTCGTTCATCTGTCTCTATGTAGGATAGGCAGGGGGAGGGGATAGACCATCTGTCCACATTACGATCCGGTGCCGCATTGAAGTCCCGAACCATTATGATTGGGATTCCCACCAGGAGGTGTTGTTGGATAGCATCAAAGAAAACCTGGCGCTCAGACGCTTCATTAGGATCATATACATTGATTATGCTTACCACCTCTAACTCCAGCATAGCCAAGATATATATCCAGCTTCCTTCCTGCTGATCCGCCTCCCAATTAAGCACCTCGATTTTGGATGTCGGTGGTATCCAAATAGCTACTCCCGCACTCACTGGTTTGGGGGCATGTACTCGGAATGTTGTATGGGGCCATATTTCATTGTGGTCATGGGTGTGTATCGCTGTATCCATCAGGTGAGTCTCTTGGATACATATTACATTTGACCATTCCTTACCTCCCACTCCTTTTAACATTTCTAATATGGCTTGCCTTTTATTTCTTTTTGCTGAGGCAAGACCATTGACATTTAGGGTTCGTAAGTCCAAATCTGCGTTTCTTTTGAGAAGCTTCCATGTTTTGTCTTTATTGTACAGCACATCTATCAAATTCACTTCATCTATTTTATTTTCCATTACAAACTTCCCAATTTGCCCAGAAACCTCACTTTGGAGAGAAAATTGAACTATATATTCTTCCATATTGCTGTGTCAAGTATCCCTCATTTTTCGAGGGATGCTTTCATCAACAATTTGAGAAGGAGGGTGACTACATCTTCTTCTGTCCAAAATTGACTAGATTTAATTTTGAGGATTTGAAGGTCCTTGAGGGAGTCTTTGTTTTTCATTTTTATTAAAAAACACTGCCAAGCCTGCAAGGGGTAGTGATACGAGCCCCCACTCCTATCGGGCCGGCTGGAGGCTCCAGTCTATTGGTGGGGATCAACACCTGCTGGAAAATGGGTCCAGTGTCACATTAACAACATCATAAGATATGGAATCAAATCAGGACAGTACTTGTAGGTGGAGCATTGCCTCTTCACCCTCGAAGAGGCCCAGATGTACTCGTAACTACCTAGCAAGTTTCCACCTTCAGAATTCACATACCACTAATGTAGGTTTTCAACCACACACAAGACCCTCAGTCATATCAAAGCCATGACCTAGAGACCATACACAGTGGAGCAGGGGGAAAAAAACACTTGCAGCTGTCCGCCTACCGTCCCCAGTTACCGGGTGCGAGATGGTCAACAATCCACTGAGATGAGGAGTTGGACTACGAAAGCTCGGTGTCATCAGTAATAAGAGTGAGGGTGGTGGAAGATAAGGATGACCTTTGTTCCTGTATGAACTAACCACCCTCTACATCCCCTTCGATCCAGCAGAATGGGAATGGCAATGGGGGATTTCGTCCAAAATGTACCCATGGCAATACACAGTTAAAAATGGATACCGAACGTCGTGCGTAACAGTATCAGTCATGGATGACATCCTGCAAAGATGGGACAGGGACTCCCCACTGAAAGAAGCGGATTTTCACTTCTTTAGATGGTCGTCCTACTCCCACATCCGGCCAACTAATCACAGATCCCTACAGTGGCAGATAATACACCGATGCCTACACACCCCCGATTGGGTGACAGCGAGTACAGATCTGGAGCAAAAAGGGATATTTTCTCCCTTGTGCACTTACTGCGACCTCATTCCCCCTAGGAAATGTGTGAACCTGGAGCATTGCCTTTTGGTCTATGGTAGCACGCCTCTGGAGCTGGTGGGACGCGGCTTGGCATTATATCACAGGGCACCACCTCCCTTGGAATGTGAAGGTCATACTCTTCGGGGTCCTCCTGCCAAGTGGAGCAGAATGGTCGAGCTTTTTGAGCAATCTTTTCCAATATCCCCGCCTGGCAGTGCTTATGGAAGTCTGGCGATGAGGTGCTCACATGAAAGAAAACAACAGTCTTTTGAATTCCAACAGGCAAGGGTCACCGTTCCTGACACAATCACATCTGAAACACATGCTGCCTGGAAAAACTTTCGGGCCAGGCTCGACCAAGAAACTGAAGGCCCCCATGGAGAACACATAGACAACAGACCAGCCACCCATGGGGAACGCCCCCATGCAACCCTCACCCCCC
>BFEA01000634.1:502927-509631 GCA_003427395.1 Chara braunii | reverse complement strand
GGTGGTTGGGTGGTTGGGTTAGCCGGTTGGGTGGTTGGGTGGTTGGGTGGTTGGGTAGTTGGGTTAGGTGGTTGGGTGGTTGCGTGGTTGGGTGGTTGGGTGGTTGGCTGGTTGGGTGGGTGGTTGGTTTGGTGGTTGGGTGGTTGGGTCGTTGAGTTACCTTGAGCGCAACTCTGGGCCCAGAGCACCTAGAGGACTGGGCCTTGGAGGACCTGACCCTAGACGACCGGTGTCGGCGCGAATACCCTGGCAGGGGTATTCGCCCTGGGGTTTTGCAAGTGACAGCGGGCCCGACGGTCCGGGCCTGTGTGTTCAAATCGGCTACCTGTGTATGGACCAAGGTTTTCTAAGTGGGTAGGATGAGTGGGCGCGCAGTTTCAAGGCGCGCGTGTGATTGTGCCCTTTTGATTGTGCCACTGACGAAGACGTCCGGCTTGACCTCGCGCCCTTGATTAAGCCAAGGGTTAGTAGGCCAACCCTTGGTCGCCCTGTCTAACCAGTGGCAAGGTCTGTAGGTGGGGTGGTCCTGCGGGATGACATAGGTTGCGCAGCAGCCGTGCACTCGTCTATAGGCAGGGGTGAGCCTTCAGGCGTGCGCCAACCTTAGGCGCCAGGGTGTACCACTTCACGTGGGAATCAGCGCCTGCTGATTCCAGGTTGGGGCTTAGCCCTATGGGTAATGGTGCAAGGTTACTACCAGGGAGGGTTGTGGATCGAAGCCAGCAGGTGGCAATGCGGGAGCAGTGGAGCAGCGGAGCGCCGAGGCTAGGGCCGAGGGGTGCGCCAGGGCTATCCCCCTCAGCTTTTGCTGCTACGGGCGACGGGGGGGCGCCCGACCTACGGGACTGACTGGGCGACAACAGCCCCTGTTCCCCCTAAGAGACCCGACGTTATAGGCTGGTATTTCTTACTTTTTTTGTTTTCCTAATTTTATTTTTATCCTTTTTGCTGTTTGGGATCTGACATACAGGCCGCGGTCGGGTCAGGCGGAGAAGAGGTGTGCAATGGCTCTCCGCCTATACTGGGCCTGCGGAGTACTGCCCCGGGATGAGTCCTTCGGGACATCCAAAAAATTGGAACGATACTGAGAGGACTAGCGTAGTCCCTGCGCAAGGTTGGCGCACATAAATCAGGAGGCGGTTTCCCCTTCCAAACCTTTTAAACCTTTTTGCTTTGATGTTCGGGGAGGCCGTAGTGCGTTAGTCGGGTGACTGTGCGTGAGACACGGGACCGGTCATACAGAGTTTCCCAAGGTCCTAGATGCACCATGTGTGTGCCTGCTTATCGGCAGCTTATGGGGCCGTGGGGCCAAAGGAACTGCAGTCACTATTGGATGTGACTGCGCGGTACCTCAGTTTTTTTTTCTTTTACAGTGTGTGGATAGTGTTGTGTGACCAGCGAAGTACCAACCTGTTGTTGCTGCAGGCGGCCAGGGTCTAGTTTCATCAGAAAGGTACAAAGGTGTGGTTGAACCATGCCCAAAACCTCAAGTTGGTTTACCCCAAAAATCTGCATATTTTGCAGATTTGGGGCCGCGGTGTAAATATTCCCATTAGGACCAGAAAAGTGGCGAGCTACAGTTGAGCAAGGCGTGGCCAGAGGGAATGCCAACGATGGCTGCAGCGGCGCTGCCGTGCAACTTTTTCAACAGGCTTGGGTATAGGGGCGGATGACTAACCAGGGCTTCCAGTAGCAGGCTGGCTCAGAGGTTTTCCCTCGGGATAGCTGGAGCTGTGGAACAGCTTGCTGAGCAGCCGTGGGACCAGCACTGCAGGGGCTGGAGGACTGTCGCGACCCTTGCGTCTGGTACCGGGGCTGGCCAGGCAAAGGGACTGGCCTAGCTCAGCCGGCACACCCAGGAACTGTTGAAATACAGGCCCGAATTCGGATCCAGATGTGGTCAAATAAATAAATAAATACATAAAATTTATTCAGAGTTATCTGCAGCGGGCCAGTTCGACGCTGGTACCTCCAGCCACTACCCATGGCACAGTCCTTCGGGACATTCGTTAAAATTGGCACGATGCAGAGAAGATTAGCATGGCCCTTGCGCAAGCATAACGAGTATAAGTGCAGGGCGGGCCTTAGTTAGCAGTTCCTAACAGCCCGGAATAGCTATCAGACCGTGAGCGGTAGAGGGGGGTGTTGTATTCGGGAGGAAGAAGACGACGTGCGCGGCGGAGATGGTGAAGGTGAAGTGATGAGAGGAAGAAGGCATAGCTCGCCCGTTCCTTAACGGAATCGGGCGAAGCGAGGCTTGAAATTGGGGTTTCTTGGTAGGGCGAGGCTGATGGAGGAGTCAGATTTCACGTAGGATGGGCGTTTCAGGCGGTACATATGGTATGGGCTGCGTTGTTAGTAAGCGAGGTGGAATGAGAGAAAGTGAATATCTGGCTCGTTTGTGGATGGATTGCGAGGGTTAGAGATGYTATTCYRMGGTTTCGATACATTGCRAGTTGAATGGMAGACTCWGAATCGCCCCTAATGGGCTGATATGAGCRGCATGAGCACCGAGGGCTGCGCCCASGAGTAAAAATTGAAGTCTAGATACGTGATGTATCTCCTCATGTTTTGAGGAAGATTCAGTCATTTTCCTTTTTTATTTTTGCTCTTCCTACAAAGGTTGTGGGCATCCGAATGGGGGTGGGTCTTATTGGAGTTTGTTGTGGTGATCAGGGGGAGATGCGTACTTATTTAGGACGCAGTCTTTCATATCCTATACCGCCGATCGAGATCGGGGCAATCTGCAGCAAATACAACGTGACCTTCATCGTTTTTGGGACGTCGACACATGCTGGAGCGAGAGAAGAGATGCTTACTAGGCAGGTGTAATGGCAACACGGGAGGAGTGAGCCGGTAGGGCAAGAGTTAGGACAAGAACGGGGTGCGCGGGCGACATGGGAGGCTGGATATGGCGAGGAGGAAGAACGTCTATCTCGTCCATTTCTTGACGAAAATGGGCGAGCATTGATGCGTTTCGGGGGTTTCCACACGTTGCGAGGGAGATGGCGGGGCTGTCCGTCGTGTTAGGATACTGGTTTGGCCGGTGTGACTAATAGAGGCAGCGGTTTTTGGAGGCGGGGGTGACGGGTGCTGCGCAATTTTCACTGCCGTTTTTTCTCCTCTTTGCTCTTTTCTTTTCGCTGCTGATTTTCTGTTGAGCCAGGTTTGCAAACAACTATCGGGAGGACGGAGGGGAGAGAGGCGCTGACAGCAAGACTAAGGTAATGGATCTTTCCTTGCTATAGCACCAGGTCACCTCAATCCTTTCCCTCCCAAGTCCTCGCGTGTACACCCGCTGTGAAGGCAAGGCATTGCAGTGTACATGCTTGTAGTGTCCTCCACAGTAGTCATCTCCATTAGAAGCGGTCGCCGCCTTCGGATCCTGGCCCCCCATTTTTTTATTTTATTTTTTTGTTTTATTTTTTTTCTTTTTGGGTTTTTTTTGGCAAAAGAGTTGTTCTCAGATTACACAGCTGGGGAGTAGCGAGCAACAATTGCCTAGATGACTGACCACAGTAAAGGTTAGTCCCTCCGATTTATTTATTTTTTTTTGCAGAATCGGGCCGAGCTAACGGTGATCGCAATATTCACCGCAGCTCTGGCTGCTGAGCACAAGGTACATTGCTATATGCAGGGTTGTACACGCTGCTGAGCGCACACCATTATATAGCCGGTTGTGCCTCTGACAGGTCTGGCACAGTGAGAAGTGTTGTATTGTTGGGCCACGGCAGACCAACCGCAGTTGTGGGGAGTAGGTTGCAGCAAACTTGGTGGCAAACGATGGTCTGGCTACTTATTTCTGAGGGGTATTGCTTGCTTGACTTTTGAAGGCCAGACATTGTTTCTAAGATGAATGGTCTGGTCGCTGTTTACTTGGGTGGTTTACGAACAGTCTCTGGGTCAGACCCAGGGTACTCTTCTTTTTTTTGTATGCTGAAAAAAGGGGAGTTCAACATTGTTTCTAAGATGAATGACTCGTCTCTCCTTTATTATTTTATTATGAGGGAGGATTCAGGGCCAGAGGACTAGACATTGTTTCTAAGATGAATGGTCTAAGTCTGAGGCCTCAGGACCATAATGAGAACAAAGGAATAGGATTCTCTATAATATTGTATATATATCGTCACAAACAGAACTGCCCGGTAAAACCGTAGGCAGAGAGAGAGAAGAGGACAACAAACGAGGGGCTGTGACATGTACTTATATGCGAACAAGGCTAGCCAGGCATTGTTTCTAAGATGAATGGCCTGGCTATAGCCCTATCACAAGCGAAGAGAGTATAATCGAGAGCTACAATTGAAAGTAACCTAGGCAGGCTGAGCATTGTTTCTAATATGAATGGTTCAACCCTACGCCCTCTTTCTGAAGACTAAGGTGCAGAAAGGTATATATAACTTGGCTATTTAAACGATTCAGGGCGACTAAGCATGGTTTCTAAGATGAACGGCTTAGTCACATGCCCAATGAAGAAAAAAGTAGTTGTGCGACCTGTTCGTGTATAACTAAGGCAGAGGGCTGACATTGTTTCTAAGATGAATGGTCAGTCCCAATGCCCTATGTAAGTAGGGTATAAAGGGTTAAGACTTTGAAAGACTATGAACTAATGTTTGCTAAGTTAACCTGGGGTTGGTGAGAGTACTTACCTTTGTGGTTTGGCCTGCATGTGATTGAGTGGTATCGCTACCTGGTATGAGTTTGA
This sequence comes from Chara braunii, assembly GCA_003427395.1. Lineage (NCBI taxonomy): Eukaryota > Viridiplantae > Streptophyta > Charophyceae > Charales > Characeae > Chara > Chara braunii. The sequence goes on along the minus strand of BFEA01000634.1, from coordinate 504,929 downwards.
GTTGATAGGTAGTTATTGTAGTGGCTCGCCACGTGCTAGAGCTATAGGAGTTAGATTAAATTTTTGCATTTTCTGAGATAGTTTTTTTACTTAGTTTGATTTCTGCATTTATCTGAGGTCTTTCTCATACTTGGGCTTGTATATATCTTGGTAAGTTACTTTTCCTACGGGAAGCGCTGCGGAAATTTCTGCAAATCCAGGGAGTTAGACAAATCTATGACTTCTCAAAAGTTCAACTTTTTGAGTCATACATGGATTAGTAGGAATCTGGGAAGTCTCGCTTTCTAAAGGGAGTGCTGCCCAATTTTTTACTAATTCAGGGACTTAGGCAAAAGTGAGCTTTAGAAAGTCAAAGACTATTCTTGCTTTTGTATTCAGACTTATATAAATTCTGGAAAGGCAGTTTTCCTACGGGAAGCACTGCTGAAATTTTCTTAGATTAGAGGAGTTAGATTATATTATGACAGGCGGCGGAGTTGGCAGTCCACTCTGTATGGGGTAAACCCAGCCAAAGGTCTACCTTTTCTCCGAGCCCTGACTTAGGACTAGGCTCAGACCTAGTTGGCTACCAGGAGATTACCATATAGAAGATAGTGTGCATAAGGCTTACGGGTTTAGTCTTGGGCGTTGACCTCTCTTATGTTACAGGCCGGCTTGATCAATCTGATTCAGGACTTGGGCTAGTTCAGCGTGATCCTGCAAGGATCATCATCTGTTATCACTGATAACAGGTCGGTTGCCAATTCGTCGGTTCGCGACTCAATTCCTACTCGCTCCCCATACTCAACCTAAAATGCTTTAGCCCTTGTGATCTTCTTGTTTGTTAAGGGTTTCACCCGGACTTTTATTGAATGGTCATTTAACAGAGGTTCTGGGTATTTATTTAAGGTTGGTTGGCTGGAGGTTGGGGCTTGCATGGCTAAAGCGAGGGGTATGAGTATAGGAACTGGTTGGAGTTGACTCCGTGTAGTGTATGGACTATTGTCTGACTTTTGATGTGATTGCAGGTATGTTCAGAGACTTGGGGTTTTGATTGGTTTGCCTTGCCATCGCATATATATGTATGGTTAGAAGAAGACCCACTATAACTGTGAGAAGTGATCGTCACACAATTATCCCCCATTGTGTATATGTATGTGCGAGTGTATGTGTACCTATGGGAGGAATTAGCGAGGCCTGAAGTGTCCGCGCAGTAAGGGCCTCGAGCCTAACGCGAGAGGGGGTTTTCTTTAATAAACGGTAAAAGTGCTCGTTTCCCTTCCTTGTTGCGATTTATCTTGGTGGAACGATAAAGTTCCGGGCGGAAGGGCTAACGTGTCGCTGGTGATGCGCCAGACAACTCACCACCGCTCCAAACCCCTTCGTGTCCTAGGGGTCGTCTTGCCCCGCACCCGTCGGGACACCTCAGAGTGCAGAAGGCGGGAAGGCCCTCAGGTCGGTTTTGCGCCAGCTAAAGGGCAATCCCCTTTTGCTCGCACTTCAGCCAACGCCTGAGCCTTGAAGGTGACCCCTCTTAGCTTAGGATAAGCCATTTGGGTGCGGGCACTACATAATGCGCCGCCATCGCAGTTACTCGTGTAGAGCTGCATAGCGAGATAGTATGTGTAAGTTCAGCACCCTCGCGATCTTATACTAAGTTCGCGCGTGGCACTCGTCGCATTCCGCACTAAAAGATTTATGGGTCAGGCGGCGAGACCACGAGTGCGATACGGCCAGTAAACTTGGGTTTTGATAACTTGAAGCGCCACGTGGGCGGAGGACTAGCCCCGATCAGCCTATGGGAGTCCGTGTACGGGCCTCATTATCCCGGCCCCCGGACACCGGGTAGCCCATGGGTAGGATTTCGGACCTCCTCCGTGCGCGCGCCATTTGGGCTTACCCACCCCCTTCCATTTTAGAAAGCCATCAACTAAATGGGGGTTGGAGTGAGTTTCTTTTTTGCGTTTTCATGGTTGGACGTTATAGTCCGTGACGGCCGTCAAAGTCAAACCCCTTGATGTTC
>BFEA01000634.1:416454-426754 GCA_003427395.1 Chara braunii | reverse complement strand
CAATGAGGAGAGAGAGAGAGAGAGAGAGAGAGAGAGAGAGAGAGAGAGAGAGAGAGAGAGAGAGAGAGAGAGAGAGAGAGAGAGAGGGACGCCTTTGTCGAGGGAGCAGCCGGACGGACCAGATCCGAGTTGCATTCGTCACTCGGCCGAAATCTACGGTCTATGTATGTCCACAGATCGGCTCGCTCGCTCGCTCGCAAATCGGAACGATACAGGGAATAAGGTTAAAAATAAAAAATAAAAAAAAATCGGAACGATACAGGGAATAAGGTTAAAAAAAAAAATAAAAAAAAAAATCGGAACGATACAGGGAATAAGGTTAAAAAAAAAAAGTACAGTAATTGCCAGATACCCTCTGCGCAAGGGGGGATGACTCGCATCAATAGAGTGGAGACACAGGAGTAATTAACCTTAAAAAAAAAAAGAAAAAAAAAAAAAGAGTAATTATCCTATAGCATGGGCTCCACCTATAGCTGTCGGCACCGTAAAAATTAATTGCTTAAGTCGGCGTCGAGTGTTGCTGTCCGGTGCGGATCGATAATTGGATTATATCTTTTTTCTCTTTCTTTTATCTATTTTCTCTTTCTTTCTTTCTTGCTTTCTTGCTTTCTTTCTTTCTTTTTTATTTTATTTGGTTTTCTGTTTCATCGCACCCTCGTGCTTGCTCTCCCTGTGCCTGCGTTTGATTCTTTTTTTCTTCTTTTTTTTTTAATAAACGTGCGTGTGATTCCGAGCACTGTTTCATTTTTTTCACCCTCATTTCCTCGACTCGACAGGCGTTCTGAGCACTACCGTCTTCCCCCGAACACAACGCACCCTCATCTTGGCTGTACCGGACCGGAAATATAGCTTGCATACGTTCAATTTCAGGGTGCGTTTTGTTCGGGGGAAGACGGTAGATCTCCAAATCTGGGTAGAAGAGAAGAGAGCATGGAACTGTTCGTCAACAAATTTAGCTGGAGCCGAACTATCTTTCTTTTATTATAATTTATAACCAAAAAAGAATTACAAAATTATTAGACGGAAGTACAAGTCTTTTTTTTTTTTTTTTTTTTTGAAGTCCAACCAATTCAATTACCTGTCGAATCTGGACAGGACGGCGTTTCAGGCCTTTTTATTGTCATTATTATCGTATATCACGGGGAACCCCGTAGCACAGCCACATCGCTGCTCAACCCCTCCAATGAGCGACCATGCGGGAGCCGCACCCACCAGTGGGTGGGCGATACCGGCCAGCGGTCAGCCGATAGCATCAGGACCGAGCTTGCTTCTTCGATGGGCCAGTCAGTCACTGTGCCTCGCCCCCCCCCTCGGGACAGCCTCCCCGCGGAATGAACATCAGCAGGCTCTGCTCAATGCCACTGGGGGGAACCACCAACGGCAGATCTGTAGGTGGCGGGCGCCAAGCTTGCCCAGGAAGGTACACGAGGCCAATCTAGCAAGCTTTCTTGGTGCCAAGCTTGCCCAGGAAGGTACATGAGGCCAATCTAGCATGCTTTTTTTTTGTTTTATTGGTTTTTGAATTAATACGAAAATCGAAGGGTGTTTGTACACAGGCCAAGGACTGAAAAAGAAACAAAACAAAAAAAAAAACAGGCCAGGGACTAGACCCACTACGGTGATCGCTGGCCGCGGCATCCGACGGTTGGGTATCTAGCGGCCGACGTTCTTCCCCAGAATACAAGGTACGGTCATTATACTTACGCAAAGATAGCCCAAATACAGACACACAGCTAAAATGACCGTATCCGTTGTATTGGGGGACGACGGTACCGCGGTTGGTGAGGCTCGCAAGTGGAAGTCAGGAGGTCTTGGGTTCGATTCCAATTGGCCTCATGTACCTTCCTGGGCATACTTGGGCCCCGCCACCTACAGAATTAGACCACATTAGAGAATAGACCGCAGGATCTGGATGCCCCGTTAGGCATTGAGCAGAGACTGCTGATGTTGTTCGTACGGGAGGGGATCTAAGGAGGGGAGGGGGGGGGGGGAAGAAGGCGAAGTGATTGGGGGGTCCCATGGCATCGTCACTGATGCAACCGACTGTCCCCTGGCTGGCGAGTATCGCCCACCTGCAGGTCAGGCGCAGCACCCGTAGGTTCCCTCGTTTGAGCCATTGTGAAGTCGGGCTGGCTGCTACCGGGCTCCCCGTAATACTATAATTAGGCGTAGTGATAGGTAGGTAGTGTAAACTGGAATGGAGAGAAGAATCTGGCTTAGTTAAAAAAAAAAAAAAAAAAAAAGGGGAGAGGGAGGATAAAAGAAGAAGAAGGAAAAAGAGGAAGGGCCTTTAGAAAAAGAAGAAGGTAGAGAGCTACGCTTGCAGGGGCGCCCTGTAGCTAGTGGTAGGTAGGTAGTGAAAGACAAAAAAGATATGTTCCATAATGACATATGGCAGAACACCGGTTAAAAAAAAATACGTTAGGCAAGAGACAAATGTACAGATGTGTTTGTGTCGTTTGGCAAGGGGCCGCGCTGCACTACTCTTGAAATGCACGGAAGACAAAAATCATGGCCGTGTATCTTTCCATGTTCTAGCGGAAGATTCACTCTCGTTTTGCACATTTCAAGAGTAGTGCAGCGAGGCCCAAGCGCTGCCTGCATCACCAACGCCCTTGAACAAATGATGAGACTGCAAAAAAAGGGCATGGCCTCAGCACTCTCGAAATGTGAAAAAGACAAAAATTTGGCGGGTGCATCTGGCCATGTCCTCGCGGGAAGTTCGTTCTCATTTTGCACATTTCGAGAGTGGTGTGGGGGTGCCCAAAAATAGCGACCGATCGATCTTTATCACACCTTTTGAAATTTGAAAATCAGAGAAAGGGTCTCGCTCCACTACTGTCCCCTGTACGATTTCGTATAGTTGGATGTCGCTCCACTTATGCTATACTTTTTTTTTTCCTTTTTTCTTTTTTTTGTAAATTTGGGACCATTTCTCGATTCATGCGTGTCATCCTTGCGCAGGGGCCATGCTAATCTTCTCTCTATCGTTCCAATTTGAACGGATGTCACTTATACTCTACTATGGAAACTTAGCTTCTATATTAAAAAAAAAAAAAAAAAAAAAATAATTATAGGGTTTGTACCTGTCTTTTATACACATCTAGATGTGTATAAGAGACAGATGCTAATCTTCTCTCTATCGTTCCAATTTGAACGGATGTCACTTATACTCTACTATGGAAACTTAGCTTCTATATTAAAAAAAAAAAAAAAAAAAAAAAAAAAAACGTTGCTTCGAAACCCCGAGTATAGTTTACTTGTCAGATGGCGCCCTCCAGATTCACCATACGATTCTGTACTATAATTCCCAGCCTGCAAAAGTCGTTACTTGGAGGGTGGTCGAAGGGGGATGCCGCCGTTGGAACGCGAAAAATCGCCCCATAGTCGGCCTCCTGGAGTCCTGTTATATACGTTTTTTCGCTATCTGACAGCTATAAGGCAACTATGCGAAAGAGTGTATATGGATGCACTAACTATCCGATTCCACCCCTCAAAAACCTTGGGATAGCTGAAAGAAGCTGCCTTGGAAAAGCACTCTCCGCTGGTGGAGGCAGAGTGCCCAGCCTGCAATGGTGGTTTTCTAATGGTGGTTTTCCGGATGGATGGACCTCGGCCCAGCTGACCTTTGAAAATGCTCCAAATTCGGGAGAGTGTACCTGGAGTCTGGGTGGACAAAGTGTGAATGGCGCCTGTGTGCAAGTGCAATCACCAAGGGCCTGGCCACACCAATGTCGAAACGGCCTTATTTTCGACGCGTGTCAGGCTTTTTATTTCTTTATTTATGTTTGACTGTCAAAACTTAAAACATGGAGAAGAGATGAAAACTACACTTGAAACACAAGTGTGTGCTCAAGTAGGAACTAGAGGAGAGTGGGAACTAACCAATATCTACGGTTAGAGACATGCAGAAGCTGTCCGAATATAAATAAAGTAAGATGTAATTGTAGGTAGATAAGGCCCCATTTCAATCATGAAGATAGTAGAAACCTGTACCTCTCCCATGAATGGCACCAAGTACAGATACCGAAAAACTAAAATATCCCACGAGCAAACCAAGGTAGAACAATGACAAGGGAAGGGAACCTGTTGGCAGAGGACCCTGGTTACGCTATCGAGATAGCTTGAACTCTTAACTCTGAAGATTCTTTTTTTTTTTTTTTTTTTTTTTGTTTGGTTTAACTCTGAAGACTTTACCCACTTCCCAGCCCAATTCAGGTGGTCAGATTTTGAGATCTATTCCAAATTCCAATTACAAGCAAGTCCTCCAAACATGGCACCTGATCCCTCCTAGACCCATTAGATATTGCCGTTCCACCGAAAATATGTGAAAACCCTCAGTGTTGACGCGAAGCACATTAAAAACCAATATAAAACAATCCTCTACAATGTAAGATTCTCATCCCCCAGGGACCCGACTAAAAATGCGAGGCTAACTAGAGGGATCTAGCCCAGAATGGTGATTATAAGCATGTAAATGAGTGTTTCCAACTTATCAATAACCGATCAAGAAAAGAAATCTAATATACGTCAGTGATCCAGGCATAAAGTGTAATACAAGATATCCCGATATGGCCCACCCTGGATTTCTCGTGTGAATCTCCCGATGAATCCTCCTTGGAAAGAGGGCTGAGCAAAGGTAAGAGATGTGGCACACCAGTATCATGGCTAGATGCAAAGTAAAGTACGTTGTCTCCGTGGTATTGTCAACAGCACTCCCACCGCCATCACGAGCTCTCCCACTGCTCCCGCTGACGCTGCTGCCAACCTTCGTGTAGTAGAACCCAATCTTGCGTGGGCACGCACTGCCAACGAAATGTTCCATCTTCCGAGCTCATCATGACAGTCTTCTCCGGCGGACAGCATCTCACTGCCCCTTGATCTTCTCAAGGGGAAACGCAGTACTAAACATACCACGCGGAAGNACAGCATCTCCCTGCCCCTTGATCTTCTCAAGGGGAAACGCAGTACTAAACATACCACGCGGAAGCAGAGATACTTCAAACGATGTCCACTTAGCTAGTCTATAGCTCTCGCGTCGGCGGCCTCTGGCTGCTAACTCCCGAGGTGTAACCTCGGTAATTCCGATATCACCATTTGCTCCCCTGTGTTAGCGCCGCCTTAGCGCACATTAGCGCACTAAGGTACCGCCAACCGACCCGGCCGCCAGCCTCCGCAGTGAGCAAAGTAACCGCCACATTTTCTGGAATAAACTCGACTTCTGTCCGCAGTGATCCTGACACCCTCCATATACTCCGTGGTTGAAGGAGGGCTCCACCCCGTCAGACAGTTTTTGACATTGGTGTGTTCGATAAAAAAGCAGTCTTCGCCACACTGACGAGTGTCGAAGACGCTGCATAATAGACACTGGATAATCAAAAGCTTTGTTGTAGAAGAGGGGACAAAAAGAAGAAGAAGAAGAAGAAGAAGAAGAAGAAGAAGAAGAAGACAGGGATATCGAGGCCACGGAGCACTGAAAGGGGGCAACTTTTCACCACCTCGGAAGTTTAAAGAGGCGTTGACTTTGAGGGCGCTGCAGGCTGGTGGCTCAACACCCATGTCAAAAACATTTCCCTGACAAATGTCCAAGTGTTTTCAACATCTTTTCTTTGACAGTCTGTGTGGCGAAGAAAAAATGTCAAAAACTCCAGTTTCGACATTGGTGTGGCGAGGCCCGAACTGGAGTTTGGAGTCTGGATAGTTACTGTAGAGTGGGACCCAGAATGAATGGCGAATTCGGAAAGCCGAAACCAGCTCTCCGTGAACTCTCCAATTTTTCGATGAGAGGAGAGTAGTGCAGCGAGACCCATATACAGTGTTACGATCACGTCTGATAAGAAAGGAAGTTTTTTTTTCTTTTTTTTTGTTTCTTTTTCTTTCAGGTGATCAGAAAGGAAGTTGTTGGTGATACATGCAACGAGCCTCTTAGTTTAACACCAGTGAGAGCACACAATCACACCACATGCATGTATGAGATCACACGAAGTTCACACTGGAGGCCAGAGAGATGAAGACCACGTAGGGCAGCTTCAGAATTCCAGCAAATTATCATATAAACAATTAAGAGATTGGGTCACAGGGCTCAACAGTGCAGACCCAGTATCCAGAATCTCCACTCATGTATGTGTCTTCCCCGAAGCTCTTCTCTCTTCTTCCTCCCTGGTTTCCTCTCCGTCTTCTACCTCCCTTTATCTTCCTATCTGCATGCACTCACACTCCCTATACCACTCAAGGACCAACTCTGAATACACCCACTGATATACCCACTATCCCTTCTGAAGTCTACTGCTAATCTACTAACACTGCACTGGCGCCGCTATGGCTGCCTTCTCCCTGCCATCTCTCTCTCTCTCTCAGAACAGCACTCTGGCTTCAGCGCTCTGGCTTCAGCGCTCTGCCCCCCACAACAGCGCACAAGTGCACCAGCACTTCCACACTTCATGCGAATGCTCTATCTGCCGAATGAGGAGGCTGGCCAGTCCTTTTGTAGTCTTGGATCGCACTTCAACTCGTGCCAGCCTCTGCTTCTTGGGGCTTGACTGGGTTCCAGTACCACATCCCCGCGGCCTGTCTGCTTTCAAATTTCAAGGCCTGGAAACCTTCCCGAATTTTCGTTGGTGTGCTGCTGCTGGGGCCTTTGAGTCACGACTTTTCGACTATGGCACATGGTTTTGATTGACTGTGGACTGTGGGTCTCGCCGCACGGCACACGAAACGAAAACGAAACGAGTGCATCTGCCCACCAAAGTTGGCAAAATACACTCGTTACTATTTATAGCAAACCGATGAACCTGGCCATTTTCTTGGGGAAGATACATTCGTTTCGTTTTCCGTTTCGTGTGGGGTGGGGCAACGCCCTGTGACCCCTGCCCTTGGGACACGACTCTTGCTTATGGAAGTGTCCTTCGCTCGTGGGATGTGACTCTTCAATATTGCTTTTCATTATGAGACGTGATTTTTGCCCCTAAGATGTGACTCTTAATATGGCTTTTCATTATGAGACGTGATTTTTGCCCCTAACAATATGGCTTTTCATTATGAGACGCGATTTTTGCCTCTAAGATGTGACTCTTTGCCCGGTGCCTGTTGGACTTGACTGCTAAGGTACCCACCCGACTGTGACTTTTTTTTTTTTTTTTTTTTTTTTTTTGACTGTGACTTTTCTGAAATTGGCTGACTGGGCCTTTCTTGGCCAGGGCCTCTGACCTTTCATAAACTCGAATTTGGGGTCTGGACCGTGGAAGACCTTTCCTACACTGTATTTGGTTTGAAAAAAAAAAAGAAGAAGAAGAAGAAAGGACGTTGCATTATCTGGAACTTCTTTTTATTTTTTTGGGACCATTTCTCGATTCATGCCTTCACGACGACGCGGCGCATGAATAGAGAAATGGTCCATTATATGAAAATGAAACTCTTATATGAAAAACTCCATGCACCCTCGTATCGAATTTGACACACAAAACAAAGGGCCGAAGGCCAGAGCACGTTCCCGCATATAGTGAAATTTTATTTGAGCCTAGACAACCCAACTCACGTCTTTAAACCTTTGCAGGGTGAATTGTCAATGTAGTATGCCTAACTGAAGCACTCGTTAATACGGTTTTCCTAACTCGTGGCTGTTTCTTTTTCGGGGGGTGGGGGGGGGCGGGGGGGGTAGCCCCTGTGGGTATTGTATCCGTTCGACTTCATCAGGGGCGAGGTCCGACTAGCAAAGAGGATCGGATTGAATGGCTGAATCTGGACATGTTTGTGTGGCTGAATCTGGAGATGTTTGTGCAAAGGTGCAGAAAATACATCCAGATTCAGGACTTTAATCCAATCCTCTTTGCTAGTGGGACCTTGCTCCAGGGCACGAAGTCAAAACCTGCTGTTTAGTTTTTTTTTTTTTTTTTTCCTTAACCTGCTTTTTACTGACAGTTATGTTTGCATTTTTTTTGGTCCATTTCGGCCCTTCAAGTTTGGCACGATTTTACTTATTTCTAGATTGCGGCCGCATGCATACGGATCTTGCCGTAAATGCGGTCAGATACATGTGAGTTAGTACTAGTGTGAGTACGCCCGAAGAGGGCATACTCACACTGGGACCTTTTCTACAAAGCTCTCTGCACATGATTGCGGTCACATTCATCCAGATCTGCCCGTAGTTACAGTGGGTGACATTTGGGAAAGTGCGAGTATAGTGTGTAATGAATGTGTCCTTTTTTTATGACTAAAAAAAAAAAAAGAAAGTGCGAGTTCGAGGCTGGAAACTGGTGTTGGCCATAAAAAATGGCCGACCGTGGTTGGAAACATTCTTCCTCGTTTCATTGGGACCCCACCGCAGGCCGATAGTTTCGGCATTGGAAAAGTTTGGGCATCCCGAATAGGAAATTGCACCGGGGTGTTTCCCAAAAAGGCAAGCCCGGCGGGGGCTGTGGTCCATGGTCTGCTTGCGCAGCCAATGAAGTGTCTACAAAACGCCACGACGTCCAGCCCGATCCTGGAAACTGTTTTCCATGCCCCCCCCTTTACTCGTCTGGAGCCGTCCTTGGAAACTGTTTGGAAACTCATTGCCAAAAATTTCCAGACCGCGAGCCAAGTAGAAACGACCCATCAGCTTTTCCACGACCTCTTTCCAACCACAGTGGGGTCTGACTTTTCCACGACCTCTTTCCAACCACAGTGGGGTCTGAAATTCCTTTCCGGGCCGACCGTTTCCAACACCTGTGGGGTCTGAAAAACACTTCCTCGCCAAAACTTTTCCACGCCACCGGCCAGTGGGATCCAAGCCTTAGCATGGCCCCATGCTACCTTAAGGATGACATGCATAAATCGAGAAATGGTCCAAATTGTTTTCTAAAACAAAAACAAAAACAAAAAAAAGAACCGGCTGATAAAAAAAAGTAAAAAAAAAAAAAAAAACCCGGCTGATCACTAACTCCTCAAACCTTCCTTCTCAGTCACTAGCCAAAAAAAAAACTGGCCAGGGGCCATGTCTTTTTTTTTCCCCCTCAAAGTGTTGGAAAACAAAAAAAACGTGCGAAGCTTAGAGAAATTTGCATATATGTTTTCAAAGCTTCAGTTGGATACGGGACGCTATGGAGGGCCGTACCCTAGCATCAGCTCTGCTTTCTGCAGTGCAGCTACTATGGTAAAAGCAGGTGTTCTCATGATGGCAACGTGTTCTCCCTTATTTGAATATACGAGGTGTTTTCATGATGGCAAGGTGTTCTCTCTTATTTGAATACGCACCCAAGGCTTTAGTTGTGATTACTTTTGGAGAGCTATGTCCGGCTCCAGCCGTAAGTCGCAAAAGATAATGCAACCAAAAAAAAAAGAAGAAAAAGAAGAAAAAGAATATAGAAAAAATGCACACTCCCAGGTTGTGTTTTTTTTTTTTTTTTTTTTTTTTTGACTGAAATTCCCTTGCAGTCTTTATCATACATTCATGATGCATACACCTTGGTTTTGCCGAAACTTCTCCCTTCCTCTCTCTTCCATCCTTTCCTCCAAAGCTTAACACTGAAAGGGGTGTAAAAAAAAAAAAAAAAAAAAAGGAAATACAACGTGCGTGCTCTTGCACCTCACGTCACCATGACGATTCGACCATATCACTACAACTAGTGGTTTCCATGCATCTGGGCTATGGCCTCTTGAGGATCGATAGAGGCAATTGCCTAACACGAGGGAAAGAAGTCTACCTGTGCTCGACTCCACCAACAAACTGTTCTCTCTGTGAAGGTTCAATGTAATCTCTGATACTTGACAGCGTTACCAGCACGGTGACTGTTGTAAGAATGGACGCCAACAAAGATGATTCCAGGGGTGGCCATCTTGCAGATCAGGACTCTCGGAATCGCGCTAGATATAGCATCATAACTTCCACAGAAAGATCCCCATTTTTCAGATAATGTCGTAAGATGACACCATTAGCAATTAGCAAATCCCATGCATATGGGATAACCTCCTTTCAATCGGGCTAGAAATGGTATACAGAAGTTCAGCAGGTCTCAGAGCTCCTGCGTGTATCATGCTCTTACGGTCTCCTCTGATCACACTTATTAATCACGTAAACCCGTTCATGCTTTCACACACCTTGGACTTCAGAAACCCAAGATCAACTGGAATCTACATGAAGCAAGCTATTTCTGCGCCCTTCTGTGTATACGAGTGTGTCTGTGTAGGAGAGACTGTATATACGAGTGTGTCTGTGTAGGAGAGACTGTGTATACGAGTGTGTCTGTGTGGAATATCTGGGTGTTCAACTGTGCTTTGACCCTCCCAGGCTGTTTTGGAACTACCAGTAGTAGACAGGCCCATA
>BFEA01000634.1:400065-410604 GCA_003427395.1 Chara braunii | reverse complement strand
ATTGAGCCCTCTGCAAGAGCCGGCACAATCCGCCTCTGCACAAGTCAGTGAGGGGACAGCATTTTCCTGTTGGGGTGACAGCCTGAGGATGCGTATGCCGTCTGTCGAGCGTTGGGGTTTCCGTTCCTTGCATACCCCACACAATGCGAGGAACGGAAACCAGGCCTAAAAAATAAATTGTCCACCAATGAATGATTAAATCACTATTTCACATACCGTGCCAACTTTATTTCCTCTCCTTGCTATCTTCTGCAGTCCACGGCTGGATAGAACGTCACACCGTGCCGTGTAGGGGGGACCAAAACCTTGACGTCCGGTAGTGGGACTTGGCCCCCGGAAAGACTGGGACCCCACAGAATGGACACTGGGACTTGGCCCCCGGAAAGACACAGAATGGACACTGGGACCTCTGTGCATGCCGTCTGCAGTCCACCGCTGGATCAGAAGTCCTTTTTGAGGAAAGAGGAGAGTCCCTGACTTGTTTTTTTTCTTCTTCTGGAAAGCCAAGAAGCCCCTGACGTTGCTGTACCATATCCCATTTTTCATTCCGCTCTTTATAGAAATGTATTTCCTTGCTCTAAGAGAACAGAACTAGGCCAGGGACCTCACAATTCAACCCGGGGACCAAGTCCCACTAGCAGCGTTGAGCTACCTCAACACCCGAATCTGGACGCTTTTGGGGAGATGTGCAGAAATGGTGTTGAGTTTCCTGAACTGCACGTCTCCACAAACACGTCCAGATTCAGGCGTTGAGGTAGCTCAACGCTGCTAGTGGGACTTGGCCCCGGAGGTACTGGGGGCATTCCCCAGTTTTTTTCTTTTTTTTTAACCCAGTTTCAGTTAGGGTGTACTCACACTAGCACTTCCCAAAATGCATCGGACTGCTATTACGGCCGAATTTGGATGCGTCTGACCGCAATCCCGTCCACAAGTAAGCAAAAAAGTCCCAGTGTGAGTATGCCCTTACTGGCAGGAACCACAGTTCCAATGTCCTTTCTTTCTTCCTTTCTTTCTTGTATTGCAGCAGTGATAACTCTGGATACACCAGAGGATTGACTGCCTGAGATCTGGGGTCGGGGATGTACCCTCCTGTTGGTGAAATGAAGAAAAAGTTTTTTTTCTGTTTTTTTTTTTTTTTTTTTTCCATTCTATTGGTGGGGAGCTGCACCTGCTGGAAACGGGGTCCAGCGTCCCATGCAGCCAAATTGAAATCCTTCAATACAACAAGTTTGTAGGCCTCTTCACCCAAGGGCGCCTGAAATGAATGTTCCCCTAGCCTAGCTGACTTGCTGTACTACTCCCTTGCGTATGATAAAGGAAAACCGTATGAAGTACTTACACAGAGAGCACCACTGAGGGTTCAATAAGATCTGAAAATTCAAAAGGAGAACAGCTGCCTGGGTTATATCTAATGATCCCAGACCCATGCTCCTAGTATCGGAAACCTCGTTAACCTGGAATAAATCAGAACAGGGCATAGTAGGATTACTTCAAGACATGCGGAACACGAGCCGTATCCTGGCTCCTCAAGGGGCCCCGGAGTGGAGTTCTTCTTCCCCGGTGGAGGGTCAGGGACAGACTCGTGAAGGAAAGCAACAGACGTGAGTAATCACGCATCAATCAAAGGGACCGGTTTTTTTTTTTTTTTTTTTTTTTTTTTTTTTTCCCGCCGTAGCTACAGTTCTGATACCCGGTTTTTTGACCGTCGCAGTTACATCCCAGATACCTGATAGGGTCAGAGACCGAAGCAAACTAGGTGATCCTCCCAACCTCACCCAAAGGCCTGCAGCACATAGGATCCCAAAACTTCGGGGAGGCGAGGAGCAATGGTGGGGGGAAGGCGAACAGGGCACCGGACCCAAAGAGCACAGAAAAGGCTGGATTCCACCCTGCTATACCGAGGGGCTATGAGGCAACATGCAGACAGAAGACTGACTGATACGAGGCAACATGCAGACAGAAGACTGACTGATACGAGGCAACATGCAGACAGAAGAATGACTGAGAGTAACCATGCGAATAGGCAAGACTCCTAGGCAACCCAGCAGAACAGGGAGCAGAACGACACTCAGCCCTCTGTCTCCCCCCCCACAAACACTGCCCTCCCGGCTCCCACATGGGCTGCTCACCTTCGCAGCTCACACGCTGGGCAAACACTCTGTCCAGAGACAGGAAAAGGAAGGGGATGACAGACTGTGGAAGATACCCCTAGACAACTTGTCATCTGCACCGGCTTTTTTTGCTGACCAAGTTCCTGACCCCTTCCGAGCCTACAGTGGTCAACCACGGGGGCAAGTCGTCACTCGTCAAGTCGCTGCCCGCCAGCAAAGTAAAAGAAAGAAACGACCTGTACATAAAGCATGCTAGTAACTGGGTGTTTCACGATGATGCTGCATTCAAATCAACGAACGACAAAGTAGGGTGGATCAGGAAAAGGCTGGCCTCCCTTAAAGGAAATATGGAAGAAGCACACGACCTATTTCTGGTCCAGCCTATCTCTTCATCAACAGTTACGGTCATTTCCAGACATGACACAGACAAACAAGCAATGGACAGCTGGCGATCGATTAGATGCGAGAGATCTGAGGTAAGAATCTACCCGTGGGCACCCCCGAAGCAGCAAAGGCCGGAGGAGAGGAGAGATCGAATGATGGCCGATCATTTTTGGGTGAAATTTTGCCACATCCCTATCGAAATACAAACCGCTTTTGTGCAAGATTTTGGAGCAAAGTACGATGTAGTCGATCCGCTTCCCCCGCACGTTTCTAAACGGGACGACTACTTAATGCTGGCAATCGACCTCCCAGAGGGTCATCCCTTTTCCATGGACGATATAATCTCCTTTAGGGTAGGCGAAAGAGAAGTCAAGATTCACACGGCCAACAAGCTACGGCCATGGTGTTTCAAATGCCAAGCTTATGGGCATCTATACACAGACTCTATCTGCCGTCACCATCCCATTAATTAGGTTAGAGTCACAGGCCGCCTGATTCAAGACCCCTTCAGGAGCACCCACTGGCGCACTGTAGATCCGGGGCACGAGGGATGGGTCCACGCAGATGTGACAGATGAGGAAGGGAAAACCATTGGCTGGGTGTGGGACAAGAAAGGAGAACCCGTTTTCCGTACAAAACCCCCACCCACATGGACACCACCGAAGCGGTTGAGTCCCACCTGCGTAAGTCTGACAGACCCTCACCCGGCAAGAAGAACGATCTAGGCAAACACGAGCAAGGTGAAGTGGGCCCGGACCCGACAGACTACCTTAAGAATTCCCCAAATTTCCCGATCGAAAGTTGCCAGAACCACTACAGAAAAGAGATCAGGAGGGAGGGAAGAACCAGTCTAAAAAGGGGACATGCGAGCAAGGTAAACACGAAAACAGATGCGCCTTGCTGGACATAGAAGAGGAAGAAACCGAAAAGGAACAAAGGGAGGTAAGGGGGGACCCGGCCCGAGCAGGGCAACTGATTCCCGGGGGGAACAAAAAAGGTGAGGAAGGATAGATGCAGTCACAAAACACTCAGCGCCGACAACTGATTCCCAAAGGGGACAAAAAAGGTGAGGAAGGGCAGATGCAGGCACAAAACACTCTGCACCCACCCGTTATCCCAGAGGATCCCTACGAGGGAGTTTGGAAGGCAACAATGCAAGGGGATAATAACCCAGCAAGTCTAGAACTTGTACAAAGCCAGCGCGTTACGTTACTGCAGATCTCTACCTGGATCATGTCAGGCCTGCAATTTCTGCACACCAAGGCCCCGACAGAATTCTGGGTCCAGGCACATAAACAGCTAAATGAGGCCTTAGAGAGTAGCCGGCAAGTGAAAACGATTCTGGAGCAAGGCCTTCCAGAGAACATACAATGGGGGCACGCGTTACAACGACTGTTTAAGATCTCTGCGGCACACTTCCAGGCCCCACTACAACCAGCCTGCGACCACCAAAATTGTGCAAGCCAGCAAGAGTAGTGTAGTATGCCTGCAAATCCGCAAGGGGCACACACAACCCGCATGATGAAGGGGAAGGAGGGCAAGGCAGAGAAAGTGAACCACGCGGGTTAATCAACCACCGACAGGGCAGGAGGGGAACAAGTGGAACAACCAGACACCGATGTGGTTAACCAATTAGAAGGGGGTTTTGGCCTCCAACCTATGGAGATAGAGGACCCCACTGCTCTCCCCCCTCCCCCGGAGGCAGCAATGATGGATGTCGACCAGCAGGGCGATACAGGTGCGCCCCCAGCAGACATGGACGTCGAGCAAAAGCTTAAAAAAATTGCGGAATGGCTGATTGATGGATTTCGAACCCAGTATCCAAAGGCCTACCAGGAATTCTGGGACTGCACATACGTCCAACTTTTCGCTATGTTGGACAAAAGCCCGACGCTTCATAAACCCCTGCAAGAAGCCCCCCCCCACATATATCCTGCCTGGAAATTTTCCAGCGGATCCGACATCTTTCAGCCCTGCAATTCCACCCCCCGTCACCTCAACAGCCCTCCCCAGATTATCCTGGGGAAAACCGCACGGTGGTTCCAACCAATCATACCCCCAACCCACCAAGATACAAAAAACTCAGACAACTAGTGGCCGGGGGGCAATATGAAAAACCCCTGCGACAGAAGGAGGGGGTGGCGGTTATACCCTTGAGGCAGGACGAAGAGAAGATGGAAATCGGTCTTTCCCCAGTGGAGTGGGGGGTAACACTTCCGAGATGGGGCTTTTATAACATTTGGTCCCTCCCAGATTTGAGGGACAACGATTTCCGGAAAAAGGCAGAGCCCTTCTTAAGCCACCACTACCCGGTTGGCGTCCTCGCAACTTTCCCACAGTTTGAAGGATTAATGTGGGTGGCCACCACATACCTGTGCGTCCTCTTTGAGGAGGATAAGGATTCAGATCTAAAATGGTTCAACCATGGAGCCCTGATGGAGCTCCCATTGCAGCAAATAAAAGCCAACTCCTTTTGGTTAGAAGAGGACTTACACACCTGCCTATCAAGGGTTCTCAGGAATGGACTGCTGTGCACGGTTAACTGGGCCCAACAACCATGGGTGAGAGTCTAATTCGGGGGGCGTGGCGTGGCGGAAAAGCTAATGGAAGACATTGACACACTGTACTGCAGGAACCCCCAGTGGAAGAACTGTCTTCGTAACGCCGATCTCGACCTGAGGACCCTGAACGTAAATGGATTGGCATCCTTTAACCCCTCAAAACGACAGGCAATTTGGGACCAGCTGAGGGGAGTAGGGGGAAGGACATGGCCGGATGTTATCTGTGTTCAGGAAACCCACTTAATGGATAAACCTGAGCTCCACAGGTCTCATAAAACCATTTGGCCATACCAGGCCTTCAGGGCACACGCGGTTACACCTGGATCATCAGGGGCGGCAATCTGGATACCGCCAGGGTCTCACCTCGAAGTGGTGAATTGGGTAGTGGACGAAGAACAAGGGAGATGAGTGTCGGTCCTCCGGATGCTCAAACTGGAGATAATTTGCATCTTCTGCATTTACGCCCCTAACGCAACTGCTGAAAGGGGCCGCTTTTTCACACACCTTAAGCCCCTTGCGCCAGAAGGTGTCCCGCTTGTTATTGCTGGGGATTTCAACACTGCACCTGATAGAGCGATGGACAAGTGGAACATCCAGGTCCCCTGCCCGAATTATGTAGAAGAGGATGAGAGATTAATAGCGGACCTCTGTGGTACACTGGGACTGGTAGATGCACACCGATACTTGCACCCAACAGATAAGTCTTACACGTCTCCGTACTAACGATCAGGCAAGACATTCAAAATCACGCATAGACCTGATCCTAATTTCTGAAGAAATTCAAAACGCTTTACAACGTACCGTCATCCTCCCGCAAAGTCCACACCCTGGCCTGGATCACTGCTCATGTGGAGCTATTTTTTCTTTTAGAAAGCGGTCAGACCAGGGGTCTGGGTATTACAAGCTTAATACGTCTCTACTCAAAGACGAGACATTCCTTACATACATTCGGGATGTATGGGGCTATTGGCGTGACCAAAGACACTCCTTTCACTCCGAGGTGCGATGGTTCACCAACGGACTGTTTTTCCTAGCCAAGAAATGTAAAGACTACTCCAAACTGACAGCTGGCAGACGACATGCACAAGAAATGGATATACATAGGCAACTTCATAACCTGCTCAACCAGGACAATTCGAGTGACCATACGCAGAAGATTCAAGATTTGAAAGACCCACTGGTACAGCTCGCATATCACATATGGCAAGGAATTGAAATTCGTGGCAAATTACAAAAATGGATCACCGAAGGCACCATGGACGCTCAATTTTTCAGTATGGCATCAATCAGAGTGCACCGTACCACCGTCGAGGCCTTCCTAGACCCGGTGACCGACGAACTAGCTACTACCTCTGCTCACTTCGTAAGGATTGCCCGGTCCTTCTACAAGGACTTTTTTTCCTCTCACACCCCCCCGCAATTAGAGGCGGACCGACTTAGAGAGATCGACGACTTCCTAAGTCCGATGGAAAACCGCCTCTCCCCTACACGAAAAGACAGTTTAGACCGCCAAATCACCAAGGAGGAAATTTGGACGGCGCTCATGCAGATGGACGAAGAGAAAACCCCTGGCCTAGACGGTTTTCCGAAAGAATTCTGGGAAACCATGTGGCCCCTCCTTAGCGGCGACCTGATGCGATTGTATGACGAGGTATGGGAGTCAGGAGATTTAGGGGAATTGGCGGGACAAGGGGTGCTATCTTTGTTGCACAAAAAAAGAGACAAGATGAACATCCGGAACTACAGGTCTATCACTCTTTTGACAGTGGTCTACAAGATGCTGTCAAAAGTGTTGGCCAATGGAATAATTGATGTGCTCGAGGATCTCATCCACCCGGCTCAAACTGGGTTCATTCGCAATAGAAACATCCAGGAAAACATATTGCTGGTCAACGAGATGATTAGCCTGGCACATCAATCCAAGAGCAATGTAGCTTTCATCTTCATTGACTTTGAAAAAGCTTACGACCATGTTGACTGACTGTTTTTGGACAAATGTCTAGAAAGACTGAATTTTGGAATGGACTTTAGGAGGTGGGTGGGCATTTTACACCAGAACGCAACTACGAGGGTGCAAATAAATGGGTCTCTGACTCCAGAAATAAAACTGCAACGCTCGGTGAGACAGGGTGACCCCATTGACCCCTTCCTTTTCATCATCATAATGGAAGTACTGGCAGCCAACCTTCGGCAGAGTAAAGATCTAGCAAGAATCCGGGTAGCCGGCATCCCTGAGGAGGCGATCCCGGTCCGCTCTTTGTTCACAGATGACCTCACAATCATGGTCGATGCCACTCAGAAGAATATGGAGGAAATTCAGAGGCTGATGGACCGGTTCTGCACCCTCTCTGACATGGCTGTTAAATGGGGACATAAAACGTTGGGATGGTGGCTCCATCACCAAGGGGGCCGCCCCCCGGAAAGACCCCTTGTTACGTGGGTATCCCAGGGGACCCCGATACGGGTTTTAGGGGTTAAGATGTCAGCAGAAGGGAGGTCCCCAGAAATCGATAAATGGATATCAACCTCGGCCTTCGCTAAACTCTCCCAATGGAACCACCATAATACATCACTCTTCGGCCGAGCGCTGGTCATAAACAACGTGGTCCTGGCATCCCTATGGTACAAGTCTGTTTTGTGGCCATTGAGTGATGGCGCATTGAAAACCTTAAAAAGAAGGGTGGCGGCCTACCTATGGAGAGGAGAGCGAAAATCCGCACGCCATTAGTCGGGTCGCATGGGACTCAGTGATCCAGCCTAAGACAAAAGGGGGGCTCGGCATACTGGACCCCCTCACCCAGTCCCAGGCCCTCAGTCTACAATGGATTGTGAGATTGATCTTTGAAAACCCGCTGGTATGGAGGCCCTTGGCACTGCAGCAGATTGTCCGGCTTGCCCCCGAGGGCCCCCTCCACTGTCCATCCTCTCCAATGGTTGGATGACCGCTATTGGCGAGTACCGTGACGCCCCCGAGGCGAAGGGGGGCGGAGAGATGATCTATGGCCTCGCCTGTTAAAAATATGGAGAAGACTCCCGCCCCCGTGTCGACCACCCCCAACCAGGTGGGAAGAGGTGGCAAGACAACCCCTCTTTGGCAACCGCTAGATCTCGAACGGACAAAGCCAGATTTTTTGCTCTTCTGACGCCCCGTGGAGAGGATGGGTGAAGAATGGGGTAACCCGGGTGAGGGATCTATGGGACGCCGAAAAGAAGGATTGGAAGGGCCCGGAGGAGATGAAGGAGACGCTGAGATACTGTCATAATACGGAAGCAGCATTGGAGGAGATCACGGAAGCCCTACCGGTGGGATGGCGGCTCATTCGGCGTAAAGGCCCACAACTGCAGGAGGGGGACTGGGTGTCCCAGGACGACTGGACTAACAGAGTGGGTCTTGTCCACCTGGTACGACCGGAAGACGCGCTGATCGAATGGCATGACATAAAGCAGGGGGGGCACCTGGTTGGAAATCGCGACCCTCTCCAATGGATATCGAAAGTGACCCTGAACAAAATCAGGATCATAGGGGAAGGGGAGAACCGACGGGCGTTCATACCCGAGATTGCCGTGCAGGACCTTCCCATAGACCCACTGGAGTGGGTCTGGAACCAAGATACAAAACATAACTTAACACAGCCAAATTCTAAGGCACTGACATATCTATCATTAAAAGCCACTTACAGAAAGATCAGAACCAAACGATGTCTGAAAGAGGTTATGATTGACAGATGGCAGAGGCACCTTAACGTGAACAGACAGCTCCTCATGCCAATCTGATGGTTCTGCGACACCAAGTGCAGACCGGCTAAAATTACGTCCCTGCAATGGCAGATACTGCATCGCTGCTTACCAACAAACGATTGGTTAATCGACCACTCGCACCTGGAACAGCAGGGTCGGGCCCTCCCTTGGTGTAATCGCTGTCTGTCGGGCTTCCCAGCAAAGAAGAGAGCAGAAACAATAGAACACATTTTTTTTGCAATGCCCGACAACAGTTCTCACCTGGAGATGGTGGGATAGGGTGTGGCAGCAAATTGTCCCCGGACAACAATGGCCGTGGGATTGGCGTGCCATCCTCACGGGCCACTACCCGCCTCTCCAGGGGGACTCGTTTGCCTGGAATATGTTTCACCTGGGTAGAAGAACGGTCCTATGGGTGTTATGGTGGCAACGTTGTGCTCTGGTGTTTGACCATGTTCGCGTTGAGGGAGAGGAGAGGATCGAGCAATTTAAACAACATATCCAAATGGAACTAGAGTTCAGATGGAAAGCAGTCAAACTCATCCTCGATTCCCTCCATAGGCCAAAGGACATTGTGGAAAGGATAAGGCAGTTTTCCAAGGAATGGCTAGGAGGAGATCGAGAGGGATGGGTAGCGGAGGTGAGCTGGTCAGGAGACTGGAACGGAAGTGAGGAAGGGGAGGATGGGGAGGAAGGACAAGGAAGGAGGAAGGTACCACGCGACTACCGATTGAAGTTTAAAGATTGGTTGTCCATTGACTGCAGCGTCCCCCTGAGACCTGCAAAGGACTTTCCGGATCCATTCCCGCCCCACCCACAGTCCCTAGAACTTCGACTATAGGGAGCATCTCCGGGACCACCTCCACGCCACCAAGATCCCTGACCAGGCAGAGAACAGAAGATGAAGATGAGGATCACTAGCTTCCATCTTTCGTAGCCGGGTCATGCGTACACCCGCACAGCCAATCCTCTGGTCTCCACAGTAATCAATATCGGCAGCCTTCGATTCACCCAGTCTAGCCATTGCGGTCTGACCTTTTTTCGTCTGTTTTATTTTGTTCTGTTTCGCCTTTCAGTTGTGTTCCAGATTGGTTGAGGTGTCGCCTGTTTTACTTAGTTTAGCCGGTTTTCGGTAGTCAGGTTCAGTCTGTTTTTGTTTGTTGTAGTAGTTTATCCCGTTTTTGGTACTCATTTTCAGCCTGTTTTTGTCTATTGTAATCTGAGTTATCCATTTTTATTTGTTTTGAGTTTGCTTCACTCTGCAGTGCTGCTTGACAGGGCAGAGGACAGTGTTGAAGTATAGGGGCAGGAGGACGGAAGGAGTCTCCACTGGCGCCCCTCAGCGGCTCCTCCCGGAATCCTGACGGGAAACAGGGTCGGAGAGGGAGATGAGGATCACCAGCTTGCTGTTCCACTGCTCGGGTCACGACCACACCTGCTCAGTCGTCCAGACACCATCAAATTCTCCCTCAATAAAAGAGGGAGTGAGAGAGAGACTGGGGATAGACTTGGGGCTAGACAAGGGAGGAGGGAGCCAATATGCAACAGTAGACATCTGACGCAGAAATCAGGGCGAAGAGGCTCTCCCCCTGCTCAGTCAATCCCCTGGTCCCCAGGGCAATCAATGCTGGCAGGCTTTTTCCTACGGTCTTTTTCTGATGTGTATTCTCATAAGGGACGCTGGACCCGTTTTCCAGCAGGTGATGCTCCCCACCAATAGATGGAGCCTATCCCCAGGTGCTAGC
>BFEA01000634.1:377753-388530 GCA_003427395.1 Chara braunii | reverse complement strand
CATGGCAACGAGGGACTATTTGGGATTGGTGACCAAGACTTGGTGTTAACGACATTCCCATCTTCTTCCCTCCTTTCCTCTGCCCCTTATCTCTTCGTTTGTGTATGTCTGGACCTGACGTTTTCTTCCTGTGTGCAGTGCCAGGCTCCTTCACACTTCGTGATGGATACAATGCATGTTAGTTTGAGTTCAAACATTGATTGGGCTAGTTAGAGGTACTCTAGCATTCTGCTTCGTTACTTTGAACTACGTGAATGAGGTCAGTCATGTCAGGTCAGTCTTTGTATCAAAGTCTTCCTTGCGCTCTTCAGCATCTTTATGTATGAATGAAAATGTACATTGCTTGTCGAGATTCTACGCGTACCGCATTGTCTATTCAGTCCTTTTCATCACATTGCAGATTCTCGGTTTATTACGTACATTGCATATTTGTGCATGTAACAGTCTCCCAACCTCCCGGCCCCCCACTGTGCACCCGCGCGCACACACACACACACACACACACACACACACACACACACACACACACACACACACACACACACACACAGGAAATACCGATGCAAAGAGGACGAGGGAGGCACGAACGTTTTACCACATTATTTAGGAGTATGCGCATATAGGGGAGGATGGGGATGCAGGAGGAGGAGAGGAAGGGCCTGCAAATAATGCGGGGATGAAAAAAAAAGGAACGGCCTAGGGGGACATCAGGAAGTCGAAAAGGGAGTGTCAACCAAAAAAGGAGAAAGGAGGAAGGCGGTTGCAATGCAGTCGAAGATTCCTCGAAAGATTCACTCGCTTCGAATTGTGGTTATAGGTGTTGTTGTTCGGCGAACGAAGGCAACCAATATAGTCGAGGTATGTCGAGGTCCGCCAGAAGTACCGATGCTGAAGCAGAATCTGAAGATGAGCATACTAAGAAAACAGCACGTTCGGAGAATTACCCTCTCCCAACGAAGGCCATTGCAATGAAGGAGTCAATACCCTCACCAACGGGATAAACCCAACATTATCGGACCAATTATCCAAATCCACGTTCAAAGTGTCCTTGATATATTGGAAGGTGTCACCTCTTGGACAACAACTTCTCGAGTGTGGTGTGGTAGATTCTTGGCCAACAAACCCAGAAACTCACCCTTGAGTGACCTCGCCACTTATCGCACTTGAATGCACATCAACTCTACCAAGAAAGGGGAACAAATAGGATTTGTGTAATGAAAGGAAAGGCGGACAAGACAAAGCGAAAGACAAGGACATCCCTCTTTGGAAAATCGATATTAATCAGTCGGGGACACTTCTATAAGTGGTAGAGACTCAAGGTGGATGAAGAGAGTTACTTTGTAGGAAGTATAGAAAATGCAAAAGAAACTAGTGGGGAGGGAAAAGGAAGAAAGAAGCAGGGACATCATAGGGAGAGATGGCCCTTTCGGAAGATAAGATCATGCCAAGGGATAGGATAGGAATTAGGATTGGGACAATCTATGAGCCGCTACAGACACATATTGTATTGATCCAACGTCGGGGGGGAGGCGGGTCTGTCTAGGCGAGGTGAAAATGCCACTCGATCTTGATATCCTCCGACAACTCTCTTAATTTTGTGCGAATAGCTCTGCCGATCTTCGAGGAAATTCCTCGAACGTTACCCTGAAAACTAGTGAAAAAAAACGATACTCACGAACTCTCACTGCGAAACTTACCAAATCCAATTGAACTCTCAAAACAAATCATGAGAGGGTCATGCCCTAATAACTTTTTGATGGTGGTGACAAAACAACGAGTAAATACGTGTTGCAAACCACGCATAGTAGGATAGGAGATGAAGGGATGACCGATCTATTGCAACCTCAATCACAATATGGAAGCTGCTACGCGTGGCTTAGAAGGAGCTTTACGTTTGAGAAGAGAGAGAATCAAGAGGGGAAGAGGCGGGATCATAATTGCAATCACTGTCTGAATCGGACGAAGTTGAAAAGGGGGGTGGAGACTCAAAGGAAGGAGGCAGAGGATGTAGGTAGGACACGCGGCGAACGATCAGAAGGGAGCTATGGGTTCCGCCGACTGCGGGAGTTATCCGTACTGTGTGATGGCGTTCGGACCAAGCTAAAAAATGTGGAAGCAGCCATAGTACTCGGGAACCATCTTGTCGTCGCATGCACAATTTCTAACCTTCACAAGCTCACCTAATTTATAATGGATTATGGGCCCAACATTCCCATTCCGAACCTTATAGCTACGAACGTGTCTACCATAGGATAGTTTTGTCATTTTTTGCTCTTTGTTAGCTAACATGGGGAAGGCCCGCTCCATCGCTTAACCTTGTCCTTCATTGAGGCCTGGGTATCACAACCCTTTGGCTTGACATTTTTCGAAGCGGTCATCATAGTGACGTATGTAATACTATTGGTTCATAACCAAAAAGGAGGTTAATCCAATCGACTCATAGGGTGTGGCCTAATGGATGACTATTATCGAATATACAATTTTGGGTCATGGTCGCATGTCCATCTAAGTGTTGTTTAATCATACGGTTATTATCTGCCAACCTGTTCGATGAAGACTTATGCGGGCCTCTGTGTCGAAGCATGACGCTCCTTTAAGACATAATTTATTCAACTTCCCTCCAAATTTAGACCAATTATCCGTTAAAAACTCCTCCGTATCATGACGAGCTCCCACAAACCTGTCAATATAAGGGCTATTTCCAACATTTTATGTGTTTTACAGGGGTAGGCCTCTATCTATTTTATAAAATGATAAATCAGGACCGGTAAAGTATTATATTTACATTTATTAGGTCCATTTGCAACATGCATATTTGTCGCATCCATATTCACACGTTGAAAATGACATTCCCCTTAGTCGATACGATTATACTAAGAACATGGATCATGACTTCATTCATGGCGCATGCCAAACACTTCTTAACTATATATTTTACATCGTCACGAATATCATACCACTGACATTGATTTCGATCGATATCATTCTTTGTGATACGTACCATGAAATGAGCGACATGATCCTCATGACTAACATACGTCCAATCATATCGTTGAAAGGCATGGGGAATGGTTAACCATAACCCATATTCATTCATTTTTTATTTTTCGAGGTGACCATCTTTCCACCAGTAATCCCCAGACCCCTCCGTAGCATACCCTTTGCCATAGTTGCTGTAAGCGCCTAAACATATTCCCATTAATTTCTCCAATAAAAAATTATTTATCTAGACTTTTGGTCATCGATAGTTCTCATCGTATTCAAGGTCGTCGGTTCGTGCTGCTAATAATTGTTGTTTCATAAATATTTTGTCATCTTTGCAAAGTGAATAAGTCTACGTTTTATCGGTTGTATGATAACGAATGCGTGCCCTATGGGCACAGTTAACATACTTTGCACATCCTGCTCAATTAACGAAATGAGATTTTGAGAGGTGAGCATCAATCTTGTACAACCGCGAAATATGTACGTAGAAATATCATAACTGATCGAGTAGACAAGAAAAGCAAAATAGAATAGAAATTTCAGATAAAGGAGTTTGAAAGAAGAAGGAGAAAATGTCATGACCAGGGACAATCAAAACACGCTCACCTTACTCTTTTTTTTCAGGATCTGCACGTTGTCGTACCCTGGACCACTTGGGCGTCAATTTGATGAAACAAGTTCATTCCACCAAGTGATATCCTCACTCTTCGGTACCTTTGTAGGCGCGTGCAGATGCGTGAGTGCATCGACATTACCATGCCTCTCGATCTTCTAATGGTGAATGTTGAACTCCAGACTATGAGGCAATGTAGCCCAGCATCCGAGCATGTTCGTGTAATCCTTCAACTTGTTTAGCGCAAAGAGAAGTTCATAGTTTGTGACAAGGACAAACTTCCCACTGTGTAAGTATGCGGGAAAACGACTAATACCATAGAGAGTTGTGAAACACACGCCTTGTAAGGTCGAGTAGTTTCGTTTGCTTCTTGGAGTCGTCTTAGACGCGTACTGCACCACTGCACCACATGTTCCAGGCCATTTGCTCCTTTATATGTCAAAACTGTTGAATCCATCATGAGAATATAAGGTCTCTCAACCTAATCAAGACAGGGGCTGAAATCAAGGGTCTTCAGTTTCTGTGTCAAAACTTTTGAAATAGTCTCTCGCTGTCAATCCGTGTAAAAAATAAATGGTCTCTTCGAGATCGACCGGATCAAGAGAGGGGTTGAAATCAAAGCGGCCTTTAATTTTCGAAAAGCTTTGTCGCACTCTGAACTCCAAACCAAAGGCTGATATTTCATCAGATACGTGATCGTACCCACAATTGTTGCAAACCCCTTGATAAACCTTCGATAGTATGATGCTCAGTTAACGAACGCACGAACCGGCATAAGCTATGTAAGCACCAGGGCATCTCGAACAACTGCAACCTTGCATAGATCTTGCTTCAATTCACCAATGCTGACGATGTGCCCGAAAAAGAAGATCTCCGTTAAGGAAAACTGAATTTTTTCTGCGTGAATGAGGTCAGTGCAGACAAAGTTCATTGAATATGTTGCACATGACCCTCATATAAACTCGAATACACCAAAATATCATCCATCGATCTGTTGTGAATTTTGACGCACAGTCCATTCAATTCGCTGCAAATTTCGACACAAAGTCTATAACCTAGCTCGCGAACGTCTACTCAACTCGAATCTCCATTGCTTCAGTTAGTTATCCCTTGAATATGATTATTTATTATTTTCAGAGAGTTAACCGAACTGGATCACTGAATCATACCTCTCTTTTTATTGATTTTTTTTAAATAAACATCTAGTGCAAATGAATTGTCGCTCCGATTATATTTTTACATGTTGTTTATTTGTGCTCTTATTTTGTTTCTGCATTTGAATTATGTCGATGCCTCTTAAGACACAATCGCAAAAAAGAGAGAGAGGGAGAGAAGAAAATAGTTATTGAGTGCTTCACTCGAAAGAGTGGGGAAACAGAAGAGGAACATTTGTCAAAAAGTGAGAAAGTACGGACCCTTCTTGAGAGACATACTGACATCCCAATCCTCCATCATGGCAAAACCATAATATTTATTTTTTTGTGAGAAAATGTTGTAGAAGGAGGAGGAGGAGAATAACAAAACGAGAGATTATATTACATCCTAAGAGGCCATCTTTAGGACCGTTTCTGCATTAGCTGAGGATAACGTTGTAGAGAAGATAACTCCACTCCTCAAGGCCCTAGTCAAAGTCCGGACCCTTGACGACTATTCAGGTCCGAAGTGAAAAAAATGCGAGAAGCCTCAAGCAAAATGATGGAAGATCGCTGTGACGACCTGCTACAGTTTGCAGATCTGAAACAGGGCCAAGTTTCTAATCTCCCCCTTTTACCTTTTAGGTCCAACATTGGATTTCAAACTGTACTTGCCCCTCTCACCACCCCCTCTACATCTTTAAGTGTGGTAATCACCCAAGCGGGAACTGTTGTAGGTGCAGTAGGGGCAGATTCCTATGTCGTTGCAACTGCTGCAGCCGCAAATGTGGACACAACAAATGTTGGTCCAAGTTACAGTAGTCTCTATATGGACAAGAAGCTGGCACCAATTCCGCCTGGGTATGGCGGGAAGGACGATATCATATAATGGATCCGCGTCATGCAATCATATTTTGAGGTTCTGCAGAATCTCCCTGCAACCCGAACTATGGTCATGGGCACCTACGTGTAACATAACGTAGAGTGTTTTATAGAACTCCAAGTTATAGAAGCAGATTATTAAAGGATAGATCTGACAAAATGGTTGAAGGTCACACTGATAGGCACACTTGAGGCTCTCCTACTTAAACCACCAATCCCAGCGACACTTAAAATTTGGTTTTCCTAGCTCTACGCAGTGGGTTTTACGGGAGGGCAGCAATCAGCAGGCGCGGGCGGGTGTAGTCTCGTCATTTTTATGTGCAAACTTTGGCGATTGTTCTCACTTAGAAGAATTGACAATCAAAATATAAAAAAATATGTCGTAATCTTTCAATTGAAAAAAAAAAAACATGAAATAAATGTTATGCCTAGGTTGTTTTTCTGGGCGCTCGGACACCCAACTAGTGCCCGGATACACGTCCGTGTGCCCGGCCGGCCGTGCATGACCCCCCAGGAAGGGTTCCGAAAAAAAATATGTTGTGTAGAATTACAATACAAACAACTTTTGGTTGAGGGTCACATCAAAATTCCTCACCGAATCGGAGATAAAAAAAAAAATAACAAAATAACACTAAAGGATCCCCCTTTAACCCCCCTTAGCCCCTTTAAAAACAATTTATACCACCCTTCCCCCCTTTGACAGCCAACTTTCAAAAAATGAAACAAACCCTGATTTGGGGTCCTCTGGAAGGGTGCAGAAAGACTTTTTTTTTTTTTTTTTTTTTTTTTTTTTACACGCCCGGGTGCCCGGCCGAGCATGGAAATCTTCCTAGTTACGCCTGATTCATCGCATTTTTTTATTTTTGTCACTCTACCATGTATGGGCCAAGAGAAAAAGTACCACAACTAAGGGTGGATAAGGCTAGCCCAAACATACATACATACGTGCCATATTTATTTACCTATAACCCTGCATGACAACCTGCCAGTCCACCAACCGCTGTCCTTGGTCTGGGTAGGGACATTGAACCAAGTCTTGAAAGTCACAGGGGAGCGATAACTCGAGTGTCTGGTGACTTTTCCTAATGCGATGATATTCTTCAGAAAGTAGTACACGTATGAGAAAGGTGAGCAAATGTACATAACCCTTGTTAAGCCTGCTCACGTATCTTATACTTTTGCAACATTAATAATCATACTTCGAATGATGTGACTATCTACTTCTGATGCTCCTCCTGAGTCCTCCATCTATTTTTACTCAAGCTGCATCTATTTTCCATTTCGTTGTCTTGGTTGCAAATTCATAGTCTCACTTTTTTATTGGTTCAGTTTCTTATTATCATATGTTCATCCTGAAGTTTTCTGCTACTGTTCACCTCTTGTTTAGACTAATATGTAAGAACGTACCTTACACTTTGAGTGATGCATAAGAGACTGTAATTCAAACTTGAAAAAACAATTGGCGAATCATCTTGTGCTCTGCATTGAAGATCCTGAACTCACATTCGTAGTTACTATAGATGCGAACCAATATGGGGTTGGTGCAATGTCACAACAAAATGATGATGGTGGTTTGTTTTCGTTTGACTGTTACAATAATCGCATGTCAAACAACAAGGTCGTGACTTTCACGTTCATGTGTGAGTTTTATGCCTTGAGAGAGACACTAGAGCATTGGACTACCTCTTGGGATGCCACTTCAAGATCTTATCAGATTATGAGACCTTGTAGTGCATAAAATCACAACTAACTTGTCTACTGTGCTCTCCTGCTGGTTGTATGAGATTGTTGTCTTTGATGTTGGATTGAAACATAACATAGACTGTTATGATCGAGTTGTTGATGCAACGTCTCGCCAACTCGAATATATGACTTGCCTTATGCGTTTCTACACCCTCTGGAAGAAACCGAAGGAGAACTTAGTAGAGCACACTACATAAGCTTGAATTCACTACAGTGCTCACTGCATATGAACATACAACAACTCTCTCTCTCTCTCTGCAGTAATTTCTTACAATGCATTTTGCAGGGACTCAAATTGTGTTCGAAGGGACCTCCGTCTGGAGAGGGTGGTGATGTGAGGACCTGCAAAATCACAGACTTATTGAGGTTCCCGCTTTGTGTTGAAATTTTTAAGTGCATGTGTTTGCATGCTTATTTGTTCCCATGTGGTTGTCTGAGTGTATGATTGTTTGGGTATGTGTGTGACCCGTCGGGTTACTTGTATGCTTGGAAGGTTGTCGGACCTGCTACTTACCTATGGTCGTGGCATTGTGGGTTGCATCGGGGTGTAGCGGGACGCTAGGCCAACGCAGTTGGAAAACATTCAAGTAGCGGGTAGGTTAGGCCCGTGTAGGTAGGAAAATACTACAGTAGCGGGTAGGTAGGCAGACGAGGACAAAACGTTGGAACCTTTAGAGGCAGAGTTCAGTTTAGGAGTACGGCAGGCTGAGGTATAGGGGTACCGGTCAGTGGTCTGAGTCTAAGGCCTGTGGCAAAAAATATTGAACCAACAATAATGTTTCGCTCTGAAAGTAGGAAGGTACCTGATGCTTGAGAGGTCGAGGTGGCCTGAAAATTTACTGCCCAGGAGGCAAGCTGCCCGATATATCATTAGGAAGAGCATCAGGCTCTTCGTCGTTTTGGGGTGTGCAAGTTTGGCATCACACTGCTGGAGCGAGTGCTTGGCCACCAGAAAAAATGTGCGAAAATTCCTTTCGTTTTTCAACATCTAGAATGTAGAAATCAACATTTGAGTATGGAGAAGGGTTCCCGTCAACTGTTTGTATCGACACTTTACATATGTTCAACAATGGTGCCAACTAGTCGTCAACATCGCCATCATAATTTCAACTTGTTTTCAACATTTATTTAGCGTGCGCTTTACTGTCGTCCAAAAACATGCTTGTCACTGTGGGAGTTGGCTAGTGCGGGCCTTTGAGCCATTACATAATGGGGCTTGTCGTTGCAAATGGCCGGCACTAGCGAACTTGTGATACATTATTTCCCTGCGCACCAAGTGTGTTTTCCTGTCCTGCGCACCAAGTTGTGCCGGGCCGCCACGATACATGTTCTCTCTACGCCACACATGGAGGGGTAGTCAAGGAGGCACAGCGACCTACCATTGTCCAGTGTCCCCCGTAAAGGTGGTCCCGTATTGGCAATAATGGATCCTCTTGACTACAAGTGCGGAGCGTAGCCTACTGGGTTTAAGTGGGATCCGACTGCTTTTTTGCAGGTCTTCCCGTCGAGTTCGGGAGGTAGTGAAAACGAATGTGTACATGGCAGGTTTTTACGAAGTCCGTGGCAAAAAAGAACTTCCCGTAGTCAGAAGAAGCCAACACCGTCCATGCATCTGAAAAGAAGGTTTTTTTTTTTTTTTTTTTTTTTTTTTTTTTTTTGGTGTCCGGTGGTCCMCCTTCTGTATGTCCGTGGTCGTGAATACTGTGTGATAATATAAGATCCAATAGGGCGTGTCGGACCAAATACCCTTACAAGGGTATTTGGCCATGCTTTTGCATTCGACACGGTGACGACGTCGGCTACCATGACGGAGCCAGTGTAGGATGAAAAGGGTGTGCCTGCTTAGGTGTGGCACTTGAAACGATTTCCTAGGCCGTTAAGGCCAGGGCAAATTGGTGATAAAGTTTCGAAAGTATGTGCGCGCGTTGTTATGACGTGCGCTGTGATGGTTACAATCGGTAGTGATGCCCCGTCAACAGAAGAGGCCAAGGGGTTGATTAGGTTAGTGTTGTGTCAGGTACGTCTACGACGCCCGCTGAGACTTGGAATGCTACCCGTATACCTATTGGTACTGGGTGTCTAATAGTGCCAACTTCTGTCTTCTTCTACTCGGCCTCGACTACCTGGCATATCTGCCTCTACTTGGCGTGGTGCCGGCCTAACTGCCACTCGAGTGTTCCGCGGTTCTTAAGTACCACGGACCTCCTACCCCGCCGCTTGAGTGTTTCTCGCCTCTACCCTCTATATCGCGGCCACGGCTAAGTACTTGCCGGCCCGCTACCTGGGTGTTTTTCCGCTGCAAACCCAAAGTCACGGCAACAAGCAACTACCGCCCCTGCGGGGCCTCCCAAACAAAGCAAGTACCCTTGCGGGTCACACACACATTCAGGGCAATGAACTTTACTTATAGGAGGGCAACTCCTTACCGTATCATGGTAAGAGCTAGCCCAGTAGGTAACAGGTCGGAATTGCATACGGCAGACGGATGGATTGAAACCCACGACCACTTGGCTAGCCCTTCTTTTTGGCAAGCGACCCGAATTTGACCCCGGTCCACTACTGTACGCCGAGATTCGAACTCGTCCCCATAGGGATAGAAGATAATAAAAAACATTCAGTTCATTGTTTCTCGTTGCTGATTCCCGTGCTCTGCAGTTGGCATCACTAGATTTGTTTTTTTCTTGTCCTTTCTAAGTTTGTTAGATTCTTTTATTATTATTATTTTTATTATCAGGGTTACCAGCCCGTACGTATGGAGGTCCCCGGGCGGACCTCCGTACGTTCGGGCGTTCGGGGTCCCGTACGGGGCCCGGACCCGACGGCGTTCGGCCCCCGCCAAAAATTATTTTGGGGCCTAAAAATAAATTTTTTTTTCTGATTTTTTTTTATGCATTATCTCTGACGTGCGGTACATGCCTGTAAATTTTCAAGTCATTTTGATTAGTCAAATAAGACTTAAAAATCGCCAAAGATGGCGGTGTCAAAACGTGCTCGCCCACGTTTTTTTTTACTTTTGACTTTTTGTTTTCACTTTAGTTCGGGGTCTAGACAAATTTTTTTTTTTTTTTTACTTTTTAGTGGGTTTTTTATTATGTGAAGTACACATCTGTAAATTTTCAGGGCATTTAGCTATTCCAAAAAAAAACTAAAAATCGCCAAAGATGACGGTGTCGAAAACATGCTCGCGCACTCACTAAATTTAATTCTCTCTTTTTTTTATTTTTTTTATTAGTATTTGTTCTGTGTATTTTATATTTATTTCAAATTTGGTAAGGAATTCGGATGTAATGCTCAGGAAAATCTTGTTTAATGTATTTTTCTCCATAACATATCTTTGTTTCAGATTTTTTTGATGACTTTTTTTTTTTTTTTTTTTTTTTTTTTTTTTTTTTTTTTTTTTTTTTTTTTTCTTTCTTGGTGT
>BFEA01000634.1:356965-369104 GCA_003427395.1 Chara braunii | reverse complement strand
AGTGGTCTATGTGTTAAAGTCGGTTCACTAGTGGGGGCCAAGTGTTGTGCCTTACGGTTTTGTGTGTGTACAAATGACACGCACTAGCCAACCGTCCCCAATGGTGTCTTTACATCCCCAATGGTGTGTTTACCTTCACTTCAGCCGCTGTTTATTTACAGCTACCGATTCGCCACACAGTGTCGTGTTACATCCCCGGAATTCAGTATGGTACTCAGGGTCATTTCATCTCTCTCTCTCTCTCTCTCTCTCTCTCTCTCTCTCTCTCTCTCTCTCTCTCTCTCTCTCTCTCTCTCTCTCTCCCCACCAACAATTTTCGCAACAATGATTTCTCACAAAACATGTCATGTCTCGTGGACTAGATGGATGGATTAAATGCTTCAACCGCGGTAGTCGGAGAGACCATCGGCATCGGAACAGAAGACATGGTGGAAGCCATGGCGGGAGTTGATATGACAATGACGTAGCAGACACACACGAATGGACAAGAAGGGGGGATGGAGACGGAGTGTGGCGTAGGGGCGACACTGGATGTTGGGACAGAAGAGATGGTGATGAGAGATAATGATGAACTTGGGAGAGGCCGCAACAGCCATAGCACAACCGTGACTGGTAAAAAAGTGGCGAACATGTAAGATGTTGGGACATCGCACTCCCGTATGTTATGCATTGTGCCTAATGAGAATGTTCGAAGGGCGAATGTCGGGGAATGTTTTCAATATGCTATCAATTGGGAACCTGACTATATACAACCTGGCATCATTGGAGGTAAGCACTGCTTAGCCTTCAAATGGGGAGGAAGTTGGATTCCTTATCAACCACTCACGGAGATGACATGACGCAATGTCACTGCGGCCATAGTTTTGGACAGGTTGATCAGGCTCAATGACAGTGCATCCCTGTCAGATGTCTCACGTCATTCTCTCGACATGTGGAATGAACTCTGGGAGGCGGGTGATTTACGGCTCAATGATTATTTGTATGATGGTGTGGTTTGCCGTGAGTCATGGGTGATGGAAGAGGACACAGGAAAAATGAATGTTGTGTCTGATGTCAACGATCCTAGAAGGGATGTGCAATTGGGGTGGGTGCCGTCACAGATTCCTTTTCGTTATGGTCATTGTAAGATTCTTGTGCGTGATCTCATGGGAAATTGTTGGAAGACTACGTACATCAATGGCGAGTTCAGATGTCGAGTTTTTGACAGAGAGGTGTCTGCACAGGAGAGGGATGCCATGACACATGATGGTCATAATGCTGGTGACTTTTGTCCACCACTTGCCCACCCTTTGCGCATGGAGTTGTCGGAGGACAAAGTTTTCAGACGGGCTGAGAGCGTGAGGTACGAGTTGTCTATGGAAACACAAGCTACATACTGTGGACAATGCTACAACATATGGGACCCAATGGTGACAATGCAGGTGTTGCGGCCGGAACATGACATCGCAGATAGTGTCATCGATTTGAGCAAACTGCATGAACATGTGTCGTCTCACATATACGGGTACAGTGTTAAGTGGATTTCAGGCGTCTTGCATCCAGCCATAGTAGATGGCAAAACGACCATGGCGACAAGGTTGAACTCTGGTTACTGGTTTTCCATTGGTTGGATGCATGCGGGACCGTTGGAACATTGGCAATTCCTGGTTGTCCTTGCACGTGTTTCCATCAAGGCGTGAGAAAAAATACGGGTACAGTGTTACTTGGATCTAAGCAGATCCGTCAAACGTCATGAGAAAAAATCAGGCGTGAGAAAGTCATTAAAGTCCGACTCAAAAGATAGCAAAGCGGAGACACAGACGAAGCGGGAACGAGAAATCAAAGAGACGATTGGAGAATGAGATCTGCAGGGAGCGTGCATTGGTTACAGTCCCTGCAACAAGGACGGACAGAGAGAGATCGAAAGGACGGGAGGAATCATCTCTTGTGACGCCAAAGTCCAAAAAGGGTCATGCAAGGCGCGAGAGCAAGCCACCCAAAACGCCAAAGAAAAAGTTTTTCACAGATCAAGGACTTGCATGTGTTCGCAACGAAGGAACACAACTAAATAAGAAGCGAAGCATAAATAAAGTTCACAAAGACATCGAAACAATTGATTTGAGGGGGTCGGATGTTGTTGAAAACAGCACACGAGAGGAAGACAACCTGTCGCAGCGGTCCATGGAGGATGCCTCTCATTCTGAAAGGGAGGAAAATGCGAGAACAGACGACGAGGGCGGTGACAGTGAATCAGAGACCACAGGGGATTCAGAAGAAGAAGAGGGGAGTGACGCACAACAGGAAAGCGACAGTGTAAGCAGTGACGCGAACAATGATGAAGAAGAGGAAACTTCATACTGTAGCAATGACAAGGACAGCCAGATATCACGGAGTAATTTGAAGAGAAAACCTGAAAGTGAAGGAACACTTGGACGAGGGGAAAGAGAAAAAGTTGAAATGAAAAAGCAGTCGGTGCTCAAGGAGTCGTCGTCGCAACAACGTAAGTGCATTATTTAAAACAGTAGTTCACAACCTCAGACCTCGTATATGTCGTACTTTTAATGATGCACAAAGAGAGTTAAGAAATACTACAAAACTATTAACAAAATCGTGTGTTGTCTGGGCATGTACATTGTTTGCTGTCTTTTTACGTTTGTCCGTTGTCGCTTACCAGGAGGCGACATTGTCGAGGAACCGTCAAACATACAGAGAAAGAGAGGACACCACGAGCAGATAAGCGACATATGCAATATACATTTTCCTAAAAAAATAAAGGATAGATTATTTCGTTCAATCGCAAAGGCGTATGCATTCACTGCGGCGAAGGATGCAACAATGTACCCTTCGGAGGACGACTTCTTCGCATCTCTGCAATCAGCAGCAAACATGTTAGGGAGAAATGTGAAGGAGGGACTCAGTATGTATGTGGATAGTATAGGAGTGCGGTCAGTGCTGGTGGAATGTAACAGAGTCATGACAACGGTGAGAGGAGAGATAACATGACAGTTGAAATACTGGTTTTTGGCAGAGAAAGGGCTACCACTCTTGCAATGTGAGAAATGGACCACCAACAGGAAGTGCGCAAGAACTTACGAGCAAAGATGCAGACAAACAAGTCATGGAGACATCTGGGCAATGAT
This sequence comes from Chara braunii, assembly GCA_003427395.1. Lineage (NCBI taxonomy): Eukaryota > Viridiplantae > Streptophyta > Charophyceae > Charales > Characeae > Chara > Chara braunii. The sequence continues at coordinate 365,985 of BFEA01000634.1, read as the reverse complement.
CCGTGGGGTGCAAAACCATTAGACAAAGTTTTTCAGATGCGAAGGGATGATGGAGGGGTCGGGGTGACCTTGCAACAACTGACATTTGCAGAACTTGCTGTGCGGTCTGAAATTTACAGACTAAGAAGACAAGCAAAGCATCAGAGCAGATTAAAAAATTAGCATCAATTAAGCAGGATATTGTGGCGTCAGTGCGTAATCGCGACACTGTAATGAGTTTTTCAATGCTCAAGCTTGATCGCACAACATCGGTTGCAGAAAAGGCTGTGACATTCCTCTCTGAGGAACACCTACCAGGCAAAGCAATGCGGCTCGTGTCACAAATATCACTAAAGATGATTACGAGTTTGACGTTCTTGCGAAACCACGTGGCAGCGAATCAGGGAGAGAACGAGAGACAGAAACTTCAATTGCAAGACTGTAATACTGAGTTCGTGACGGCATGTGCGATGCAGCAGTGCACTGTACTTGAACTTGGCGGTCGAACTTTTAGTACGCCATGTATTTTTATGGCATCTATCAGGAGACTAATATTGCAGATGTGGCATGTATCATGAGACCTTACAAATGCGGAGAGAGAGAGAGAGAGAGAGAGAGAGAGAGAGAGANGAGAGAGAGAGAGAGAGAGAGAGAGAGAGAGAGAGAGAGAGAGAGAGAGACACACACACACAGAGACAGCGAGAGAGAGAGAGATGATTTAAAGTTTCACTTGCGAGTTTCGATGAATTTTTTGTCTGTATTTATTAGGAGACTGATTTTGACAATGACGACCGTCCGCCATATTCATATTGTATTGATCGGAGTCATCTTGTGGTTTGTGCGGAATTATATGATCGTCAGTCGTTTTGATGTTGTATATAGATGTTAATAATAACATTCCTCCACACTCTTCTAGTCGTTTCTTCCAGTGGTTGTATGTAAGTGTTCTTGACAACTACCTTTTGACGAGTGATGGACAAGGAATATGGTCAATAGTAGTCATTTTCAATCTTAGCTTATTGTGTCGATACCGGATTGGCTGTCAGTTTTTTTTTTTTTTTTTTTTTTATAAAGTTATTCCGGTCCTGGGATGATTGACAAAATGGATGTATGAAAAGAGTCAATTTCTTCTACTGGGATGCATGACAAAATGGATGTATGACAAAAGTCAATTTCAGGTACTGGAGAGAAGAACAAAAAAAATGGGTCGTAGTGGTGATCCAAGGACGAGAGTCAATTCCTGGTATTGGGATGCATAACAAAATGCACATATCTCGTGGTTTGTTGCGGAATAATATGATCGTCCGCCATTTTCATATTGTAGGTACATGTTAATAATAAAAGTCATCCACCCTCTTTTACTCGTAGCTTCCAGCGGTTGTATGCAAGTGTTCTTGACAACTACCTTTTCACGACCGATGGACGAAGAATGTGGTCAATAGTGGTCCTACCCAATCTTAGCTTATTGCGTCAATACAGGTTGGACTGTCAATTTCCTTTGTTTATTTTATTAAACTAAGTAGTAAAGACAAAATCACCATAGATCTCGTGCCACATGCATCATAAGTGCAGAATATGTATATGAAGTGGTTCACTAGTGTGAGCCACGACAAATGCACGACGGTGAGAAGAAAAAAAAAAATGGCCCCTAGTAGTGAACCAATAAAGATACTCTATTTCAGGTACTGGAAGAGAGGAAAAAATGCACATATCTAGACTGCAATATTTTCATACATTTCAGTATCTGTGTAAAATGGAAGAGGAATACGGGTACGGACACTAACTAGGCAACATCAATAATGATCGCAATTCACCATAATGCGTTGTGAGACCGTTTTTGGGAAATCGCGGGGGTCCACCTCCCATCACGACTTCAACATGTCGTCCGATGTTCAACAGTTGATCAACAAAATTTCAACATGCTGCCAACATTGGGTTCAACACTGGCCTACACGCAACCAACATTAGGTTCAACACTGACCCACATACCATCTCATGTGTAACATAAGCGAAATTTTTTTTTTTCCTTCACTTCCTGTGTACCACATGACATGTCCCGAGGCGAACAGAAAATATACACACAATCAACAGTTGGTTGCATGCATCGACGTACGCTAAACTTTCGATGAAAAATCACACATTTTTTATGTTGGCTAGTCCAGCGTAGGGGAGGAAGGAGGTTTAACGCTCTTACTCCAACTATAGTGGAGTAACCCAGGTAGGAGAAGGAGGAAAGAGTTCGTCTAGAAGGAGAGTGACGGGGTACTTACCTGGCTATGGACGACATCTTCATTGTCTGGGTTGGCGTTGTACTTGGAGGGCCCAAGTGGGGGTGCTACTGCATAAAGTTAGGCATGGCGATCATGGTAGAGAGGATGTATCAACTTTGCATTGTCCTTTGGACATTGGGGCGAAACCCTACTAGTCCAACATAGTCAACTACTGTAAAAGAGGAAGAAGGAGGTATAGCTTATGGGCATGGTGAACCTTATGTGTTTCTGGCGGTAAGGAGGACATTCAAACATTGGTTTTGGTCTAGTCCTTCGTTATTATTACTGTTATTTATTGAATTAAGAGGCTGGTGGAGATAAGGAAGTGCTGGCGAGTTGGGGGGGGGGGGGGATTGATGTTTATTGGTGAAGTCTTGTTTTGCTTCTTCCATTCTTTATTTTTATTCTTCCTTTGCCTATTTCTCTTTCCAAGTTCTTTCATTCGATTTGCAATTGTCATTGCATTTTGAAATAGTCAGGACCGTATCATTTTTTTAAGTTTTCTTATATGTATATGTAAAAAGGAACAAACACAACTAACAATTCTAACAGAATGTTCACAGTATGCCCTTTTGCTTGTTGGAATTACAGTAACCTCGTCTCAAAGCTCGTTTTCAATAGTAACATCGAATAGGTAGCATACGTTAATTGTATTTTTCTAGTATGTGTCGGGGTGACATAATTATGCTTAAGTATTCCCTATTCAGGGCATACTCATACTAGCACGTACAATCGCAAATTATATGTGAGTCAATTTGCGATTATACGACACTTCCCAGTTGCACAACACACCCGTATACGTCACAAAACAAAAAGGACACAGTCTCGACTTGCTCTAGGAAAGCGATTATACGGGCTGAGGGGTCACGCAGCACGATGCATAAAAATTAATCCCTTTTTCCTTTTTTTTTTTCCTTTTCTTACGAGAGCTTCCCACCAAACGCCGAGTTCTTTTTTTTTGTTTCCAGAAAGAAACAGGTCTAAAAGAAATACACAATTGTGGGGACCTCCATAGGTTCCCGCAAAATATGTAACCCCGCGGCTGTCCAAGCCGCTAACATTTACGTGCCCATTTGTGTGAAAACGCAAAATAAGTAGCCCGTGTAACCCGAAAAATCACCTATAATTTACGATTTTATAAAAATGCGCGCTAGTGTGAATATGCCCTCAGAAGGGACGGTGGACCCAATTTCCAGCCAGTGTTGGCCCCCACGATAGAACGCGTTATATACTATGGCCGAACTTCGATCCAGGCAGTACTTCCCTGGATTCATTACCCAACTCACTTATATTTATGGGAAGGGGTAATTTGCGAAATACCCCCATAAGTTGAGATACAAGCTAAAATGTCCCTAAAAGATGTGAATAGAGCAGAATGTCCGTTTGACAAAAAAAAAAAAAAAACTTTTGTGAAACACCTCTGGCATTGGTTGGACCCCCACGGCTAGCTCCAATTGCAAAATGTCCATGCCCCAACAACAAGGTCCAGATTGTGCACTGGCCTGATAGGGGCACAACACAAAAAATTCGGGCCAAAAGGGCATTCCGCGCTACCTGCATATTTTAGGGGCATCTTGGCGTATATGTCAACTTATGGGGGTATTTTGCAAATGATCCATTCTGGTAAAAAGTACCCAAAAAAAGAGTGGAGGCTGCATTTTCAGTGTACTCGCCTCCTGCCTGTCCCAGGCTCTATTAGTATTCTATGGGATGAGGTGAAAACAGATTAGAGAAACTGAAGAGATTCCAGACCGAAGGCATCAAGGAGCTGATCAACTACTTCCAGAAGGAAAGCTAATGAAGTTCATAGTGAAAGCCCCAAAGGGCCCTTTGGTGTTTGAAGGAGAAAAATAGCCCTGTTGTAGGTTAGCCCTTGGCCAAGGCGGGACTATTAGAGACTGCCTGCGATACGAGGGTGTGTTCGACCAAAAGCGGTAGGTTTTGGGGGCGATTGGGGTCTAGCGAGGTCCCTATAGAAAGAACGCTTACGCCTTGCGCCTGAAGCACCCGTACAATAAGGTTTGACAATGCTTCGACCAGGGCTGAGTGTGGTTCTAGCTCAGCCCTGGTGCCTACTACGGCAGTCTGCTCAGGTCACTCGGTCAAGACAACAGAGGGGTGATGGCCCTGAGTGGTAGTCACTGACGCAAGAATGGGGTATGCGGGTTGCACGGGGTAGAATTGATGAGAGGAAGGGTGGGTGGAGGTCTCACAAGGGTCTAAGTCCCACTAGCAGGGGTTTAGTCTTCCATTCGACTACAACTTTTCAACGTGGCCACAGTGAGGTCGTGAGATGTTAAGATCCGATGGTAGGAACTGGTTTGCAAATCGTGGCAGGACCCCCCCAAAAAGAAAAAAAGGACCCTTCAGAAAGCACTTCCAGGGGCAGATCATGCAGTCGGGGATGGTGACGTCCAGATTCATTCTGACCGGGCTCCTTTTTACGTTTCCAAAGCTGCGGCTGGTCATAATGCAGCTGGGAAAAAAAAAAAAAAAAGCACCTGCCCACGATGTCGCCCAGGTGCAGATCACGGGCATCTGGATATGCAAGTGCAGCTTTTCGTTTTTTTAATTTTTCAAAATGCAGTTTCTTTTCTCTTTTTCTATTTTTATTTTTATTTTTATAAGGGCGATGGCCTTGAGGTGAATTCAATATTGTGTCTAATCTGACATCAGGTGGCCTTTTCAGCCCAGGGTGGCCTTGATTGCCTTCAGGGAACCCCCAATGGGGGACACCGGCCAGGGGACAGCCGGTAGCAGAGGGACCGAGCATCATGTGAGTGGCCAGTGGCTGTGCCTCCCCGATTACCCCTCGCCTATGAACATCAGCAGAGACTGCTTTTTAATGCCAATTGGGGGGACCAACGGGCTATCTCTATGCGGCGGGCGCCAAGCATGCCCAGGAAGGTACATGAGGGCAATGGGGATTGAGCCCAGGACCTCCTGAATGCCACTTGCCTTACCAACTGAGCTAGGCCGCTGGATGTTCAGTTTCTTTTTTCACAGTGCAGGTGCAGTTTTTTTTTTTTTTTTTTTTTTTTTTCACGCAATGCAGGTGCAGTTTTTTTCACAGTGATGTTGCATTTCCGAGCCTGAGCGGGACCCGTTTTGTGTGCTCTTCCCGCTCCTTTTTCCTTCCGATACGGGCTACGTCAGCCTCCAACGGTACTATTATGTCGAACAGGATTTGAACAGGACCGCTTTTTCAACAATTCGCGCAAGTATCATTCAGCGGCCAGGCAGTTGCAAAACTCAAATTTCACGAACTTCCCTCCATTTCCCTCCGAGCCGTTGGCCGTCAAATCGCGTGGACCGTCGGGTGTCCATGCAGTCTCTTAGGAAGGTCGAGTCGTACCATGCAGTCTCTTGTGAAGGTCGAGTCGTGCCATGCAGTGCAGTCTCTTTTTCTCTTGTGCAGGTCGAGTCGTGCCATGCAGTCCCTTGTGATGTGAAGGTGGACTCGTGCGTGTGCCCGTGTGTCCTCCAACATAGCAAGGGCTACGTCCGGTTGAAGGGGCCGATCCAGGGCTACGTCCTCACACATAGCCAGGGCCAATAGAAAAAAGAAAGAAGGGGCCGACGTGAGAACGGAAGACCGGGAACACTCTGCTTCGGCTCCTTCCCCTCCCCGTCTCCCCCTCCCCCCTTGAGGGTAGATCCAGGGCGGCATTAGAAATAGGCAGCGGCGGTGATAGGTGGGGCTTCGAACGAGGAGCGGCAGAAAGTGGCGGTGTTTCCCGGAAGCGTGCAACGAAACATAGGGCCTCCTCCTCGCTCACACTGCACAGCACTCTACAACAGTCTACATGCATTTGGGCGTAGTATTATGGACGCGAAGCAATCAGAATCCGGTTGAGCGGAAGGAAGAAAGGAAGGAAGTGTGCAATAGGGCCTCGCTCACACTACACAACACTCTACATGAATTTGGACGCTTTGTGCGCCGGATGCTAACTTGAACGTACTGCAGCCCAAGGAAGGAAGGAAGGAAGGAAGGAAGGAAGGACGGAAGGACGGAAGGGAGGACGGAAGGAAGGAAGAGTTGGTGGCGATGCATGTTCATTTTTATGTAAACCCGCAGGTCGGCAATGTTGGTAGCGATGCTTTAGCATGAGAAGAACATGCAGCTGGGTGTCACGCTTCGTATTAGTGTTCGATCACAAATCCATTGCCTCCCTACCATATACATATTCATGTATGTACATATACATACATACATGCATACATACATACATACATACATACATACATACGTACATGCATATACATACATACATAACGATATATGTGTATATATGTGCTGCTGCTGCAAGGGCGTCGAGCGGGGGGCGTTCCGACAGAGGTGCATCTTTTTGTGTTTCTTCGTTTCTTTTTTTTTCTTCTTCTTCTTCTTCTTTTTTTTTTGTTCTGGCAACGGACTCGATCTGAGGCTCTCTAGATCAAAATGACCTCCTGGTGATGGTATCTGTCTCTCCGCCAGCCAAACACACTTTTTTGTTTCCCCCTCAGCCAAGCGCTTCGACGTGCATTGCAGCTACTCTTTAGCATCCCTCTTGTGTGTCGTCTTCTTTCGAGAAAAAAAAAAAAGAACTGACTGCATCCTGTCCCTAGTAGCGGTAGTATGCTCTCTACCTTCTTCGCCCCCTACTCAGTAGTGCACAGAGAGATTCTCTCAAGCCAGGAGACGAAGAGGCAAGAAGAGGAAAAGGGAGAAGGTGTCCCACGGGCCAGGGGGGGGGAGGGGAGGGGGGAGGGTAGAGAGGAGGGGGGGTGCATGGCATGGCGCAGAGCTCTTGTCGTCTAGCAGTTATCAGGCACATCCGTTGGCCCATGCAGGAGTACATACACTTTGCACGTAGGCAACAGCAGTGAGAGTGAGGAGCTCTTCAGATGGGAGTTTGCGTGTGTGTCTGTCTGTGCTCGTTGATGTTCTTTTTTGCGGCCCGGGGAGAGGAGGGGGGGGGGGGCAGAGGGTTCGCTCCCCTTCATCTGTCTGTTTGCGGATGCCAGACGCAGCTCTGATGAAGTTGCGGGCAACACTTAACTGATAGGGTGTGAGGTTTCTTCGTTCTTGGTGAGTGTTTGCTTGCGCTTTCTCCACCAGCGATGACAAGCCGACTACCCGTCTTCTTTCTTGTACGGCCATTATCACTGTATCTAGACTGAAAGTTGGCCCAAATACAAGCATAACGAACGCACGTCCTTTTTCGGGGACGACTTGTTGTTCGCTTGTGCTCTCTTGTGCGTTGTTGGTGAATGCAAAACCCCAAGAGAGGGGTTTGTCCAGGTGGGCTACGACTTGCCTGTCCTTGCTGTAGGTGCGCGTACTCTTACGTCCAGCTGGGTTCTGACAACGGTTTTCCTCTAATCCGTCCCCATGGTCCCGTGACTTGCATCCCGTCCCGCCTACGCCATCCTCTTGGCTTCATCTCGCTCTTTTTCACCCACCACCGCCACCTTCTTCCTTGCCCTTCCCTTCCTTCACTTTCGCGTCTTCTTCTTCTTGTTCGCGGGCAAGGCCGTCGGCCCTCTATTCTCAGACTGGTCGGAATGTTGGGTGGTGGTCCCGCAAGGAAGGCGGATCTGGGGAGAAGCCCCCTGAGGGGTGCCAGCTGCGCAGCCTGGCCGAAACGCGTCGGGGAAATTGCGCGTTTTCAACTGAGATCTGTACATGCGGAGAAGTATTGAAATATCTTGTCGATGCGTGTGCAAGAAGCAGTCTATGGCCACTGTTTTTCACTATTCGTCTTCGACGACGTCTTCTTGATAACAACGCCTGCATGCCGTAGTATAGGAAGACAATTCGTGCAGAAATGGCCCTTCACAAGATGAGCGGCCATTGGTTATCGACTGACATTTACTTCGTCGCCTCGTCTCAACAGTGATCTTCTTTCTGTGTAGCTGCATTCCCCACTCAAGCGCGTAAACGGCTTTGCTGCCTCCTTGTGGCCATAGCCGCCGCTCTCATCCCCCTCTTCGTCCTCACCCACCTTTGCGTTGTGCCGCGTGCATGAGGAGTCTGCGTTTTCCACGTCAGTGGTGTCTACAACGTTGCTTGTTGAGATGCGACTGGGGTGGTAAAGCAGACGATGCATGAAGGGTGGATTCTACTCTGTTCCTCGATGTTGTTCTTCTTCATTCTTAGTAATCTTCTGCCATTTTTCTTGGATAATTCACGGACTTCGAATTGAGCAGACTCCTTTTTGATTGAAACTGGTGTTCACGTGAGGATTGAGTGACATCGTGAAGTAGACGATGCATGAAGGGTGGAGTCTATTCTGTTCCTCTATGTTATTCTTCTTCCGAGTTCTTCGTTCTTTGTATTCTGCCATTTTTCTTGGATACTTCACGGACTTCGAATTGAGCAGACTCCTTTTTGATTGGAACTGGTGTTCACGTGAGGATTGAGTGACATCGTGAAGTAGGTGTGGGCGTCGACTTGTGCTGAAAACATACGGATCGTACTGATGTGCATGTCTGTCGGTACATCAAAATATGCGTGAATGTAGGGTGAATGTCTGGTACGGGCGGGGCGGGGCGGGGCGTGCTATGAGGCTTACGTACGTATGTGTTTGGTTGTGATTGCGCATGCACGTACGTGCACGGATACGACAACGTGAACGGCCAGGTTACGCTCTAGTCAATTCTAAGTGAACGCCGGATAAGCATGCTCGCATGATTGGTTGTGATTGCGCATGTACGTACATGTACGGATGAGCATGCTCGTATGATTGCGCATGAGCGTACGTGTACGTATGATTGGTTGTGATTGCG
>BFEA01000634.1:336915-355450 GCA_003427395.1 Chara braunii | reverse complement strand
AGAGAGAGAGAGAGAGAGAGAGAGAGAGAGAGAGAGAGAGAGAGAGAGAGAGAGAGAGATGGTAACCCCGACGGCAATTCGGCGATATTGGCAAAAAATGGTGGTCGGAGCAGTGTGCATCATGGCCTCCCGACCTGGACGAACTTGCTGGCGAGAAATCCAGGGGTATGCGCAAGGCGTAAGGAAAAGCAGAGGACATCCATCAGTTATATAGTCGAGAAAAGCAGGAAATGGAACATTACGCACCGCAAGAGTGCATACAGAGGACATAGGTCCTCGCCGCACGACCCCTGAGCAACTGCAGAAAAGACAAAAAAATATGGCAGTGTATCTTTCCATGTTCTAAGGGGGCATTCATTCTCATTTTGTGCTCTTTCGCAATAGGATGATAGTAAAGGAACTCAGGTGAAGTGCCGTCGGAGGAGGTACTTTGTGTGAGTCAGGCCTTCCGGGCAATGGGGGTCACCCTTGTTCGATGCCGTGCAACAAGAGCATGGCGATGTAGTGAATGCTTGAACATCGTCATGATCTGCAACAGGAGGTATTATGGTGCACCTCTGTACTTTACATACACTATTAGTCTGCCAGGCACTACGTAGGCTTGTTGCACACGCCAGATGGTGGCGCCAGATGCTGGCGCCAGATGCTGTTGGAGGCGCCAGCCTACTTGAGGACATGCTCGAGCGGCCATAGCCGCCATAGCCGTAGCTGTGGGTGATGAGGTTGGGGGAGGAAGGAGGAGGATCCATGTTGCCAGACTGATGACAGGTTTGAGGACATAGCTTACCTGGACTCACCTTGCACCAATGTTATCATTGATCTGGTGCTCGTGTCCACGAAGGCGAGGAAGGATGACGTCATCCTCCATAGCTCCGTAGCTGCATGTTGACTGTGGAAGGAGGATGCCAGGATGGGCGCTCTGCTGAGATCTGTCAGTGGACGACGGACGTCAGAGGAGAGCATGCATTGCTGAGGTGGTGATAGGGGAGAAGCCCGAGGAGGAAGTGGGATCCGGAAAGCGACATACATGTATTATTCATATTTGAATGTAACTCTTTTCCTCCTCCTCCTCCTCTATGTCTCTTCTCTCGTCCATCCGTTCTTCAATGCTCTTTCTATGATGTTTCGCTGCTGACGAGATGTTCAATCGATGATGATAAGACGGGCGGGCTTGCAATTATTTGGAGACTTCATGCTGACGGCTGGGTTCAGATGTATGTGACAATTCTGATTGGCTTCTCAACAAGACTGGGTTCATTGCACATTTCTCAATTTATGCATGTCATCCTGGAGCAGGGCCCATGACCGACATGCTAATCTTCTCTGTACCCTTCCAATTGCAACAGATGTCCCGAAGGACTTATGTCTCATTTCCCTTTGGGGTACGATGGGCCAGTTGCACCACTTGCCATTGCCCAAGGTTCCGAACGCATCTGGACATGACCGATGTCCGAATGCATTCGAAAATCTTGGTGGATGGCAGTGGTGCATCTGTGCCCTAATCTGGCTTGAATTGTGTTCTTCTTGTAGCCTGGAGCAGAACAATGGGGAGGCAAGGTTGCGCTTTGCAGAGCAACAATGGGCAAAGAAGGTATGTTACACATCTTTTGCACACAGAGTGCTCTCCAGTCAATGCCATACAATGTGTGTGACACAGGCCCATTGCTTTCTCTCTTCTTCTTGCACACAGAGTGCTCGCCAGTCAATGCCATACAATGTGTGTGACACAGGCCCATTGCCTTCTCTCTTCTTCTTGCAGCCATTCCCTTTTGCAAGTAGCCCTGCGAACAGCAATAAACCAAGTTGCTACAATGTCATAGAGCAGGCAGGAGACCCACTGACCAGACATCATTGAAAGCCGAAATCAAAGCCAGAATCATACCAAAGTCGAACGAGCTAAGCACTAACGTCTCTTGATAATAATGAAAGCACTTCCTCGTCGTTCCTACGGCTCCAATGACCAAACCAACAACGTGATATGTAGCCCTCCTACAGGCGGCTATACCGTCGAGTCGTCGTCGTCGACGCTACATCCTGGGACTCCTACCTGGATCTACCAGGCTTGCCAACTTACGTCAGCAAGTGGTGCACGTGTCATCCATCATCTGCATGCCACTTGAAAACTCTGGAAGAACAGCCTGCCTTGGTCGACACCAGGTATGTGCCTCGTCACACTGCCTCTCTTCCTTCTCCTCACTGCTGGTACCACCAAGGACCTCTGCTACTGCAGCACTGGTAAATGGAGGGCGCAGCCTGGCTATGGCTGCAGCTCTCGCTCCTTCAGCTGCCAGCCAGCCACAGTGCAGCTTCCTCCTCGTTCGCAAGTGGCGAGCAGAAACATTACACCCATTCCTTGGACTCTATATGCATTGGAATATATATTGTTGAATAAATAATAAATGTTTTGCATAACAATCCCGCAGGCCACCTGGCATAGACTACCGGTAGTACGCGGTTCGTCCTTTGCTACTGCGGCTCGCGATCTGCCTCCCGCTGCGAGAGTGACATCTCGCTGGTTCATCTTTTGATGAAGTCGTTGTCAGCCGATGGCGTCGCCTGGCCTGCCCGCTTGGAACACCTTTGTTAGTGACACTTAGTGTGCCATTTTGTTATGGCAAAGCTGCACAAGTAACGCGATGCACCTGGTCTCTTAATATCTCACTTGCCTCTGAGATACACTCTGGGAATCTGCATTCACATGATGCAGGGAGTCAGGTGCAGAACGCACTGATTTACCTCTCTTTTTTTTAACTACAGGGAATGTGCTGGGGGGGGTACCTTGGTGTGTTTGTTTCCCTTCTACCTTCTTCCCCCGAATACAACGTACGGCCATTGTCTCTGTATTTGAGGCATCTTCAGTCTAGATACCGCTATAACGACCGTACGTTGTATTCGGGGGAAGAAGGTCGTCACAAACATGCAGAAATTTAGGGCACAACCTTGTCCAAAATGTCAATTAAAAGCTTCAGAAACGACGAGACTGCCGTCTTTGCGAAACACCTCATGAGTCACTTGGCGCTTTCGACGGCGGCCCATGCTCACTGCAAGCCTTTTGTAGTTGTGTTTGGGGAACGAGCTATTTTCCCCACCACGGCCCATCTCCGGACGTTTCTCCCTTTCTTCTTCCCGGCTGTGTATGGTGTGACGGAGAGCCATTGGACACTGCTTCAGGAGCTGGAAAAAATAATATAAAAATGGTCTTAATTGTGATCGTTCAATCATCGATGTGATATGTGTAGGATGCAGAAAGGGATGCCGCACTTAAGGCCAAAGATCAGCAAATGGCAAACTTGTTGCTGGAGAACTCAAAGCAGAAGCTGCAGGCAGTAGAACTGGAGAAATCGCTGAGGAAGACTGCAACACAAATAAAAGATGAACAAGCACGCACATCGATTGATAATGCAAAGCTTAAAGAGCAGGTCAGACTCTCTCTCCATTGATACTCCGCTATTGAAGTGAGAACAACCAAGTCCTCACCTTAAGACCTCTTTATGTTTTTCACACGTCTTTTCTACAATCAGCCTCAGCACCTGTTTGCCTTTTTTTCATGACTACCATGGACCCGGACACCAGACACTGGACAGTTTGGACTGGGCGCGGCCATCCGAATCTCATCTGGACCACAAAATTTCCTAGAAATGTGTGTGTGTGTGTGTGTGTGTGTGTGTGTGATAGATAGATAGATAGATAGATAGATAGATAGATAGAGAGAGAGAGAGAGAGAGAGAGAGAGANGAGAGAGAGAGAGAGAGAGAGAGTACAGAAGGGTCCAGGCTCCATCGCCTCTAAGTGAAGCCCAGCCTGTCTTGAGTTTTGAAACGTTTTCTCACCTTTCTTCAAGTTTTTTTCCAGTCAGCTGAGCACAGTGCAAGCCCAATGTGGCCTTATATACTACTAAGAAGCATAGCCAGCATACAACTACAACTACCTTGTGTGTGTAAAAGATTGCAACTTGCAATCCCCAAAACCCTCTGTTTTGTTGCCTTGACCATCACTGAAAACGTTTCTGATCTGGACTGGTGTGGACTGCAGATACAGGAGCTTGACGTACAGCTCCAGGGGATGAGGCGTGCTGTTTTGGAGAAAGATAAGGTCAGTGAAGATCAAGCAGTTCAATTCATCTCGAGAGATAATAAAAACGTTGCCTTGTCAGCAAGCATCAAATTCATTCATCACTGCCGTCTCTTTTTGTGCTTCCCCCCCCTCCCCCCCCACCCACTAACTGAAACCTAATGACTGAGACTCCATGCTACTCGAACGAGTGCCAGTCTGCTTGTTTTTCCACTGACAATTCGAAACTACAAAATTACGCATCCAGAGTTGTTGTGCAGACCCCTCTCCTCCCAACAGCCAGAATAACATTGGACAGTCTTTATTAGTCCTTGCTGAAAGATTGACGGTCTGCTAGCCCTTTTTTTTTTTTTTTTTTTTTTTTCCCTTCCTTCCTTCTTTTTTTTTTTCTTTTTTTTTCACCCCGGTTGTGTCTTCTTTTTCCCTTCTTCGTCTCTCCCTTCTCCTTCCTCGGCTATGGCTTCTCTCTCCTTCGTTTCCCTTGCCTTCGTCTTCTTTCTTCTTCGTTTTTTTTTCGTGTTTTTTTTTTTTTTTTTTTTTAGTAATAAATCCGGGCCGGATGGACCACAGATCACTCAGATCAGATCTGAAATTGATCAGACCAGTTGCTACACTGCATCTTAGCCAAACGGCCCAGAGAGGTATACCCTATCCCTTTCCTGGTATATGATACCCCTGAAACTTCAAAGCACACTCCTTTAGAAACAGCCCTATTGTCCCAATGGATGAGTACCATGGGCACCTCATGAGGCCTGGTGTGGCATTCTGAGCCACACGGGCCCCAGTTAGGGCCCGGTTCCAGACAGGCAGGGTAAGCCTAAGGGACGACTGTTCAGATGAGGCCCAGATGGGCCTGGACCATGACGGTTCAGGCAGGCCCAGGCCAAACGGCCACAAGGCCGGTACCGGTCAGGCCTAGGACCTACCGGCGGCACTGCAGAGGCTGCCACAGTTTTGGGCGCCAACCAGTTTTAAAACTGGACCGTTGATCTAGATCAACGGTCCAGGCCGGTAGGTACCAGCTGGTAGGAGGCCGGCCCAGCACTACAAAAGGCTGGGTACCAGCCTCAGTAGGGAGGTTAGTAAGGCTAGAGGTTAATCTTCAGGATTAGCGCATCAGCTTCAGCGTTAGCTCGTGTAGCGCAGCGCTGCAGCACAGCACGGAGCAGTGAGAGCGAAGGGTCCAGCGGCGAGCGGATGTAGCGCAGCACTTGGGCGCAGCGCCAGTTACCGGCCCAGCCCCTTGCAGTGCCATAGCGACGGTACCAGGTATCAGGGAGGAAGGCTTCGCCTTCCCTCCCTCTTCTCCTCCATCGCTCCGCTCTTCTCTCTCTCTCTCTCTCTCTCTCTCCTCCTACCTTCTCAGTCTAAGTCTACTCCTACTTCTCCTACAGGACTACTTTGGGTATGGGAGATGGTTACGAATTCTGATGACATCTGAGACAGCGACATTGGGACTACGAGTTGAGGACTACTTGGGATCTGATTTCATCTTCCTTCTGAAGATGTACTTGACATTGTGAGATCGATATCTGAGATATTGTGAGACTTGGCATTTGCGACATTTCGGATTTTCGTCACTTCTGACAATTCAAGATACTATCTTTGGAAACATTGAGTTGACGTCATCTTCCCTCTCCTCCTCCTTCTTCTCTCCCCTCTCTCCCTTCGTCTGTGGATGATCTTGGTCCCTGGCCCTTCGTCTATGTCTGAGGCCAGGGCATTCACACCCCTGATGAATGTTTGAGAGTGTTCGATTGCAGTACGAGTCAGGTCCGAGTCAGTCCAAGGTATCTCAAGTCTTCTGCTTGCAATTCTATCAACTCTGTATTATCTGGTCGGTTCTGGGAATCTGTGCCATACTTATGACTGTGTTCCACAAGTATGCAACAGTTTGGTATCGGAGCAGACCAGCATTGGAGGACTCACCGTTGATTGATTGATTGATTGATTGATTGATTGATTATCTATACCTGCACTCTGTTATCTTTAAATCGCAAGTTGCAATTTTTATTTTTTTGTTTCTCGTACTTTCATAGTAATTAGGTCGTTATTTTTTTTAAGGTTTGCGACCTTTCTCCATATCGCACAATTAGGGAATTGTTAATTATGAGCAACCTAATTAGCGCTAATTAGGGTTAGTCCTAACCTAGTCTAAACGACCTATCTAACCTATGCGAAGTTAGTGCCAGCCAGGCGCCGCACCAATCAAGGCAGATTGGGCCTGAGCTTGGCCATATGCAAAACTGCAACTTCACGGAACTTTCACTTTTTGCAAACTGCATCTTTTTTTGCGTTTGAAAGGTTGAATCTTTCCAGCAAATTGTGTATCTTCCTGCCACCATTCATCTTCTACTTAATGAATGACCTCGTGCTGATGCTAAATTCTTCCGATGAAAATTTCGTGAAATTATTGAATTTATGTTTAAACTTTAAATGTTTAAACTTGCTTAAACTTTATTCATTGTTATTTGCGCAAATTTAAATACTCTTTAATTAAAGACTTAACTTTTGCGAAATTAATTATTGCAATCTTAAATGTTCTTTAATTAAAGATTAAATCTTTTGCCCAAATTAAAATTCGTATTTTCCGATTAAAATTTGATTTAATTTCTCAAAAAATCGAAAATTCATCCGGGGGGGGAATTTTTTTTCTTTGATTAGTGTCAGACTTCAAGGTCAGGGGAGAAAGGGACTGTCTGTGCATTGCTTGCCTCTCTGCCCCTCCTCCCCACCCTACCTTCTCTCTCCTCTCGGTATACGGTTGCCAGCATCTGGACACGTCAGCAGAGTGCCACCTCAGCACTGACATGTCAGCAGAGTGCCACCTCAGCAGTGACACATCAGCAGAGTGCCACCTCAGTAGTGACACGTCAGCAGAGTGCCACCTCAGCAGTGACATGTCAACAGAGTGCCACCTCAGCAGTGACACGTCAGCAGAGTGCCACCTCAGCAGGTGCCACCTCAGCAGTGACACATCTTGATGCGCCGCAGCCAACGACTGGCCGCATGCGGATCCGCAGGAGCGCCTCAACAGGGACCTAGGACCCCTCGGATTCCGTGCAGGCCACGCACGACCATGGCTGTTACCGCTGATGACAGTGCACACGCCAGCCCCTCGAGGCCGGTTACCCCTCCTATCCCAGTTCAGCAGGCCGATGAACCACTTCTAGTGTTCCTCGAACGCCTCCAGCAGTACTCGGAGACGACGACAGCTGAACTGCGCAAGTGGGAAGAGGAGGAAGCCGCCCGCCAGCAGGAAATTCAACGCCAGCTGGCAGAGGCAGAGGCAGCACGTCAGCAGGACGCAACAGAAGCTGCAACAGCCACACGGTTGCAACAGCAGCAGGTCGAGGCAAGTCAAAACCCCACGATGGATCTTGCTCGCGACGAAGCCACGTACGCTAGGCTACTTCGACGACAGCATTTCCAAGAGACCGAAGAACAAGAAGAGCCAACCGATGAAGAAAGGGACAAGGAAGGGACAGCAGTTCTAATGGAGACTCTGCTGTACACGTGCACTTGGCAGCAATGTGAACTGCTCGCCATGCGGCAGGTCCTCATCCGCCATGAAACAACGCTCAAGGCAATGGACAAGAGGATCGCGACCCTGCAGACCGAGAACAGCACACTACATGCCGCCAACAGCCAGCAGCGGACACTCAACCACCAGTTGCAGGCAGATGTCAGCATGGGGTTGGCACAACTGTCAGCAGCTGCGTCAACGGGCAGTGCAGCGGTAGACTGCCGCCCAGCTTTGGCCGCGCAGGCCAAGCAACTCGAGGAGCGGATCAACCACTTGGTCGCATCCCTCGGCGACACCAGCAAGTTTGCTGGAGCATTGACAGTCAGCAATCAGCTGCAGACGCTCAGCGACCGCGTTGACCAACGACCGGCCGCTGCCACCAAGGAATGGAAGATGCCGAACTTCAAGATCGAGAAGTTCGATGACTATCACAAAACTGATCCGCTGCAATGGTGGATGACTTTCAATGCAGAGGCGGATGTACATCACACACCCGCCCATCGGCGGCTTGACGCACTCTACCCCAACTCATCGGAGGCGCGCAGGCTTTCATGACACACATGGCCGTCACGATGGAATGCACCATCACCAACCTCCACACGAAGATCACGTGGGAGGAATTCGAGAAGAAATGGAGGACTCGTTTCATGGTCAACAACGACAAATGGCTTGCCATGAACAAGATCTCCCGCATCTACCAAGGCCAGCAGACGTCACGGGAGTGGCTGACGGAGTGGCAAAGACTCGTCGCCACCCCGGAGTTGAATTTACCATTCGACGCAATCCGGGCCGAATTCTTCGCCCGGTCATGCGACGCCTTGACTGCGGCCTTGGGCACTGAGTTTCAATAGGAGACCTTTGATGATCTGATCTCAAAGGCATGAGAGCTAATTCAAGGTAACCGACGTGCTGCCAATGAGACCCGCCAACAACCCGGTTACGTGGAGAAAGGAAAAGGTCAACGGACGCCGCAAGTAGCAGCAGTCCAGCACGGAACAAGTGAGGACCACGCAGCCGCGTCTACATCAAGTGACGGAGATGTGGCGGCAGCGATAGCACCGCAACGCTCAAGACCCCGAGGGGGAAAACAAAAGGCSAAACCAGCGTCGGCGGATGGAGSACGACAGGCACCATGGACGAARTTCRGCATTAYCGAAGAMATGTTCAAGTTGCGACAGAAATGGTCATGCTGTTTGTGGTGCAACAGCACCAAACACATCACCAGCGCATGCCTCGACAAGGACAAGGAGAATGTCAAACGTTCAAGCTCGGGAAACTGAGCACCACGGGAAGTGCAACGACATCACTTCCCAATCCGTCGGAGTCGGCTGCCTTGCTAGCAGCCTCTCTCACATCCGGGGATGACGCGGTAGTCGCAAGTTCTCGCATTGAGTATGAGCACTATGCTGTCGAGCTGGTCCCACTGTTGAACCAGCCTCTCCACGTGCAAGATTCAAGCGCATGCGCGGTAGTTCCACCGTCGGACAACGAACCGGTTGCTTCGCCAGCCCTTCTATTGGAGGATCCGTCAACTTGGGCGAGTCTTGAGGATCTCGACCCATTGACGGTTGAGGAATTCCAATGGTTGCCTCTTCCCTCCACCGGTTCTTTGCCAACCCCGCATTGCAATGCTTTAATGGCACATTTGCGCGAATACTTGCACGCTGCAGTACCACCTCCATCGACGGACGACGGAGTAGCGGTTGTTGATCTTTATAACTATCTTGCGAAGATCGACCGCGAGTACACAACGCAACAGTACGTCGACAACGACGCGCCGCTCCTCTACATCCGCATTCAGATCGGAAAGGCGACCTGCAGTGCCTTGATCGATTGTGGAGCGACTCGCAACTACATCAGCCAAGACTTCATGGCACGAGCCGGGCTTGGCCCGCGCGTTCGAAGGAAAAGTCAGCCTACGCACGCCACGTTGGCCGATGGTCACACGCAAAAGTCAATCGACCGATGCGTTGACTCGGTGCCCGTGTACTTCGCCCCGTTAGCATGCGAGGCCGTGTCTTTTGACATATTGGACAACAAGTTCGATATGATCCTAGGCATGTCGTGGCTGCAAAGCGAAGACCATCCAGTGAACTTCCATGGACGCACCGTTCACGTTCGTGATCGGTGCGGCGAACTAGTTCCGTGTACGGTGCCGCTTCCTCATCCTTTGATTGGTTGTCACGTGGTATCCGTGGCGAGCATTCGCCAATCCATCCGGCGGAACGACATCGAGGAGATGGGCATATGTTTTCTTCATGCCCTCTCACCCGGTGATCAGCCCAAGACGGATACGTCGGACCCACGCATCATTGAGCTGTTGGACAGCTATGAGGATGTCTTCCAAGCTCCCGCCGGAGTCATACCAGATCGGCCCATGCGCCACGGGATCACTCTCGAGGACGGCGCCGTACCTCCGCGCGGATGTATCTACCGCATGAGCGAAGAGGAACTTCAAGTGCTTCGGGCACAACTAGACGACCTCTTGGCCAAGGGTTGGATTCGCCCTAGCTGTTCGCCATACGGTGCTCCCGTTCTCTTCGTCCGAAAGAAGAACAAGGACCTTCGATTGTGTATTGACTATCGGAAACTTAACGCACAAACGATCAAGAACGCCGGCCCTCTCCCTCGGATCGATGATCTTCTCGAGCGACTCGGTGGCTCCAAGTACTTCTCAAAGCTTGACCTCAAGTCCCGATACCACCAGATCGAGATCCAGCCAAGAGACCGGTACAAAACCGCGTTCAAGACGCGGTATGGGCACTTTGAGTGGATCGTCATGCCTTTCGGTGTCACCAATGCCCCGGCTACTTTCCAAGCGGTCATGATGACGGAATTCCGCGACTTGCTCGACCGCACCGTGCTTATTTACCTCGATGATATCTTGGTTTATAGCCGGCCGTTGGACGAGCACCTCGAGCACCTTCGCGCCGTATTGGAGCGGCTTCGTATCGCCAAGTACAAGGCGAACCGCGACAAGTGCGAGCTTGCCCAGCAAGAGCTGGAGTACTTAGGCCATTACGTTACACTGCAAGGCATTCGTCCGCTCGCGGACAAGGTACAAGCTATTCAAGATTGGTTGGACCTCAAGTGTACTACCGACGTTCGCTCCTTTCTCGACTTGGCATCATACTACATGCGCTTCGTCAAAGGATTTCAACGTATCGCTGCACCATTGTTGCGACTTCAGTCCTCCTTGGAGCCCTTCGAGTTCAGCGACGAGGCCCGGCATGCGTTTCACACGCTGAAGACGACTTTGCTTCAAGTTCCCGCCTTAAGCATCTACGAGACCACGACCCGATATTGCCCACCAAAGTGACTACGAACGCTTCCCGTTACGGCATTGACGCAATTTTGGAACAACATGACGGCACAAACTGGCATCCGGTTGAGTACTTCAGCCAAAAGGTGCCACCCATCAACACTCTTGATGATGCGAGGAAGAAGGAACTCCTAGCTTTTGTCACCGTACTTAAGCGTTGGCGTCACTTTCTCCTCGGGCATCGACGATTCACGTGGGCAACGGACAACAATCCGTTGACGTATTACAAGACGCAAGGCACGGTGAGCAGCTCGATCGGTCGATGGATGTACTTCATTGACCAGTTCGACTTCACCTACAAGCACATTTTGGGCTCCTCGAACAAGGCAGCGGATTCTCTCTCGCGAAGACCTGACCTTTGCGCCTTGGTGCACTCCATGTTTGGCCTCGACGATAACCTGCAACAACATTTTGTAAACGGCTACAAGTTGGATCCGGGATTCTCCACACTCTATGCAGACTTATCATCGGATCAACTGGCGACAAGCAACTATCGCATTGTCAACGACTACTTGTTCCTCCACACACGAGGCAAGGACTTGTTGTGTGTTCCCCATGACCGCATCTTGCGCACTCGCCTCCTTGGCGAATACCACGATTCGCGGTTGGCGGGACACCTTGGCGTCGCACGCACACTAGCACGACTCCGCTGGCGATTTCACTGGCCGGGCATCATCAGCGACGTCAACCGGTACAATCATGTGCAGTTTGCCACCGGAACAAAGGGCGCCATCAGCTCCCGTACGGCGAACTGAAACCATTGCTGATTCCTCGGGCACGGGTTCTCTCCATTGCTATGGATGTGACCGGTCCTTTCCCTCGCGATCGCCTTGGTCATGATGGCATTCTCACGGTCGTTGACCGTTTGAGCAAGTACGCTCGATTTCTTCCATGCAAGTATCATGCGACGGCTCCCAAGCTCGCACGACTTTTGCATACCGGCTGGTTTTGCAGCCACGGCGTTCCGGAAGACATCGTCAGCGACCGCGACACTCGTTTCATGTCGGCCTTTTGGACGACACTCATGGTGGAATCCAGCACCAGCATGAAATCGAGTTCCGCACGTAGTCCTCAAACGGATGGGCAAATGGAACGTGCGCACCAGATTGCGCAGATGATGTTCCGCACACTCATCCGCCTGGATCAGAAGGATTGGGTTGATCGCCTTCCCGACATCGAGTTCGCCTATAACACTTCGGTGCACCCGGCGATTGGCGTGACTCCATTCGAGTTGCACCATGATGGACGGAAACGACGTATCT
The DNA here is from genome assembly GCA_003427395.1 of Chara braunii. Classification (NCBI taxonomy): domain Eukaryota; kingdom Viridiplantae; phylum Streptophyta; class Charophyceae; order Charales; family Characeae; genus Chara; species Chara braunii. The sequence goes on along the minus strand of BFEA01000634.1, from coordinate 343,269 downwards.
TCGCAGACATTTTGATTCCACGGGCTGCCGATATAGACGCCGCTTGCTCCCCCGCTTCTACACGGAAGTACAGGGAACTGCTGGCCAAAGCCCGCACAAACATGCAAGAGGCTCATGTCCGTATGCAGCAGCAAGCGAACCGGCGTCGCATCCCATGTCCAATTCGCGCTGACGACCTAGTTTGGGTCACCTCCGAGGAATTCGCGCTCGAGCAGGACGTCTCGCACAAGCTCCTCCCGAAGTGGTTTGGACTATGGATGGTCACTTCAACAGCTGGCGACGACCCCGCGGGTCCATCTTTCATCATTGAGATCCCCCCGCATTTGACGGTCCACCCGATCTTTCACGCCTCAAAGCTGGCAGTTTACACTCTAGCCTCCGCAGCGGATTTTCCGGGCAGACGGTCACAAGACCCTCTCCTTCAATGGATGGTCATTAGGAGGTCGACCGCCTTCTCACACATCGCAAGCATGGCAACAAGTCGATGCATTACAAAGTTCCATTTAAGCAACGCGATCCGAACGACACACGCTGGATTTCAAGAGTTGACCTGAAGGCGACAACACCCCTCGTCTTCGCGCATTACGAAAAACAGCGACTCGCTAAGGAAGCTGTCCAACCTGCCCGCCCTATACGGACATTGGACAGACATCTTCGCCCTCGCAGTCAGCTCGGTCGTCAAGGGGGGGAGTGTGTGGCATTATGAGCCACACGGGCCCCAGTTAGGGCCCGACTCCAAACAGGCAGGGTAAGCCTAAGGGACGACGGTTCAGATGAGGCCCAGATGGGCGTGGGCCATGACGGTTCAGGCAGGCCCAGGCCAAACGGCCACAAGGCCGGTACCGGTCCGGCCTAGGACCTACCGGCGGCACTGCAGAGGCTGCCACAGTTTTGGGCTCCAACCAGTTTTGAAACTGGACCGTTGGCCGGTAGGTACCAGCGGGTAGGAGGCCGGCCCAGCACTACAAAAGGCTGGGTACAAGCCTCAGTAGGGAGGTTAATAAGGCTAGAGGTTAATCTTCAGGATTAGCGCATCAGCTTCAGTGTGAGCTCGTTTAGCGCAGCGCTGCAGCACAGCACGGAGCAGCGAGAGCGAAGGGTCCAACGGCGAGCGGATTAGCGCAGCACTTGGGCGCAGCGCCAGTTACCGGCCCAGCCCCTTGCAGCGCCATAGCGACGGTACCAGGTATCAGGGAGGAAGGCTTCGCCTTTCCTCCCTCTTCTCCTCCATCGCTCCGCTCTTCTCTCTCTTCTTCTCTCTCTCTCTCTCTCTCTCCTCTTACCTTCTCAGTCTAAGTCTACTCCTACTCCTACAGGACTACTTTGGGTATGGGAGATGGTTACGAATTCTGATGACATATGAGACAACGACATTGGGACTACGAGTTGAGGACTACTTGGGATCTGATTTCATCTTCCTTTTGAAGATGTACTTGACATTGTGAGATCGATATCTGAGATATTGTGAGACTTGGCATTCGCGACATTTCGGATTTTCGTCACTTCTGACAATTCAAGATACTATCTTTGGAAACATTGAGTTGACGTCATCTTCCCTTTCCTCCTCCTTCGCCTCTCCCCTCTCTTCGTCTGTGGATGATCTCATTCCTTTTTTCCAATATCTATATATGTATTCTATATCTGTATCTATTCTATATGTATATCTATTTTATCTATATCTATATCTATACTCTATGTATTTACTCTTACTAAAGATTGGAGAGGGTCTCACGTGACGCCCCCACGGTACCCGGCTGCAAGTGTTGGGAAGACGTTGGGGACGGGGGAGGCAGCCCAAAGGGAAACCGCATGTGACCGTATATCTATCTATATCTATATCTATATCTATACCTATCTATCTATATCTATATCTATACCTTACTAAAGACTGGAGAGGGTATTGCGTGACGCCCCACGAGGGCCGACTGCAAGTGTTGGGAAGATGCTGGGGACAGGGGAGGCGGGATCTATATATATATATACTTTTACTAAAGACTGGAGAGGGTCTCGCGTGACGCCCCCACGAGGGCCGGCTGCAAGTGTTGGGACGACGCTGGGGAGAGGAAACCGCATGTGAGCGTGGAGAATCCCGACGCATTTTTTTTTTTTTTTTTTTTTTTTTAATTGCCAAAAGGGTGTTTCTTTTTTTACAAAGCCAGGACTCAGACCCGGCGTCCCTTACAAAAAAAAGAAGGTGAAACCCCTTGATCGGGGCATCATCGATCGAGGTCAGAGGGGCCCCCAGTGTGTTGTACCCCAACTATTTGTGGCTGCAATGCAAAATGCAAGCAACCAGGCCATGTATCATGCATGTACTACTCTCCTATGCACATTCTCCCCCAGACACACTGCATCATCCCTGGGCCTTGCATTCTGACGGCTTCCAAATTCCGCCTGCTAATACAAAACTACAAAACTACAAAACTAACTCTACTACTTGTGCTGAGCCACAGAAGCAGCATACCTACCCTGAAGTTACGATCAAGAAGCAACAAACAAACGTTTGTACAACCAACAAGTACATAGGGGCTCGCCACAAAGCCTTTAGAGACTCGCCGCACAGGCTGTCGAAAACCCGGTTTTCGACAATTTTGCATCGCCACACAGACTTTTGAAGAATTGCGGCTCAAAACTTTTCGACAGGTGTCAGAATGGTACGCTCGACAGCCACCCTCCTGCAGCAGACGGAAATTCGACAGTGCCCCACCGGCCTTTCGAGAATTGAGTTCGAATTTGCAGTGTCAGGGACTTTTCCGTGACGGCCATGACCAAAAACCTTGCCCCTCGACAACCTGTGTGGCGAAGGGGGCGTAAACTGTCGACCGCCGACTTTCAAATTTTTGCTGACACCTGTAGAAACTCTTTGAGTTTCAACAGCCAGTGTGGCAAGCCTCTTAGAATGAAGGCATTTTCAGAAAAACGTCAGACTTATTTTGAAAGGCTGCTCGTCGAAAGAAACTCCCCCTCCCCTTGGCCTCACAGACTTTCGAAACACCAGCCGGCTTTCAATACGGACATCGTAATCTCCTGTTTTTCTTTCTTTGTTTTTTGCTAATAGCCCATTTTGGGAGTGCCCTTTCCACAAGACCACTCGCGGGCTTTTGAAAACCCCGTCGTGACAGGCGGGAAGAGGTTGCTCATTCGAAAGGCCTTTTGAGGCCCTACTCGCTGACATGTTTCAAAACTTTGTCAAAAAGCAGTTGTGTAGAAAGCCCGTGTGGCAAAGACACGGTGTGGATTTTCCATGTTTCAAAAGGCTGTGTGGCGAGCACCTCAGTAAATTTTTTTTTTTTTTTTTTTTGAAAGAAAACCCCCGTCCGTGTTAGTGCTGCTGATAAGAGTAGACACCAGTGGATTCGTTTTATCTTTCTCGTCTTTTTCTGGAAGTGGAAGGGCGTGTAGATTCGTTAGGTTATCTTTTTCAGTGGATTCTTTTGTTTTTTTTTCTCGTATTTTTCTGATGACATGCCACAACTAGCAGGCCTCACCATGTGCACAAAAATATTTGTTTTTTCTTTATTTTTTTAAGCTGAACCAATTCTATTACCTGTCAAATTTGGACAGGACCTCCTTTCAGGCCCCTTTTATTGTTAAGTGGCATTCAGGAGGTCTTGGGTTCAATTCTCGTTTTTCCTGGGCAAGCTTGGCGCCTACCACCTAGAAATCGGCCGTTGGTCCCCCTTAGTGGCATTTAGCAGAGACTGCTGATGTTCATAGGGGGAGGGCACGGGAGGGGAGGGACAATGACTGGCCCATCGAAGAAGGGGTCGGTCCTGATGCTACCGGCTGACCCCTGGCCGGTATCGCCCGCCTGCGGTAGCAAGTATCGCACCTGCCGGTGGGTGCATGTTTCCTCGTTGGAGGCTTGAGCACGGATGTGGCTGCTACGGGTTCCCCGTAATCCTATCCCTTAAGGAGCATTGGCCGCGGGGGGAGGTCGATGGTCCACTACGCGCCGGATTTGAGGTCGAAGGGGCGGTGGATGAAGGCGATCCAGGGCGGGGGAGTGTGCAGAGGGGAACGCGTACCGAGATGTTAGCTACGTGCCATTAAAGGAGAGAGCACGCCCACGGGGCCAGGTGGCGGGCGTGGATTTTTTTTTTCTCTTTTTCAGTCGTTTTCCACTTTCTTTTGTTTTTGTTTCGTCGCCGTCACGGTTATCGTTTGTCGTTTCTCGCTTTCTCCATCGCACGAAAGTTTTTTTTTTCGGTCGTTGTTTTTCGCTTTCTTTTCTTTTTGTTTCGTCGTCGTCACGGTTTTCGTTTGTCGTTTCGCGCTTTTCTTTTACTTCCGTCGCGCAAAAGTGTTTTTTTTTCGGTTGTTGTTTTTCGCTTTCTTTTCTTTTTGTTTCGTCGTCGTCACGGTTTTCGTTTGTTTTTTCGCGCATTTCTTTTGCTTCCATCACGCTAAAGTTTTTGTTTTTCGTCGTCGCCGTGGTTTTCGTTTGTCGTTTCCCGCTTCTTTTCTTCCCGTCGTTTGTAGTCTCCCAATTTTTTTTGAGTTTTTTTTTTCCTTTTTGGTTTTCACCGTCGTTTGTCGTTTAACTTTTTTTTCTTTTTCTTTCGTTGTCGTTTCGTTTTTCCGCCAAAAGGCATAGGGGCGGGTGCAGACAGCTATACCCACCGGCCTGCAGACACAGACACATACCACACCACACCGCAGAGCACCCACCCGACCGCCCGCCCACCCGCCCGCTCGCCCGCCCACACACACACACAGACATCACCCACCCACCTACACACACACAAACACACCACCCACTCACACAGACACACACACACAAATATTACGATTATGAAGTTTGTTGCCAATGTTTGTCGTTGGGGTTTGAACCCACGCACAAATTTGAGATACATAACTGTATGATTTGATAACCACTCAGGTCGACTGGGTCCTTGTGTGTTTTGGGGGGCTGCTTTTTTATGAAGTGTATCCGACGTCGGGCAGCTGGCAGGTCAGGATGTGCCTGTGTCCAAACCCTAACGTTGCACAGTGTGGCAGGCAGGTCTAGTTTCGCAATTTTCAAGCGCCAACTCTGGCGATTTTTCGTGCTCAGAAAAATTGAAGAAAAAATATGAAAAATGGAGATCCTGTTTATTAGGTTGTGATCTTTCCAGAAAAAATATCAAAAAAATTAAAAGAAAAAAAAAAAACTGCGAAATAAATGTCGCGCCGTTTCGTTGCATTCTCCAGCTTTGTCATTCTGGCACGTGTTCGCGAACGGGAAAAGTACCCCAGCTTCCGCGATTTTTTGCGCTCAGGCGAATGACTCCACAACTCCGAAAATTGAAGGGCCTGTAGATTTGGTCGTGATCTTTCCACAAAAAATATTGAAAAACATTCAAAAAATATTTAACATAGTGAAATAAATGCCGCGCCAATTCGTTCTATATTTCATTTTTGGTGTTTTTTGCTGCTCTTTCTCTACTGGCCAACGAGAAAAGTACCCCAACTTTCGCGATTTTTCGCGCTTAGATGGATGACTCCACAACCCTGCAAATTGAAGGGCCTGTAGATTTGGTCATGACCTTTCCACGAAAAATATTTACAAATTTAAAAAGAATATTTAAGATCGTGAAATAAATATCGCGCCAAATTATCTCATTTCCCATTCTTGCCATTTTACAACGTGCGGCCCAACGGGAAATCTACCCCAACTTCAGCGATTTCTTGTGCCGAAAGCAAAACGTCAAGAAATCTGAAAATGGGAGGGTATGTAGATTTCGACGTAATCTTTGCAGTAAAAAATACTTAAAAAATATATATATATCTCAACTGCGAAAAAAAAACACAATGGCAATTCGATGCATGTACATTTTTGTCGCTTGCCAACTCTTTCCACTGTGCTATCGATAACCTTCATGAATCTGTGCTACTGGTCCCCCTGGTTCTAGAAGGCAGGGGCGGTGGTGGTTTAACTATTTATTAGGGGGGGAAAAAATTCATGGGCACTTCTTAGGGGGTGCGGGTTTTGTGTGTGGTGATGCATGATATAGATCCAAGTCCGAAGTGTAAGGGGCAGAGTGCTGGGCCATGACTCTGAAAAAAAACTACCCGAAGTGTAAGGGGCAGGGGGCTGGGCCATGACTCTGAAAAAAAACTACTCTTTGACACACACGCACACACACACACGCGGGTACACACTCACATACACACACACAAACACACACACACGCACACACACCCACACACCCACACACCCACACACACGCGACACTCACACACATAAACACACACACACACACACACACACACACACACACACATACACACACACACACACACACACAGGGGCACACACACACATACACAGATAGACAAACAGACACACACTCACTCACACACGCACGCACA
>BFEA01000634.1:304786-316923 GCA_003427395.1 Chara braunii | reverse complement strand
GGATGTGAAACGCTCGTTCCGGCCTCAGCCGTACAATTCGACCCCATCTCAGGAAAGTCCGTCTGAGTTCCTACAGACCTAGTCGACAAACGCCGCCTAATCCTCCTCCCGATTGGGTGGCGCTTGTAACGCGCCCGTCGATCCCAGGGAATAGTACTCGAACTCTCAGTGTCAGACGTAGCCTCCCTCGCCCACCGGGGCCAAAGCTCTAGATTGACCGTGACCATAGTTCGGATGTACCCCTTCGGAAAGGCTCGGCCCAGATGTGCCTCCTCGGAAAGCTCACTTCGCGAAAAGTACCTGCTCGAGAGGCCTTCTTCGGTCGTACCTCTTCGGAAAGCCCACTTCACGAATGTACCTGCTCGAGAAGCCTTCTTCGGTCGTAACTCTTCGGAAAGCCCACGTCACGAATGTACCCGCTCGAGAAGCCCCCTTCGGTCGTACCTCTTCGAAAAGCCCACTTCACGAATGTACCCGCTCGAAAGGCCTCCTTCGGTCGTACCTCCTCGAAAAGCCCACTTCACGAAAAGTGTCTCTTCGGGATAGCGACCCTTCAGTAAAGTACCCCTCTGGTAAAAATGCCCGCTCAGTGAAGTATCCTCTAGGTAAAATGTACACTCGGCAAGGTGTCGCCCGATAAAAATGTTCGCCGGAGAAAAAACCCACTCGGTGATGTGTCCGCGCGGTGAAGTACCCACTCGGTAAAATGCCCCCTCGACAAAATGCCCCCTCGCCGAAGTGTCCGCTTGGTAAAAGGTGTCCGCCCCGGTAAAAGTGTCCGCTAGGTAAAAGAGTCCGCTCGGTAAGGTCCCCGCTTGATAAAAATGCCCGCGGTAAAGTATCCGCTCGGTAAAAATGCCCGGTTAGCAAAGTGCCCGCTCGGTAAAATGCCCCTTCGGCGGAATCGCTCGCTCGTTAAAAGTGCCTGATCGATAAAAGTGTCCCCTTCGGTTGAGTGACCTTCGGTAGAATGGCCCCTTCGATGGAGCGCCCTTCCAGTAGAACGCCCCATTGGGTAGAGTGTCCCTTCGACAGAGCGCCCCTCCGGTAGAACGCCCCCTCCGCAGGTTCTTGCTTGGAATACGTTCAATAGACCCGATCGGCTCTGAAGATCTGACAACCCCTAAATATTACGCTCAGTCAGATGAACCGCTGCCTGTTCAGAAAGCCCTTTCCGCCAGACGACTCAAAAAGGGCCCCAAAGGCGTCATCTTGTGTGATCTCCAATCCGGTACGAGCTTGCACTCGACGATGTGCTGCAGTTCCCCAACTTTCCGCTGCTCGTCTTCTGTGCGCGCGCGCGTGGGGGCGCACGAGAGCGTACGTCTCCCCTTGTACCCCTGATCTGATGTGCGCATGCGGTGAGCCTCCTTCGCTGCCCTGCACAGGTATGTGCCCGTACTCTATTCCGCCCGGATGAGTGCCCGGGGACAAATCCTCCCCCTCTCGCTGTTTCGCCCGGGTTCGCGTGCGTGTATGGACTCTCCCCGCTGTCTCGCACTAGTACGCGGTTCAGTCGCTTGTGATTCCTCTGTGCGCGGGATGATGCGTGACTTCCTCCACTCTGCAGCAGGTGTGACCATCCATGTGTGCTGTATGGTGCACGAGCTACCCCCCCCCCGGGATTCCCGTAAGGATGCGCGCGGAAGTGCACCCGTGTCCGTGCCCTCGTACACTAGTCCCTCCCTAGCTTCCCGCCGGGGTGTACGAGCGTGCGCGGCTCTCCTCCACTCCCTGCGTGGATACGTGCGTGTATGTGATCCTTCGCCCCCCGCTGCATCGCGCGGGTGCGCGCGTGTGTATGAGGGAGCGCAACCTCGCCCCGCTGTCCCACGGGTGCGCGCGGGTACGAGTGGTCCCCCGCTACTTCGCGTGGTGCGTGCGTGTGCGCGGGTCTCCCACAACTCCGTCCGGCGAGTGCGTGTGCGCAGGTCTCCCGATACTCCGCGCAGATGCGTGCGTGCGCGCAGGTCTCCTCGCTACTCAGTGCAGGTGCGCACGTGCACGCGAATCCGCGCTATGCCTCCCGCTACCCCGCGGGCATACGTGCGTGCGCGGGTCTTCCCCGCTACTCTGTGCGAGTGCGCGTGTGCGCGCCGGTGTGCGAATGTGCGCCAGAGTGCGCGAGTGCGTGCGCGTATGTGCGAATGTGTGCCAGAGTGCGCGAGTGCGTGGTGTGTGCCCGTGCGCACCCGAATGTGCGCAAATGTGCGCGCGGGAGTGCCCAAGTGCATGCGAGTGGGCGCGCAAATATGCGCAAGTGTGCGTGTGCGTGCGCGCGAATGGGCGCAGATGTACCCGCCTACCTCGCTCAGCCGTGCCCACGTGCGTCAGGGATCGTGATCGTCCGCGTCGGGCGTGCTAGTCTCTCGTGCACCTGTCTCCCACGTGCCTGTGCCGTGCGCCTCCCCTTCTGTGCGCTCGTCCGTGCGCCTGAAGTCCGCCTCCCTATAGTCCCGTGCGCCTGAAGGTCACATGCGAAGAACTATCCCACTCTTGGTCCCGATTCGGCTTATGTACCCTGCCGGGCACTTCCCACCTAGGCTGCTGAACACTTGCAGCGCCGGGGCTGTGCCTGGGCCTGATTGGGCCCCTAAAAAGGTCCCGGTTAAAAGGGCCTACTTATCGTGAACTGGGCCCTTTGCAGCGCCTTGGCACCGCGGCTGTCCCCGAGCCTTTCCCAGGTCTGCCCGGGCCTATGCGGTCCCCACACAGCAACGGTACCGCCCTTAGGGAGAAATCAGGCGGGCCTGAAGGCAGAAATTGGTCCCATCCCCCGCGTTCCTGCGGGATCGTCCCTTCGGAAGAGAACTCGACTAGCCCAATCGGCCCCTTGCCCGTGGTGTCGGCCCGGGCCATGGTCGGTGAGTCCCGACCGGATAAAGTAGTCATCTCGTTCGCAGTGTCGGCCCGCTTCATGGTCGGAGTGTCCCGATCACGTAAAATGACGTCGAGCAATGATATCACCGTGCCGTTCTCCGGCGTGTCATCCCGCCGCATGGTAGGTAAATGTCGTCAGCCCGGTCGGTCCCAGCATGGGCCCGCCTCACAGTTGATGAAGCCCGGCTAGGTAGAATACTGTTGAGTGAAGGTCTTGTCACGTGCCCTCGGAAAGGAAGTAAAGGGCGGCGTAGTATCGGAGCCGCCCGACTCCGTGCGCTGGTGGCTAACGGTCGAAAAGCGCTTCAGGGCATTTTTACCAGAGGGGTACTTTACTGAACGGTGGCTATCCCAAAGAGACACTTTTCGTGAAGTGGGCTTTTCAAGGAGGTACGACCGAAGGGGGCCTTTCGAGCGGGTACATTCGTGAAGTGGGCTTTTCGAAGAGGTACGACCGAAGGGGACTTCTCGAGCGGGTACATTCGTGAAGTGGGCTTTCCGAAGAGTTACGACCGAAGAAGGCTTCTCGAGCGGGCACATGCGTGAAGTGGGCTTTCCGAAGAGGTACGACCGAAGAAGGCCTCTCGAGCAGGTACTTTTCACGAAGTGAGCTTTCCGAGGAGGCACATCTGGGCCGAGCCTTTCCGAAGGGGTACATCCGAACTATGGTCACGGTCGATCTAGCGCTTTGGCCCCGGAGGGCGAGGGAGGCAACGTCTAACCCTGAGAGTTCAAGTACTATTCCCTGGGATCGACGGGCGCGTTACAGGCGCCCAATCGGGAGGAGGATTAGGCGGTGTTTGTCGACTAGGTCTGTAGGAACTCAGTCGGATTTTCCTGACACGGGGTCGAGGTGTATTGCTGAGGCCGGAACGAGCGTTTCACATCCCATTATTTTGGACTGAATGCAGCCACTTCTTTTGTTTCTGCCAGACAGTGTTTCATGAGTCTCTTCTTGCATTGCTTACGGTCGGCTACGGTGCTTGTTTTCGTGGATGTGGACAGACATGTTTTCTGCAGGTTACAGGAGCCCCGACCGACCCTCCCGCGGGTGACAGACGCGGTGTGAGGCATAGGGTTTGGACGGCGTGCCGACAAACCCCTTCTACCAGTCCACAGTGGCGCCATTGCTGGGGAAGGCTGCCTCTCGGGACTTCGGTCCGCCTGTAATCGCGGGGAGGTGAGAGGATCAGGACAGGGATATGACTAGAACAAGGCAGACGAGAGGAGGATAGTCAGTTGGCCAATTGATCGGAGTGGGCAGGACATACGTTGAACAGTACGAGCACGAGCGGGCAGACGACACCCCCTCCGACTCATGATCGACGTCCTTTGGTGAGATTGTGATTTCTGCATCTAGTGATTTTTGCTGATTTCTGCTTTTCTTTCGTCTTTCATGCAATTCATTTCTGTCGCACTGCTTGTGATCGAGAGATGTTATTCCGATTTTCCCTATCCTTTGGTCAGTCCACCCAGATATTGATTCTAAGAGAGAGAATCGTGAGCAAGGGATGACTTGAAGGGACTGAAGGGGAGGGGAGAAGCGCCCCGGATTGCAAGGAGTTGGGCGGGGACTAGACAGGCTAGTCGATTCTGATGGATAGCAGGGGGGATTGATTCACAGCACGAGTCGGGATGTGAGACCATGCCTGAGGTGGGCCGAGTGGAGGTATGGATAGGAGTGAAGATGCACGAGTGAGACACCGCCTCCCTATTCGCGTGTGACTTCGGTCCACCCTAGAGCACATGAGTTGGTCGGCTCGTGCTCAGGTCGCGACAGAGAAGGTAGGCCAGCGACGATGGCACATTGATCCGACCTCCTTGACACGAGGGTAGGGAGGGATACGCCAGAGGGCGGTTCTCTTCTAGGCCTGTTGACGTCTTGAAGGGATACAAGGGTGATCAGAGGGGGCCTGTCGTGGGGGTTAGTGAGCTCAACAGTTCGAGAGTCACACAGGGAGAGATTTATTGAGGGTTCCACTTGGTTTYTTGATTAGGAATGGTATATATCGAGTGGGCTTCTCAAATATCCTTCTTCGGGGAGAGGGGCTCTTGCGACGTGATCAGCTTYCCGCTAGAAGGGAAGAGCAAATACTGACCTACCAGAGAGGAGGGATTAATAGTTCAAGACGGTGTTTTCTTGTGGGTGAGAATAGATGCCGAAACCAGGTCCTGTGTGAGGAGAGACAGGGAGGCAGCACCTTTACGAGCAGATGTGAGCGTGAGGTTGTACTTGTCGGGGAGAGAGTGGGAGTGTATTGTGATAGATACTGTCAGGCGTTATCCAACCCTCCTCTGTTTGGCAGCGTTAGGTCGGAGGTTTGGTGCCCGGATCTTTAGAGAGTTCGCTCAGGGGAGTGAAGTAGATACCGTTGYAGTCTACACTGTGAGGTTTGCATATGATTGGGAGCTTCCGAGAGCGACCTCTGTGAGGTCGAAGATGGTCCCTAGGTTTTTGACGGGGCTGATTTTCAGTACCAGAGTGGTGCACCAGAGACTTTTAACGATAGTACAGAGAGCGGTCCGACTGGGGACGTCTACTGTCGAGCTTACGTGGCTCCTTACTTATTGCTTGGACAGGCCAGTTCCCACATGTAGAGAGTTGCGCTGTATTGTGTTCCGCATCCAGGAGGAGCTACGAGAGGCCGAGATAAGTGGAGAGGTAGATAGGGCCCGGATACTGAACAGAAGGGCAGACGACGCCTAGATGTCTCACTGTAGGGTCGAGCACCCGGTAGAATTGGGACAGTTCGGATACAAAGAGCCGAAATTCGTGGACGAAGATTGGGTAGAGTTTACATTACCAGGTAGATTGACTTTGGTGGCAGGGGTCGGCAGAGTGGATAGGTCCTGGAGGTCAATACTGTTGCGGTCGGGCGTTTGGTTGTTGGTGGTGCCGCTTGTGGCTTTCGATAGGGATAGACGAGGGAGAGTGGTTYAGGGKTCSGTAGACTTGGCGGTTAAGGGTTTCSTYTACTACCAAACGTCGAAACTCTCGRAAATCATTCGTAGGGCGGTGGAGYAAGRCACGCGYGATAAGAACYTTGGGGTAATACCTAGTCTTGATCAGTAKACRTGGRAGSACGAAACTCCCGCTATAGACGTACTTCAGGAGGTGGTGGAGAGATACCGGGAGGAGGAGCTCCGCTTARGAGGGCCGTTTAGATCAGTCAYGSTGTCCCTCCGTCTAGCCCGGGGAGGATTTTTACCACACTCAGAGGAGGCATTGAGGCTCCCCATTCCGCTATTTGTCTTGGAGGAGTATCTTGGAGGGCTTGACCGGTTGGTTTAGGTACACCTAAGTTTTCTAGAAATTCAGAACCTCCTACACAGTGGTGACGAACACCACGCCTATTACGCTCTCTGGAAGGAGGGGTCCCGGTTTGGCAACGAAGGTCTAGAACTAGTTGAGCTGATTGGAGGAGTTCACCTAGGAGCTTGAACCGAGCACCTGACCAGGATTAACCGGTTGAATTCAAGGCTACCTTCGAGAGGGTTATACAAGAACCACCTAGTTATCTAGCAGGGTTGGCAGAGCTGTTTAGTGGGAGGGGGTTCGACCTATCGGTTAGGGAGGCGTCACTCCAAGGGTTCCTTGAGCTGCGCTCATATTATAGGCAAATCGGGGACTGGGACGAGGACGAGGAAGAGGAGCATCAGCAGAAAGACTGGCCTGAGGAACCGTTATTTGTCGACGAAGAGGAAATGTGGAAAGTGCAATGGCCACGGTTGGGGGCCTAGAGTGAGCATGGTAGGGAACTCTATGTCGAGGGACGTGCAAGTCGGGAATGAAAAGATGATAGAAGATGGAAAATGGTTGGTTACTGCACTAGGGTTACGGCTGCCCTAGATGCCTTAGTCCCCTTTACCAGTGGGGGGGCCTTCCCTTACAAAATAGAGAGTTGTATATCTCTAGAAGAAAGTCATGCTCCGGGCAAAGCTTATGTCTTGGTAATAAAGCATCTCGACACGGGAGGATACGACATCCGCCCGTACGTGCCGCTGCTAAGGGAGAGAGAGACGGATCGCGAGTCGCTTAAGAACTTGATTAGAGACATAATCAGTAAGGAAAGGAGGGAGTTAGAGAAGAAGGGGAAAAAGGTGTTTAGTGACGTGAACCCCGTGTTGTTTTACGGTATTCCCGAACCTAGTCTACCCGACAGTTTCACTTACGGTAGGATCTGGGAGCCTGTAATTAATATGACACTCAGAGCAAGGAGTTGGGGTCAGTGAGAATGCCGAGTCTTAGGGAACAGTTCTCCTTCGGGGTCATTGTAGAAGGGAGAACGGTAAAGGTTGAGGGGGCCCTCCGAATTCCTAGTATAGATATCTTTGGGTTTGAAGAGCTCAAACTCATACAACCTTATCTGGATCGTATGAGGGAGTCGACTTTGAGGGTAATCACCAACCAAACCGAGATCAGTTATCTACTGAAGGTGGAAAGACTAGGGACCTCCGGGAGGAAATACTATCGTCAGGTCAGGGAACGAGTCCGGTTGTGTTAGGTGGGCGTGACAAAAATGTTGGGCCATGATCGAGTAAGGCATAAGAAGTCTGCAGAGAAGCTTGAGGAGTGGGATAACAAGATCATCGTTGGGAACTGACCGCCGCAGGAGAATTTTGATGCGGTGTGTGCATCCTTGAGTACCCTAAGGAGAAGGGAGGAGTTTTCGTATGAGGTGGAAGCCTATGAGATGGTCAACATCGCATGGGAACTAAGCCGCCTCTTTGTTATGACCGCGCGCTTCTTAGGGACTGAGGTAAGAGATGTAGGCATTTACTTACCAACGGAGAGGTCAGAAAATTTAGTGTATGAACGTTGCTCGCAAAGAGCGAGAGAAGTGGTGAAGGATGAGAAGGATAGGCTCCTTTCCTTAAGGAAAAAAATCGCTTGGAGTACCGAAATCAGGATCTTTGAAGACTTACCTAGGCCGCGAATTCCTTACGAAGTATTGATAGGGATCGGTCGTGATCTAATAGTTGATTTCATAAACCGGCACCATAACCCGAATGGCCAGAGAGAACGAGAATAGCCAGCCTGAGGGGGATATATCAAGTGAACTAAGATAGCGCGACCGTGATAGGTGGAGGTCCCAAGAGCTGCTCAAACTTTTGACGGCATGGACCCAAGAGGACTTGCGTACTCTAGGCACGTCGATCTGTAGGAGAGTTCGATCTGATGAAACAGGGTTGATAGAGATTAAGAGAGGAATCTCTTGCCTACGAGATCAAGAAGGGGAACTCTACCTTGACACAGGCCTGTTCGGAGTAGAAGGTGAGCACGAGATAAGAGATGACAGAGGAAGATTGATTGAAGTCGTGAGGGCCGTGCTAGGGATTAGTGCAAGGGAGACCAAGAGAGAGAATGTTTCCAAGACGAAGAGCAGGATTCTAAGTCATGCTAGGGGAATTTACCAAGGATGAGGAGGTGTAGGAGACTAGATGAGGGTAAGTCGAGGAAGTTGGTCGTTCCCTTAGCTCTATATCGAAGAGAGCAGTGATCCCATACGAGATCGTGAGATATGAAGGTTTAAAGAGTCAAGGGTGGGTGTTAGATGGTATGTATGTTCTCACTTACTACTTTACCGAGTTTGATGAGTATGACGTTGGGATATACGTGCCGCAACATCGGTTTAAAGAAGACGAAAAAGGGCGTTGTTAGCAACGGGCGTCGAACATAATGCATGACGAGAAGAGAACACTCCAACGACTAAGGACGAATTTCTTCTGGAGTACCTACGTTAGGCCTTTCATTGAAATACCGTCACCACGAGTTGAAGGGTTTACGCTCGCTAACAATGAATGGTCAGTCGTAATAGACCTCGTATGGAAGGTTAAGAGGATGCAAGACGAACTCAACAATGCCGGGGGCGGTAACTGATGAAGAGGAAGTGAATCGGATATGCTTTGGAGGGACTATATTTCCATTATTCGGATCCGAACCTCTAGAGCATTAGACACATTAGATTACCGAAGATTGACACAATAAGCTATAGAGTACGAAAGACCAAGGACACTAGCACAAGTTAGAACAGAGAATCGCATAGCCTATAGTGTGTTGATCTGGGCCGAGGGATGGATAAAGTGCGAGATAGAGAAGGAAGAGACAATCTGAGAAGCACGAACACACGTGTAAGGGGAAGAGATCCAAAAATTGATGTTATCCTAGAAACATACTTAGACCCAATTGAGAGGAAGGTCGAAGAGTCGCTAGCAAAATACCACGAATGGCGTGGCTCTACGGACGAAGCCGACTTAAATAGATTGGAAAAAAACTTCGAACTTCTTGTCACAATCTATAGAGAGAAAAGGGAGAACATTATAGGATGGCGAAATGATTTCATTGCCAGACTCCTGAAGCAAAACCGATAAGAAACTAAGAAAAAAAAGAATGGCTAATGTCGAACTTAGAAGGCAAAAATTTAGTATCTCAGGCAGAGCAGAAAGAGAAGGATCCTTAGTACGAGTCCTAGTGGAAGCAGTACATAATGAGCAACGAAGCCAAGAAGAGGAAATCGAGTGCGCCACAAAAGCAGTAATAGAAGCCATGAAGTGTGCCGTCTGGAAAGCTGCAGGAGAGCTCTTTTTAGTAAAAATACAAATCTTCACTGTCAACCCTAGCGGACAAACAATCTTACGCACCTGGAGAGAGACGATAGCTACATCTGTAGAAAAATTGAGAGAGGATGGTCGAGCTCTAGAAGAACTCGTCAACGTAATAGTTGATGGAATATCCTTAAATACGTTGGAGGCAAACTCACGCTACCTACAAACCGCTTTAGCTATCGCCTTAGTCGTCAAAGTTCAAGGAAAAGAAGAGGACTTCAACACATTGCAAGAGCTACTAGAAGAATCGACAGAAAGAGTTGAAGTCGCCTTGGATCAACTTTTGGAAGAGTGAGGGAAAAATATGGATGCGGAAGAAGTCTATCTATCCTCGATAGGCGGCGAAGTTAAAACACAAGAATCAAGGACGAGTACCCCAGTTAGAAAAGTGACAACCAATGTCACAAAGGACGCCGAAAAATTAAAGGAAGGCCCTAAAAGAGTTAGAAACTACAACCACAGAACTTGAGGAACTCACTTCCAAGAGCGAAGGGTGGAGGAAAGACGTTCTAAACAGGAATAGAGTAGCCCGATTTTCGGATTACGTTACAAGGGAACCATATAGGGAAACCACGAGTCAGCCTTACAGAATGACATATGTACCAGGCTCCAACGTATCCCCCTTTCTAGGAGCACAAACCTTCCAATTACCGACACTGTTCGGAATCCAAACAATCTTCAGAGGGAAGAATGTTTCAGAATTCTTAGATGACTGGGAGGTACTAGGGATGAGAGCGGAATGGAGCGATCAGGAGATGATTATAAATCTACTCCACCACACAGCCCCCAAGATTGATCGCGAAGTCAGAGAAGCCATTCCGGACAGTTGGCGTTGGCTAATATTCAGAGAAAGGATCACAAGAATCTCCGCATAGGATGAAACATCCTATTCAATAAAAGATCTCAAAGAAATGAAAAAATAGGAGGACGAGAGTCTAGTAGCGTTCGCAAGGAGAAATGAGAAGGCTTCGAACCCTCTAGTAGAAGGTGGATTTATGGGCGAAATAGAAAGGTGTGGAATATTTCTAGGATTTCTGTCTCAAGAAAAGCGAGACAAGATTATCAGGGAATCTCCCCTCTAAGGTAACTTTTAGCCAAGTCAAAGCTTTAACCCATGACACCGAACGCCATAGTGCGAAAGCACACCTCGCGAGGGTTCTTGACAACCTAGGAAAAGGCGTAACTACAAAAAAAGGAGGAAAATCGCAATTCGAGGATAGGAGACCCAAAACCGAAGAAAAGGACACCTACGCGAGTTTACCTAGAAGAGGGGACTCAGCCAAAAGTGAAGGCGAATGGAGGAAAGGAAACAGGAACGACTGGAAAAGAAACGACGCGGTGTGAGGAAACCCGGGGAGGGGTCACCTACGGCTTGCTGAAGCCAAGGGCAACGGCGCTTGTCACTCGCCTCGCTCGCTTCAGAGGTCCTCAGCGGTCGGTACAGAGTATTGTTCAGATCGCCTGTCGCTTCTCACTTAAAGTTGACTCTTATGTTCCCCCACTACACACTTCAATAATACGAAAAAGCAAAACAAAGAAAACAAAATGTACAAATCTGATATGAAAGTTTGCGACTCAAGCAAAATCAATGCCAAGGGTCTCTCCTCCAACACCTTGATTAATTCTTATTTTTTTGTCCGGCATCGAGGCTGGTAAAGCCTTTCAGGACTGGTTCATTAGTTAGTGCTGCTTTCTCACTTGGCCACGTTTTTCCTCTTGGCACTACACTCCGTGGACATAGCCATTATCAAATTACCGCGGTGACAGCAGGCATTCACCAACTAAGTCACATGGAAAAATGTCTAAATTTCGATAACTACGAAATCCCAACGGTGTAAACATCTGTCTTGATACCCCCCTTTAGTGCCCAATGCCTGATCTTCTGTCGGGGATGCCTTCCAGTAATGATGACCAATAACATGTAAGCTCATTGAAATACAGTGCGAAAACAGGCTGTCCTTTCAAAACGCTGTTGGCAGCAATTATTCACCAGCTTAGCCACATGGGAAAATGTTAGAATCATGATAATCGCGAAATCCCAACGTGTAAACATCTGGTTTGATGTCCCCCTTCAGCGCCCAATCCCTGATCTTCTGTTGGGGTTATCTTCAAGTAATAGTGACCAATAACATGTCGGCACGTCGAAACACAGTGGGAAAGTGGACTTCCCTTTCAGAACATTGTTAACGGGGATGGCTTTGCTTTCGTTAAGGGCCATTACCCCAACCTTGCCCGTCTCTCTCTCTCTCAATCTCCCTCTTTCTCTACCTCTCTCTCTCTCTCTCTCTCTCTCTCTCTCTCTCTCTCTCTCTCTATCTCTATCTATCTATCTATCTATCTTTGTGCACGCGCTCTCTCTGTCTGCACGCGCTCTCTTTGTCTGTACGCGCTCTCTTTCCATCCCTCCCTCTCTCTCTCTCTCACTCTCTCTCTCTCTCTCTCTATCTATCTATCTATCTATCTATCTATCTATCTATCTATCTATCTATCTATCTATCTATCTATCTATCTCTCTATCTCTGTGCACGCGCTCTCTCTGTCTGCACGCGCTCTCTTTGTCTGTACGCGCTCTCTTTCCCTCCCTCCCTCTCTCTCTCTCTCTCTCTCTCTCTCTCTCTCTCTCTCTCTGTGCACGCTCTCTCTCTGTCTGC
>BFEA01000634.1:291959-304622 GCA_003427395.1 Chara braunii | reverse complement strand
CTCTCTCTCTCTCTCTCTCTCTCTCTCTCTCCCTCTCTCTCTCTCTCCTGCCCCGCTCACGAGCGTCACCCGCTGGCTTTCTCTCTTTTTGCGCTCTCCCCTTTTCCGGCAGCGTACTCAGGTCTACCCTTGATTGATTGAGAGGGGCAGTAGAAGTATGCCGTCAGTTGTTTTCTAAAAAATAGTTAAATCAGTAGCGGACTCCTCATTGGGTCAACTTTAGTCTCAGCTAACTGCAGCAGAACCAAGCTCAAAAATGTTTTCCTCTACAATTATTAAATTGATGATGATTGATAACTGTTCATCTTCGCGACGCAGCGAATGAGACACTATTTTGTTCCCCTAAAAAAATAAATAAAAAAAACTAATGGTGATTGCTCATTCAAACAAGCGGCTTAAATTGGCCCTCTTTCACTCTCTTCCAACTCTACCCCACTATCTTTCTTTGTCGCTGACTTTCTCTCTCACTCAAACCCTCCCTTCAGCATTCATGTCTGTGGACCCACCAGCCTTCGCGTACAACTTACCTAATCTCATAAGTTTCCCTTCTTTCGGAGTGGCTGGTTCTGGGGTCAACGGAGCGGATAAATTGGGTTCCCACGAGTATCACCGGTTCATCAACCAGAGGTATAGTTGAATCTGCCTCTGCCCAGCGCCATGGCTGGTTTCTTCAACAGTGTCACCAGCAGACTGGYGGATCCCATCTACTACATAACTTGGTGGCTCTCTCCGTTAGCGGATTGCCAGATTCCATCTGCGACCGAATATAGCTGTAGTTCTCCCTTGCAGGATAGCAAATCCCACCAACTGTGGAAAGTGGCCGTTGGCTTCTCGCATAGGGTGGCAGATTCCATCAAGAGTAGAATGTAATTGATACTTTCACAGATCCCATCAACAATAGATGTTGATTGGTGTTCTCACTCGTGAGGCAACAGATCTAATCAGCAGTGGAGTGTGATTGGTGTTTTCATTCGTGAGGCATCAGATCTCATCTGCAGTAGAGTGTCATTGGTGCTTTCACTCGTTAGGCAGCAGATCTCATCTGCAGTAGAGTGTGATTGGTGTTTTCACTCGTGGGGCAGCAGATCCCATCTGCAGTAGAGCCACATTCCCCTTGTCGTGTTGCCCATCTGCCAGCCGCGCATGCCGTGCTCCCGCAATTACCGAGAGCGTGCAGATTCCCTTGCTGCTGGATCTTCACATGGCTACGCCTAGCGCGTCTCTCCAAGTCTCCTTCCGAACCATCACCTCTCAGTCAAACTAGCGCCCCGTACTCCCGGCACCCTGCCAGAATCAATTTCTCCCCCTTACCCCGCGCCACAGGTGCTAACGGAACGTCAGATACACCTGGCACGCCGCCCAAAAGCAAGTCCCCCTGTCTCTCTCCCTCTCTCTCGAGCACGCTGCGCAGTCTGATCCTCTCACTCTCTTTCTCAGTCTCTCCGCACACCCCCTCTGTGCATGCTACGTGGGCAGGGAACGCCTTGCATGCTGCTCCCAACGCGTTGACCTGCCTGGATCCCACTATGTTGTGGGCCAGGTACACCTTGCATGCTCCTTTCCCCCACGTCACTCCCCTCACACGCGGAGTAACCGCCTCAGCGCTGACGCGTCTTCCCCTCGCTTGCAATGCTCCGCAATAGCTATGCGTCGGGTACGTCTGGCATGCCATCCACCAGTCCTCTCCCCTCATCCCCCGTGCAACAGTCTGCGCATCGATGTTTCCATCTGAGCCCGGTATCGCGGGTACGCCTTGCACACTGTCCCCCTTTCTCCTCTGTCCGGCCCTATATTCATTCAGCATCTGCTTGTACAGCCGAGACCATCGGCACCAGGCTCAGCACAGGCTCAATGCGCGTGGTACGTGAGCACCGCCCTCGAGCCAACAGATGGGTGTCGTAACACCAAGGCCCTTAAGGCCCAGGCACGTCACAGCCGGGCCAGTTCTCAGTTAATCCGCTGGTCAGTTACGCCTGAATGTCTGTCCCCACTGCAGTAGCCGACTCCGCTGGTTCCGGGGCCGCACTCAAACAATCATTGAGAAATAGGGACCACGGACCTGGTGCCACATAGGGGCGAGCAACATGCCGTACTATCCCGAACCTGAATAGCCTGCACCGCACTGGTGCCGAGTCTGACCGAACATGAAGAGCAGAGCTGGGCTGCTGTATCACGCCATCTCAGGACCGTGCAGCTAAGATGTTAAAGGTCCAACCCTGTCATAAACTGCTGTAGTGGCCGCGGCCATGTAATAAATCGTCGCAGTGTCCCAAACCTGAGTATAAGTCACGGTAATGGCACCGAAGCTGAAACGTGGTATCACGATAGGAGCGAGTCCGAAATAAACTGATGTTGAACCCGAAGAAACTGTCGCACCGGTTCCGGCCCTGGAAATGAATTACTACAGTGCCCGCAATATGTCTCGGTAATGGCCTCAATCCTGAAACAAACTGCCGTGATAGCGCCGAACGTGAAATAAGTACCCGTGATGGCGCCGATTTGGGAATAACTGCTGTCAAGGTCCCGTACTTGAAATAAGTCTCCGTAGTGCTGCCGAGCGTGAAAATGCTATCGTGGGATATGTCAAACCGACGCCGACCCTGAAATATGGCGGCGTAGCGGTTCCGGACCGTGGCTGGCGCCAAACCTGAAATAAACTGTCATAGGGGTTCTGGTGCTGAACATAGATCACCGCTGCGTCCCCAGGGTCGCCGTACCCATACCGAACCAGAAACACGCCGGACTCTGTAGGATGCAGCCACTCCATAACAGTGTAGAATCTCTTTGAACCCCCTTACTCGTACCAAGCCACATCCCATACTCTCTACCCAAGGTAGCACCACCCCATGTGGTCCATGCGACTTCCGCTCTTATAACACCCCAACTGTGGCAATGTTAGTATTCAGGCAACTGGGAAAGGACGCAGGATTCCTCGACCATCAGCAGAAGTGAAAACTGTTAGAATCCGGGCAAAATGATCAATCCAGGGTCAGTGCTGACGGCGGGTATTCAAGGCGAAATAAGGTCAATCTCTCAATAGTCGTGGGTTCCCGCCCCTTTCATCGATTTTTTTTTATCATTCTTCCTTCTCCTTAATTCTGTTGTCGGAAATAGCAAATCAACCATAAATTCCCCAAAATTAAATTCCGAAAAAGTTTAAATAAACGGCCGAATTTCTTTTGTTTTTTTTCTCTTTTTTCATATTTAATCTTTTTTTATGTTTTTAATTTATCTGCCGGGAACACAAAATAACAAGGATATTCCCCTTAGAATCAAATGTTGCGAAAAATAAAGAAATTAAGGGATATTATATTTTTCCTTCCTCCACTTCTAGCCTTGATCCCTTTTCCTCATCTTTAATTGTGGTACTAATATGGGCAATAATTTGAGGTTTCATTTCGGTCCCGGTCGCGCCTAGTGCGGCCACTCATCTCGTCGTTTTTGAGGGTTGCTCGTAAAGTTCAGCGCGCCCAAAATCAGGGGTGCCCTGAGCTCCCCTAATTTTTGCTGCCTGGTCAACCCGGAGCACCATCAAAACACGGACTTGTCTTTGAGCCTAAGACCCAAAACCCCAGATTTCAGGTGGCGCACTGCTTGTGGCCGCCTGACAGTTAGCCCGGACCACTTCTCGACGCCCCCGTCGAGCCCTACCCACTTACGTCAGACGAAGCGGACGAGCTGCGGGGTAATGGCCCGTAAAGGACGTCCACGTCGGCGTTCAATTGTCTTATGTTTCAGTCTGTTTTGAGTTATAGAGCGAAGTAGATGTTTTTTGACTTTCCTTCCCCGTCGGGTTCTCGGCCTTGGTAGGATTCTCTTTTTTTTCTGTCGTTGGCCCGAGAAGGGTGTCGTCCCGCCAGTTTGTCTAATGCGGACTCTCCGTTTGGCCCTCTTGAGCACGAATAACCATTTCTTATTTCTTCCTAGAGCTAACCCTTTGACCTTTCTTTTCTCTATTCTTTTTCTCTTCTTGGAGCTTTCGCCTGCCTCGAATCGTCTCAAGGGATCTTCATCCTCCATCTTAGCCTTCCCCTTTCCTTTGGGGCCCGTTAGCGATAAGGTGGGTGCAAGCCTGGGTCTAAACAACTTTAACCTAGCGCCCGCCACTGGGTCCTTCCACTTAGATCCATCCAATTCTGCTATCATATATGCACCTCAGTCGAGTGCCTCAACCACTCTGTAAGGTCTCATCCATCTATTTGCGAGTTTTTCGGTCTAGATCCTTTCCAGTGCCGCGTCGTAGAGAAGGACCATATCTCCTACACTCACCCTCTCTTTCCTGATTCGCACGTTCTTATCCCATCTCTCTTTACCCTTGTCCCTTTCCACTGCCAGACGATGTGCCGCTGTCATGAGGTTATCTTCCAAACCGTAGGCTATCTGTCTTGTTCGGGCAGCTAAGAGTTCCTCTCTGGACATCTTCTCCGCCCAGTCGACAGTTGTCCTGCTGTCGACGTGAAACTCTATGGGAAGCGGACAATGTCGCCCAAACCACAAGGTGTACGGTGGGTATCCGGTACTAGCCCGGACCGTGACGTTGTCCGCCCATATTGCGTATCGAAAATATCGTGGCCAATCACTGTCCTTACCCTTGCACCGCTTGGACAGTGACGCTATCAGAGTCTGGTGTCCCCTCTCTACTTGGGAGTTGGACTGTGGGTGATAAGCGGTGGCTATCGAAATTCTCGCCCCGGCTCTCTTGAACACACTCTGGACCTCGTCAGCTAGAAATTTCGCCCCTCTGTCCATCACTATCTTGCTGACACAACCATACCTAGATAAGTACTCCAGGACGAAGTTCTTTACTTCCTTTGCCGTCTTACTCCTGATGGGTCTACCGTCCACTAACCTAGTGAAATCGTCTCGTATGTTCACGACGTAGTTCATATTGCCTACCCCCTTCGGCATCTTCACCAGATCGATGTGTACCTTCTCTCCCGGTCTGGTGGGATAGGATGGATGGAGAGGCTCTTTGTACTTTACAGGAGTTCTTTTCTGGCACTCCTCGCAGGTCATACAGTACCTCTCGACGTCCTTATACTGTCTTTCCTACCAGTACAACCTGTGTACCTTTTCGTAGGTTCCTTTGACTCCCCTGTGTCCTCCGACTACCCCGTCGTGAAGCTCTGCAACTATTGTCTGTCTCTCCTCAGGGTCACAGACTACTCGTAAGGGGATCCCCGAGCCGACCGGCCTTCGAAACAGATGGTCAACTCTAAGGCAGTACTGGGCCGCTTGTCTACGGATATCTGATTCTTGACTCTCCTCTCCTGACAAATGTAGCCCGATCATTCGGTATTTGCCCTCGTAAAGGTTAACCAGAAATCGCTCGGTGCATCCTGACACCGCCATAGTTAGGGCCCCAACTACTATCGGGCGCTCGGTCTCAAGAGGAATCCGAGAGAGCCCATCTGCTACGGCATTTTTGGTGCCAGATATCCTCTCTACAGTGTAATCATATAGCCGAATCCGTATTAACCATCGTGCAATGGTCGGGTCTGTCAGGCTAAAGTCATTTTGGAGGACAGAGGCAACCGCAGTGGGATCCACTCTCAGGATGAACCGACGGCCATAGATATAGTGTGTGAACGTGTTCAGACACCGCAGAACAGCTAACATCTCCTTCTTGAATTGACTGTAGTTACGCTCAGCCGTATTAAGTGTTCTACTCTCAAACCTTAACGGTCTCTCTTTCTCTCCCGCGTCCTTCTGAGACAGCAAACCACCTACAGAACATGGTCCAGCATCCGTGGATACTATGAAGGGTCTCTCGGTCTCATCGTCATAGAATGGCACGCCCAACACGCGTCCTCCCTCCTTAAATTCGTCTTTAAGTTCTTGCATAGCGAGTTCCTGCGAAGAATCCCAGTAGAATTATTCAGTTTTTCGAAGGAGTAACCTCAATGGCTCAGCCTTCTCCGCATACCCTCGTATGAATATACGCCAGTAACCAACCACTCCTTGAAACTGCCGGACCTCGGTTGGACTATGTAATGGTGACGGTCAGTTCAGGAGTTTGTCTAACTTCGCCGGATCTGCTCGGCGTCCCCTTGAGTCACAGATAAAGCCCAAGATCTTAATAGTCGAGACGGACCATCGGCTCTTTGTTCCGCTGACTGTTAGATTCGCATCGTCTAGGTGCTCGAATACCGCGCATATATCTGTTAGGTGCTGCTCGACGAATCTTCTAACTTCAGGTGCAACCTCTGCCTCATCCTTGTTTACTGGCCCTTTTATAGGAAAGTCATCCAGAAAAACTTCAACCTTATCAGGGATGAAGTCCTTGAGGACGGCTACCATGGCTCTCTGAAAAACGGCTACCCCATTAGTCCAACCCATAGGGACAACTATCATCTGTATTAGTCCCAATGGCATATGCATAGCCGTGAGGTGTCTGTCTCTAGGGTCAAGCGGTACCTCATCATAACCTGAGAACAGATCACAGACCGAATAAATCGACCTACCTGCGGCGCCTTCTGCCAGTAAATCGGCGTGTGGCACGGAGCCCATGTCTCATATCGTCACCGCGTTGACCTTCTGAAGGTCCTGGATCCATCGGATCTTGCCATTCGGCTTTCGTAGGAAGAACCATCGATTAGCATAAGCGCTATCAGACGGCTCCGCAACATGGGAAACCATCTTTTCTTTCAGGAAAGCGATAACTTTTTTCTTCTTCTTCTGGGCGTATTTCCATCCCGCGTCATTCCAGGGAACATGTGGTATCGTGTAAATCCTTGCTGGCTTAGCGTATCGAGGGTCAACCCTACCGCGCTCCGCGTCACTAAAAGCTATGGCTTTATCACATGTCTTCAGGATTTCTATCACATGTTCTCGCTCTTGTCGGGTCAAATTCCCATCTCCGAAGTCCATCCCTGCTATCCTCTCTTCCGTTAGGCGTTGCGGCTCCTTTCTCTTTCTTTCTTTAATTTCTTTCGCGATCTTTTCTTCCGATATCCCTTCCAGTGCAGATCCCTCGCGGCCCACCGCCGCTGGCTTAACTTTGTGAGCTACTCGCTTGTGTCGCTTGGGTAGCCCCCCATAGGGGGCCGTGSCCTTAAAAAARACACRGATACCACAYCGCCAAATTCCTCATCTTTTTCCTTTGGGTACGAGTTGCCGTCCACTATTAGCCGACTCCCTAAATCTTCCACCTCCACGATCCGACCTTCTTCCTCTGTGAGCAGTGGTCCATATCTCTTCTCGCGAAATCGCACCGCGCGGCCGGAGATAGGTAACGACTTAATCTGATTACTGGGTCTCGCACCCACAGCGAGAGCTGCTCTGTTCCTCGGGTCCCGAGGCTCCACTGTCTCAATCATTACCCGCGTCCCGTCTGGCTTCTTAATGGACAAAGTTTGGCTCCCATCAGGTCGCCCTATCGTCACCGCATGCACGTGGCTCAGCCACGTTCGACCCAAGAGCAGATCGGAGCTGCAGTTCTTGACTGCAAAGACAGGCAGGGTCACTCGTACCCCTTGGACCTCTATGGTTGCCTTGTGACAAAGCCCAGTGATCTGTTGCTTTCTCCCATCAGCCGTCTCTACCTCGAATAGGTATGACCTATCGAGGCCCAGTCCAACCTGTACTGCCAGATCCTCGTCTATGATAACAGCCTGACTGCCGTTATCGATCACAGCATCGAGTACCGCTCCATCGTTTATAATTGTCCCCACGACCCCGCTACCAAGTATATAAAACTTGTCTGGAGGCACACCTTCCATTCCATCGAGAAGGACTGTCGCCATGCGATCCGCTCTGGCAGTCACCCCTGTTACTGCTACTGTATAAGCTTCCGCCTTAGGGGCCCCCTGACCCTCCTCCGATAAAGTATGCGAGTCTTCCCATGATCATCTGTAACTCATCACGAGCCGGCTTCGATGCCGCCAGGTACTCCAGAATAGAGCACTGCACGGGTTGCCGAAGGGCCCGCCTCAGTGGCTCGACCGTGTCAATCTCGTCCAGCGAACTCTTCATTAAGAACTTCTTCACTCCCCGCTTTCGCGGCGAAAGGATAACCTCCTCTCCRTCGACCCGCTGCCCGTCCTTCTCCGCCATCACGTAATCCGTGTTAGTCTTCTTCGATGTAGACCCTCTCGCCGACTTGGTGGCTGCCACCCTTATGGGTGTGGTCGCCATATCCCCCTCAAAGGTTATCTTGATGCTCTGGCTCCTGACCGACTCCTTTTCTTTACTCGGCTTTACTCTCCTTCCTTCGACATTCTCCTTCATCGAAGGGAATATCGATACATCTCCCAGACCATCTGCCCACTTGACGTACTTGCGGTTGTCACGCACGACAAGTTCCTCATCTATTGTCCGTTTGAGGTCCGGGCAATCCCTCTTGATATGGTCTTCTCCTCTACAGTAGACGCATGAGTTCCTGGGAGTAGATGGTCTGTCGTCTGCGCTTCTAGAGATCGAACTCCTGGCTGCCTTGGGGTCATGTGACTTGGGATATGGTTCTGATGAGACGTCATATCCCCCTCTCTCATTCCGACCACGTGAATCGTTGCGGCGGTCTCCTCCAGACCCTCCTTGCTCATACCGCCCTCGCGAATCATTCCGACAGTCCAGCGAGTCATATCGCCCTCGTGACTCATCGCGTCGGTCCCCTCGGTTGTACCACCCCCGCAACTCGTCGCGCTGCTCTCTCGCATCTCCTCCGCGTTCAAACATCCACGCGACCCATCTCGTCGTTCTCAGTCCCGATCTCCTCTTTCATACCCACCACCTCTGTAGCCATCTCGACCCGACCTCTCATATATGTCGTCCCTATATCCATCTCGGTCCGATCTCTCGTATCTTTCGTCCCTATATCCATCTCGGTCCGATCTCTCGTATCTGTCGTCCCTATATCCATATCGTCTGCCCTGATCTGTCTCCCATCGGCCGCGAGAGTCGCCTCTACCCCGATCGGCCTCATAGCGAGGGTTTCGCGGGTAATCATCCAGCCTCCTTGCTCGCGCAAACGGCTCGCGATTTCTGCGGTCTCGGTCTATCTCATCATCCCTACGTCGCCATGGCTCATCGTCTCTCTCTCTTCCCCTCGTACGATAATCAGTCAGCGTCCGAGGATTTCTATCCTCGACACTCCTCCAGGAATCGTTGTTCCTACGGTCCCAGCGAAGTGAATAGGGCCCTCCAGGTTTGTCCCAGTCGGCCGTGGCCCCTGTAGTGGTCACAATCTCTGTAACCTGTTTCGTCAATCCCTTCACCATGTCCTGTATCTCCTTCACTTCCTCAGCCACGGCCTTATTCTTCTCCGACCAGGGATAGTCCTTGAAATGAGGACATCTATCCGTGGCATACTCCTTGTACAGAGAGAAGTCACGTCTCCTCATCCCTCTCCACACCAAATCCTTGTAATCGTCTGCCTCTGCCTTTATCGCGAGCTTTAGGACTTCTGGGAAATCAAGCCTGTCGCGCGGAAGATCTCTAAGTATACTCTTTTGCCTACCYTWGGACAAGTGTCCGATGAAGATAGTACAACGCTCGACCTCTGAGATCTTCCCCTTCTTCATCAGCACGTCAGAGATCTTCTGGAAACGCATCCCAAACGCCCGTACGCTCTCATCTTCATCTTGAGTCATTGTTTCAAGGTTCTTGATAGGATACTTGTTATCCTCCTATTTGTAAAGCTCAACGAGGTTCTTCTTGTACGTAGTCTATTTCCCATCCTTCGGTCGAGCTTCCTTAACTTCCCTACCRAGACTTGGGTCCACATTAAATAGGAAGTTCTCTATAATCTCTTCCTCCGACCACTGACTCCGGCTGGCGTGAAACTCCCATATATTCTCCAGATATTCTGTGATACCATAGCCCCTGAAGGTAGGAGGCTCTGAGGCCTTGTGCGTAATAATATAACAATCCTTGCTCTCGTAATGGAGCGGATGTGACACCCCTGTCTGGGGGTCGAAGACTCGCCTGGGCGGCGCCCTGTCTCTATCTCTGTCCCTCCAATAGGAATCCCTCGAACTCTCTTTCCACTCGTCTCTGTGCCTGTCCGCTATGGTGTCCCTCCGCTCGTACTCGGGGGAGCGTGGCCTCRTCGCTTCTCGTCGTCCGCTCGAGGTACCCGTCTTTRRAGCCTCCTGCGGCTCTGTCACAACTRGTTCGCCCCTTACGTCGGGCCCTCCGTCATTGGTTTGGTCAGCCCATCTCAGCGGTGCTTCTCGCCTAWTTCGTTCCTTCAGATCCCYCAGAGCTCGATCGAGCGATGTCYTGTACTCCTCTCCTACTTCGCCCGTGGTTGGTTGTGGCCCCATCGTGTCGGGTTCCATTGGACCGACGGAAGATGAAGTTAGGTATTCTAGCCAACTGTTACAGCCTAGCCCTATGACAGTCGCTGCAGCCCGCACCTGTGACAGTTGCGGCAGCCTGGACCTGTTTCCTTGTCACGGCTCGCGTCCCCCTCCAATCTTAGCTCTCGACTGCCTTGATTACCACTTCCAGTATCCCGTACCGGTCGCAGATCTCGCACTCTCCCTCTATCCCAAGAATCCYTGTGTCTAAGTAAACCTCTCCTTCGGGATCAGCCAACAAGGCCGTGGATCTCCGGATCTGCAGTACACCTGTGACAGGACCTCTATCCTTGAGAAAGATCGCAGTCCCAAACCTAGCCAATGTCTCCTGATCAACACCCCTCAAGAGTCTCCGAGCGTCTATCTCCGTCCTCCTCGCTAGTTCTCCTAGCCCTGTCCTGAATCGGTTAGCCCGCTAAAGGCCCTCCTACTGCCATCCAAAGTCGCCCATCGACCTTTCTAGCTTCCACTATCCTTCCAAGAACTTTCAATTTATATTTCCACTCCCTTATCTCCCAGACGGCTACGAGGTCATCTGTCTAGCAGCTGAGGTAAGTTAGTGCTATAACCACTTGTAAGCTCATCGCCGACTGCTCCAATATGTCATAAAATGTCTCAAAGTCCTCCTTATCTCCACCTCTAAAGTCTTTATCGATTCCTTCCAGTACCGGACGTGAGCTGCTAACACCCTGAGTATTGCACCATCTGTTACAACTCTCCCTAACTCTCCAGCTTTTTTGGCTTCGCTTATCTTCAGCCTCTCTGGTCGTCTCGTACCATGCCCTTATCCGAGACCGCCCTTCGAAAGGTGTCACTTGGACTACGTATTTTATCCTCCGTCCTCCTTCTATTCCAATCCAAAGTCCTGTCCCCCTAGCCTCACGCAGCGCGCGGCGGACACACTCTGCCTCCTCAAGTATGCACAGTCTGGTATGGAGCTGGAGTTCTATGATCACTAACACTAATGGTCCGTCCAGTCTCCCTACCACGTGTAATGAGTACTGATCCGTTGTGTGTAGTACAGTCTCGCTCATGTCCTGTCGCTACTTCCCTTCGTTACTTTGTCTTCCGTTGTCTCGCTCTCTGCACATCGCTCACTAGTTTCTTCGCGTGATACGCTTCTAGCCTTTACCCTCTCCAAAAAGTCTGAT
Organism: Chara braunii; assembly: GCA_003427395.1. Classification (NCBI taxonomy): domain Eukaryota; kingdom Viridiplantae; phylum Streptophyta; class Charophyceae; order Charales; family Characeae; genus Chara; species Chara braunii. The sequence continues at coordinate 293,170 of BFEA01000634.1, read as the reverse complement.
CTCCACGCCTGGATAATCTCTCTTTCCTCCCTAAACAGATTCTCTAACTCTCTCGTAGTGAGTTCAGCCCTATGCAACTTGCCCTCGTCCTGGCACGACCAGATCTCCCTTAACTTGTTCCCCAACTTCTTTACCTGGTTCAAGAGTGGTTCTATATCGTGCTTTCTCACTCTTTCGACTGCCTCACTCTCCTCTTCCATACTCGGTCCACATCTTTCTCCAGCTCACCCTCTCACCCTCGCTCTAGCTTCCGCTACCGTCTCATCGTGGTAGTGCTCCGCGCGCATATAACCATGAGACCATATCATCACATCATAGGAAATCGAGGTCTGGAAGGTCACYCGCGCCAGTACATCAGCTCTACGCTCGTGGATCAAATCCCTGGCTCGTTGTCTGCACTCACTCGCTGTCAAGTCCTCGTCTACGTACGCTCGGAGAAGTACTGTCACAGTGTATCCTGCGCTTACCAGTTGCTCTCCTACACGCATAATCGTAGCCGTCCTTCCCAGCATTCCCTAAGCTGCGGCCTCGAAGAGAAATCTCACTTCCTCTAGCCCCACGTAATCGATCTCTGTTCGTCTCCTGCAGTACCTAATCAGATCGATTGGCCTCAGACAGTGCACCCAGCTAGTAACGTCTATGATGTCGTCAAGCGTCTCTCTCTGGGCGGCCCCCACCTCAGACAAATGGCGTAGTATACTTCCTTGAAGCGGGGCGCTAAGCCCTCCCAGAGCGCGTAAAGTGTGTGGTCCACCGCTCTATTCAAACGATCCACGCTCCCATAGGTCTGCCCTATCACGAAGGTAGGAAGTCCGAATCGCCAATCCTCTCTCGGGTAGAGGGTCGGATGTGGTGGACCGTATACCAAGCAGCTCCAACTCGTCCTCCCTTCAGAGAGTCTCGCCAGTTGCTGATTAACGATCACTCTGGCCAACGACTCACTTCTCCACCAACTCCTGCTCGCCCCTGCCAGCGTCAGTCCTGTCTCTAAATCGTGTGCTCTATCCGCTATTAGATGTCCGACCCCTTCTAGATCATAAGTCCTCTCGGGTCGTTCGTCTCGTAGAGGAAGTGCCCCTCTGCGAGCCACGTTCCCAAGTATCGTATCGGTACATTCCCTGCCTCTTTTAACGCCACAGGAAGTGGTATGTCGTATCCAACCGCCGTCTCTCTGGGTCCCACAAGCTTCCTCACACTATACGATTCGGACT
>BFEA01000634.1:272351-291584 GCA_003427395.1 Chara braunii | reverse complement strand
GCTACTCCTATCCTGGGAAAATGGGCGTCTGTAACGTCAATCTCCTCCTCGTCAACCTCACTCTCTGGGTCGACCCAGTCTGGCTCCCAGGCGTCCTCGTCGTCCTCTCGCTCCCAACCCTCGTCGTCAAACTCGTCCTCGACGCGGTATGGCGCCTGTCCTATACCCTGGTAGTATTCCGCCAACTGATGGCCGTATATCAGAGGTCGCCCGGCGTCCTCATCCCACCAGCTCTCCCAGTCGTCTGAGAAGAGTCGCCCGATGCAAGTCACGTACTCGGGGCCTGCTCGGAGCTCAAGGTCTAGCCAATCCCAAACGTATGGAGACTGGGGCCACTCGTCGTCTATCGAGCGGATCAGCTCTATAAGCTGAACCCTCTCGTCTCCCCAACGAGGCCCACCGGTTGCGAGCGAATAATAGATGTAGTCTAGGTCGGCAGGCCTTCTCGCCAGGATCTTGAGATCCTGATAGGCCAGGTATGTCTCGACCACTTTACCAATACCTCCAAAGACGCTCTCTACTACGAACGTCGGAACTATCGCCCGCAGGCTCCTAACGCTGTACGGGAAAAACCCGTCCCGTGCTACCACCAGGTCGCCCGTGATATCAAGAGGAGGGCGTCCGTGAAATAGGGTCAACGGGTCGCTCGAGTCCTCCGCTCGGAAGGCAGCTACCTCTTCCCCTAAGTAGCGTAACGCCCTGCTAACTGTGCCACTAGTCCCTATCGTCGCGAGGCCCACCACGGCCTCCTTGACCGCACCCGGTCCCAAATACAAGTAGGCTCTCACTACGCCCACTCCTTGCCCCGACCGGTGTTCTCTATACGTCCAAAGCCACACGTCCTCGGACAAGATGATGGACCTCCACGCAAACTGACCGTCAACGTGTCGAATGTTGCGCCTGGGGATCGTGAGCTCCACCTGATCCCCCTCTATGAGTTCAGGGGGCTCCAAGTCCCAGTCAATGGTAGCCCCATAGACCTCTACTTGCACCCGCGGCCACATTCAACTGGCGGCTAGAGAGAACGCAGCAAGAGGGAGGTGTAGATTAATACCTGAAAAGTCCCGTCGCTTGCCTCACGCCTTCGGGAACAAGCTAGTAGGTTCACCCGAAACCAGGTTACCGCAGCGTCTCTTTCTCTTCTTCTTCTAGAGAATTCTTTTGTATTTTTCAATTATAAATTAAAAAAAATGTATTTAGTTAAGATAAAATTTCTTTTTTAGTTTATATATATTAAGGATCAATACATATATAAGGCCGCCGAGTTTGATGATTTTTAGGGGTAGAAATAAAATTTGGGGAATTTACTAAAATTTCGGCAGCGTTTCGCCTCCCCCCGTTGGGATGGGGCTCGGGCGAAGCCCTCAAACAGCGCTGCCGAAGAGGGAATATCAAAAGGAATAATGAAAAAAAAGGAAAATTGATTTACCTCGATTTTTAAATATTTTTGTTAATTAATTAGCAAAAATTTAAATTAAAAGGAAAATTTCGAGAAATTTCGACAACAGTTTTCCTTCCCCCCCCGGTGAGATGGGGTTCGGAAAAAAGTCCCTCAAATAGGTAAAGTAGATATGAAGAGCATTGAAGTCAAACAAATGCCCCTACACAATTTTTAATATTTATTTCAATTTTTTTATCGATTTTAAATAACAAAATCAAAAGGAAAAATAATTCTTAATTATTTAATGGGGCAAAACTTCCCAAATTAATTTCCACAATCTTACGGGATATATTTGACAAAAAATAATCCGTAACAAATGCGGAAGCTAGAAGCTATGGCTTCCCTCTATCTACCCTCTTCTCTCAAAATTGGGGTTAGGACTTCACCCTTATTAGGGTTTTGGGTTTTGCACGCAACCGCACGAACACCGCAAAGCCCTGCTCGACGCGAGAAAATTTTTGTTAGMTTTCACTATTTTTAGAAGAAAAACTTATTGGATTACATTTTTAAATTCTTTTTTCTTTTCATTTAAACAAAATTACAAAGAAATTCAATTTCCCGTTGATTTTCTTCCACATTTTCTATCTGTTGGAGCTCGCCGTTTGTCGAAACGAAGTCCGTTTTCCCCGACTAGGGTCTCAAAATATCAGAAAAAATACAGGGACCAACTTTGGTTCCCGCAGGGTTCCCCTAATTTCGCTTATTTTCCCGACTATTTCAATAAAACGCAAATTAAAAATTTTGGAATTTTTAATCAGAAAATATAAAAAATTTCATATCTCGCTTTTTAGCCGTTCGAATTTCTCAAAAAATATCTCAAAACGTTTGCCTCGACGAGAGGACGAACTTTGCTCTGGTGCGCCTCGCACGAAAGCGCGCAGATCAGGATATATCGAGGAAAAACCAATTAGAATTTTTAACTCATAATTTTTGGAATTTTTAATTAGAAAAATACAAAAAATTCCATATCTTATTTTTTAGCCATAAGAATTTTTCAAAAAACATCTCAAAACGTTCGCCTCGACGAGAGGGCGAACTTTGCTCCCGGCGCGGCTCGCACAAAAGCGCGCGGATCGGGAGATATTTCAAAAAAACTAAAAACAATGATTATAAAAAATAAAACTAATCAAGAAAACAAGCTAATTAGTGTTTGACTAATCAGCCCGTGCTCACCCGTTGGTTGGGGAAGGCCGCAGCCTTGGGGGTGCTGCTCCCCTCCCCGGCAACGGCGCTAAAGTTGTGAGGAAACCCGGGGAGGGGTCACCTTCCGGTCGCTGAAGCCAAGGGCAACGGCGCCTGTCACTCGCCGCGCTCGCTTCAGAGGTCCTCAGCAGACGGTAGGGAGTGTTGTTCAGATCGCCTGTCACTTCTCTCTTAAAGTTGGCTTTTATGTTCCCCCACTGCACACTTAAATAATACGAAAAATCAAAACAAAGAAAACAAAATGTACAAATCTGATATGAAAGTTTGCGACTCAAGCAAAATCAATGCCAAGGGTCTCTCCTCCAACACCCTGATTAATTCTTTTTTTTTTGTCAGGCATCGAGGCTGGTGAGACCTTTTAGGACTGGTTCATTAGTTAGGGTTGCTTTCTCACTTGGCCACGTTTTTCCTCTTGGCACTACACTCCGTGGACATAGCCATTATCAGATTACCGCGGTGACAGCAAGCATTCACCAGCTCAGTCACATGGGAAAATGTCTAAATTTCGATAACTACGAAATCCCAACGGTGTAAACATCTGTCTTGATACCCCCCTTTAGTGCCCAATGTCTGATCTTCTGTTGGGGATGCCTTCCAGTAATGATGACCAATAACATGTCAGCTCATTGAAATACAGTGCGAAAACAGGCTGCCCTTTCAAAACGCCGTTGGCAGCAATTATTCACCAGCTTAGCCACATGGGAAAATGTCATAATCATGATAATCGCGAAATCCCAAAGGTGTAAACATCTGTGTTCATGTCCCCCTTCAGCGCCCAATCCCTGATCTTCTGTTTGGGTTGTCTTCAAGTAATAGTGACCAATGTTATGTTGGCACGTCGAAACACAGTGCGAAAGCGGACTTCCTTTTCAAAACGTTGTTAACGGGGATGGCTTTGCTCTCGTTGGGGGCCATTACCCCAACCTTGCCCGTCTCTCTCTCTCTCAATCTCCCTCTTTCTCTCTCTCTCTCTCTCTCTCTCTCTCTCTCTCTCTCTCTCTCTCTCTCTCTCTCTCTCTCGTGCCCGTGCATCCGCCTCCGACTGTGTCGGCCCGCCGTTGTCCGCTCGCCGCCCCTCTGCCTGCCACCGCTGAGCCCGTTCCCCTTTGCCACCGACCGACACCGACCGCTGCCCGGGTCTTTTCGCCCCGACTCCGACCGCCAGGCCCATCCCCTGCTGGCCCGACACCACCGCCCAGGTCGTTCAGCCCCACACTTCTCGTGGGACCGTCGCTTTCCGCCTCTGCCTGTCGCGCCCCCTTCCTTCCGAGTTCCCCAAACTGGGAACCGGGTCTCGCGTGGGGCATCAAGCGAGACCCACTGTTCTCTTTAGTAGTATAGAGAGATAAATTAATAATAATAACTTAATAAGTCATCATAAATTCGTAATAACGATAATGGTGTAATTCTAATACTAGTAAATGAGAATAATAAAACTGAATATCAATCGTAGAGGCGAGGTAATGAGCAGTGGGACTGTAATGTGTGGGGAGCGTTGATACGGGGTAGGGAGGAAGGGAGTGGTGAGCGTGGGGAAATTGGTATGGGGATTGGATAGAGAAAGGGTTGAATGATGCGGGGGGGCTTGGTGATGTGCGGGTGGTGCATAGATAGCGCTTGGAGACGATGGAGGGGGGGCGATGGAGTGTTGAAGGGAAGGCGGGTAGGTCTGAGGGAACGGCGTAAAAAGGGGTTGTGGGGCTAGGTTGAGAGTCAGGGTGAGGGGTTGGGATGGGAAGGGTTGGGGGGGAGTCCGGGTGTGTAAGAGCTTGGCGGAGTAAGGGGAGGGGTCCGGGTGTGTGGGAGATTGGCGGATTGAGGAGAGGGGTCCGGAGGGGTAAAAGATTCGCAGGGGGTGAGAAGGGAGTTGTGGTGGGAGTCGCGGTGAGGAGTCGGGGTAAGATCCTAATCCTTGTCGTGACTAGGTTCGATGGGGTATGGTTGCAGGTGGGTAGAGAGTTGGGAGCGAGATTCGTAGAATGGGTGGGCGAGTTGAGTGGATGTCGGTGGTGGAGAGGGGAAGTGGGGAACAAGTGTGTGAGATCCGAAATATTTGGATGGGGGCTGGCGGTGTGGGGTGGGTGGGGTTCGCGGTTCCTATTGTTTCAGTTTAGCTTGGCTACTNCTCTCTCTCTCTCTCTGTGTGCACGCGCTCTCTCTGTCTGCACGCGCTCTCTTTCCCTCCCTCCCTCCCTCTCTCTCTCTCTTTCTCTCTCTCTCTCTCTCTCTCTCTCTCTCTCTCTCTCTCTCTCTGTGCACGCGCTCTCTCTGTCTGTACGAGCTCTCTTTGTCTGTATGGGCTCTCTTTCCCTCCCTCTCTCTCTCTCTCTCTCTCTCTCTCTCTCTCTCTCTCTCTCTCTCTCTCTCTCTCTCTCTCTCTGCACGCGCTCTTTGTGTTTGCACGCGCTCTCTTTGTCTGCACGTGCTCTCTCTCTCTCTCTCTCTCTCTCTCTCTCCCTCTCTCTCTCTCTCCTGCCCCGCTCACGAGCGTCACCCGCTGGCTTTCTCTCTTTTTGCGCTCTCCCCTTTTCCGGCAGCGTACTCAGGTCTACCCTTGATTGATTGAGAGGGGCAGTAGAAGTATGCCGTCAGTTGTTTTCTAAAAAATAGTTAAATCAGTAGCGGACTCCTCATTGGGTCAACTTTAGTCTCAGCTAACTGCAGCAGAACCAAGCTCAAAAATGTTTTCCTCTACAATTATTAAATTGATGATGATTGATAACTGTTCATCTTCGCGACGCAGCGAATGAGACACTATTTTGTTCCCCTAAAAAAATAAATAAAAAAAACTAATGGTGATTGCTCATTCAAACAAGCGGCTTAAATTGGCCCTCTTTCACTCTCTTCCAACTCTACCCCACTATCTTTCTTTGTCGCTGACTTTCTCTCTCACTCAAACCCTCCCTTCAGCATTCATGTCTGTGGACCCACCAGCCTTCGCGTACAACTTACCTAATCTCATAAGTTTCCCTTCTTTCGGAGTGGCTGGTTCTGGGGTCAACGGAGCGGATAAATTGGGTTCCCACGAGTATCACCGGTTCATCAACCAGAGGTATAGTTGAATCTGCCTCTGCCCAGCGCCATGGCTGGTTTCTTCAACAGTGTCACCAGCAGACTGGYGGATCCCATCTACTACATAACTTGGTGGCTCTCTCCGTTAGCGGATTGCCAGATTCCATCTGCGACCGAATATAGCTGTAGTTCTCCCTTGCAGGATAGCAAATCCCACCAACTGTGGAAAGTGGCCGTTGGCTTCTCGCATAGGGTGGCAGATTCCATCAAGAGTAGAATGTAATTGATACTTTCACAGATCCCATCAACAGTAGATGTTGATTGGTGTTCTCACTCGTGAGGCAACAGATCTAATCAGCAGTAGAGTGTGATTGGTGTTTTCATTCGTGAGGCATCAGATCTCATCTGCAGTAGAGTGTCATTGGTGCTTTCACTCGTTAGGCAGCAGATCTCATCTGAAGTAGAGTGTGATTGGTGTTTTCACTCGTGGGGCAGCAGATCCCATCTGGAGTAGAGCCATCACCTCTCAGTCAAACTAGCGCCCCGTACTCCTGGCACCCTGCCAGAATCAATTTCTCCCTCTTACCCCGCGCCACAGGTGCTAACGGAACGTCAGATACACCTGGCACGCCGCCCAAAGGCAAGTCCCCCTGTCTCTCTCCCTCTCTCGAGCACGCAGCGCAGTCTGATCCTCTCACTCTCTTTCTCAGTCTCTCCGCACCCCCTCTGTGCATGCTACGTGGGCGGGGAACGCCTTGCATGTTGCTCCCAACGCGTTGACCTGCCGGGATCCCACTATGTTGTGGGCCAGGTACACCTTGCATGCTCCTTTCCCCCACGTCACTCCCCTCACACGCAGAGTAACCGCCTCAGCGCTGGCGCGTCTTCCCCTCGCTTGCAATGCTCTGCAATAGCTATGCGTCGGGTACGCCTGGCATGCCATCCACCAGTCCTCTCCCCTCATCCCCCGTGCAACATTTTGCGCATCGATGTTTCCACCCTAAGCCCGGTATCGTGGGTACGACTTGCACACTGTCTCCCTTTCTCCTCTGCCCGGCCCTATATTCATTCAGCATCTGCTTGTACAACCGATTCCATCGGCACGAGGTTCAGCACAGGCTCAATGCGGGTGGTACGTGAGCACCGCCCTCGAGCCAACAGATGGGTGTCGTAGTACCAAGGCCCTTAAGGCCCAGGCACGTCACAGCCGGGCCAGTTCTCAGTTAATCCGCTGGTCAGTTGCGCCTGAATGTCTGTCCCCACTGCAGTAGCCGATTCCGCTGGTTCCGGGGCCGAACTCAAACAATCATTGAGAAATAGAGACCACGGACCTGGTGCCACATAGGGGCGAGCAACATGCCGTACTATCCCGAACCTGAATAGCCTGCACCGCACTGCTGCCGAGTCTGACCGAACATGAAGAGCAGAGCTGGGCTGCTGTATCACGCCATCTCAGGACCGTGCAACCAAGATGTTAAAGTTCTAACCCTGTCATAAACTGCTGTAGTGGCCTCGGCCATGTAATAAATCGTCGCAGTGTCTCAAACCTGAGTATAAGTCACGGTAACGGCACCGAAGCTGAAACGAGGTATCACGGTAGGAGCGAGTCCGAAATAAACTGATGTTGAACCCGAAGCAACTGTYGTACCGGTTCCGGCCCTGGAAATGAATTACTACAGTGCCCGCAATATGTCTCGGTAATGGCCTCAATCCTGAAACAAACTGCCGTGGTARCRCCGAACGTGAAATAAGTACCCGTGATGGYGSCGATTYGGGAATAACTGCTGTCAAGGTCCCGTACTTGAAATAAGCCTCCGTAGTGCTGCCGAGCGTGAAAATGCTATCGTGGGATGTGCCAAACCGACGCCGACCCTGAAATATGGCGGCACACCGGTTCCGGATCGCGGCTAGATCCAAACCTGAAATAAACTGTCGTAGGGGTTCTGGTCCTGAACATAGATCACCGCTGCGCTCCCAGGGTCGCCGTGCCCATACCGAACCAGAAACACGCCGGACTCTGGAGGATGCAGCCACTCCATAACAGTGTAGAATCTCTTTGAAACCCCTTACTCGTACCAAGCCACATCCCATACTCTCTACCCAAGGTAGCACCACCCCATGTGGTCCATGCGACTCCCGCTCTCAGAACACCCCAAMTGTGGCAACGTTAGTATTCAGGCAACARGGAAAGCGACGBAGGATTCCTCGACCATCAGCAGAAGTGAAAACTGTTAGAATCCGGGGAAAATGATCAATCCAGGGTTAGTGCTGACGGCGGGTATTCAAGGCGAAATAAGGCCAATCTCTCAATAGTCGTGGGTTCCCGCCCCTTTCATCGTTTTTTTTTTATCATTCTTCCTTCTCCTTAATTCTATTGTCGGAAATAGCAAATCAACCGTAAATTCCCCAAAATAAAATTCTGAGAAAGTTGAAATAAATGGCCAAATTTCTTTTGTTTTTTTCCTCTTTTTCCATGTTTAATCTTTTTCTATGTTTTTAATTTCTCTGCCGGGAACACAAAATAACAAGGATATTTCCCCTAGAATCAAATGCCGTTTTCCCCATCTTTAATTGTGGTACTAATATGGGCAAAACTTTGAGGCTTTATTTCGGCCCCGGTCGCGCCTAGTGCGGCCACTCATCTCGTCGTCTTTGAGGGTTGCTCGTAAAGTTCAGCGCGCCCAAAATCAGGGGTGCCCTGAGCTCCCCTAATTTTTGCTGCCTGGTCAACCCGGAGCACCGTCGAAACACGGACTTGTCTTTGAGCCTAAGACCCAAAACCCCAGATTTCAGGCGGCGCAGTGCTTGTGGCCGCCTGACAGCGGAATGGGGAACCTCCAAGTGGTCAAATACAAAGGATAACAGGTTGAAGCCAAAAAATGAGATAGAAGCAAAAAGACCAGACAGACGAGAAGAGGAGATAGCAAGACCGATAGAAGTACTAAAGGCGGCAGTAGAGAGATTGCTAAGTAATAACCAAAGAAAGGAGGAAACCCCTGTATGGACCACGCGCGAGAAAACTGATCCTAGCCGAAAGCGAACGTGGAATGATAAAGCATGTATATATTGCGGAGACGAAGACCACCGCAAAAGAGATTGCCAAGCAATGTTAGACGCACTAAAAGAAGGGATCATTGAAGTGGACGATCGAAAGTACGTCATCTGGGCTAATGAAGGCAAACTGGTACCCTTCCTACCCTCGATGAAGATCAATGTGGATATCTGCCGAAGCAGAAGGATGAATGAAGCAAAGGGGAAACAATCCCAGGATCAATTATCAGCCAAGGTCTCTCGAATAACCTTCGAAGACGATTTCGACGAACCACCAGAAAGCCTAGGTATAAGAATTTCATCCATTAAGTTTGAGGAGACGGAAAATGACGGAGAAGTCTACATACATACCCAAGGCATTGGCGAGGTCGGCGAGTCAAGCAACACGAAGAAAGAGGATCAAGATCAACCTATAACAGATGACCAAATTGAGTCGCCCAAGTCACCACAATCCCCTAGGCAAAAAGCAGCCAAAAGGTTTTACCTAAAAAACTCGCTAGATGAAGTCAGTTTACAAGAACCTTTAAGAAGGGCCATAAATATGCCAATCCCTATCACCCTCCAGGAATTCATAGCAGGGTGTGGCCCAGCGAGGTATGAATTAATAGGCATGATGAAGAAAACAAAAGTACCGCTACCAGAGATAACTTTTGGACAACAGAAGGAGGACGTGAAAACCTCAGCCCTAACGGCATTAACTGAAGGAGATAAACGACTACAAACCAGCGAAGGCGGAAGCAACTACTTTTACGTCCTTGTCAGTGGAAAGCTCAACGTCACAGTCAATGGCATAGGGATGGAGGCTATAGTCGACGAGGGATCCGAGTCCACCGTTTGTGAGGAGAAGGTGGCCAAAAACCTTGGCTTAGAGGTAGACAGGAGCGTAGCTATGACCATGATATCCGCTAACAAACTCAAGCAACCTGCACTCGGGGTATGCCACAACGCCAAGATCGTAGCCGCTGGAGTTGAGGTCACTGTGCCCGTCTTTACAGTCGAAAACTGTTCGTCAGAAATAATTCTTTGAAGAATATGGCTGACACGGGTCAACGCCACCACCGAAAATAAATGGGATGGAAGTCAGACAATTACCATAGACGGACCTTAAGGTAGCAGGCTTACCTTGAAGACCGTGAACGAATTTGACAACCGTCACAAGATTTCATTGCAAAATAAAGAATGACTGAACACAAGAAGTTGCCAAATGATATCTGAAGACCTTACACTAGGGCCGCCTAAAGTAAGAGGGGAAAAAATTGACATTGAGGACCTAGAAACTATGTGGTGGACGGAACAGTCTATGAGAAAGAGGCTGACGACGAGGAATTCGGTGGATGTATAAACCTTTCTTTTTTGGAGGAATTTTCCCTTACGGCGGGGGAAAGAAATAGAATGCCCATGTTGTGGCAATTCCACCTAGGAGGTAATGAGGTACTCCTACAGCACGTCCTTGTACAATACTCAAGGCCCTAGGCTGAATAGCAGGAGCAACTTTTAGAAAACTGTAGCCCAAAAAGTCAAGCCAGCCGCGGTCAACCGTGATAGGACCGGGGAAATAGGGATCACTGAAGAAGAAATTACTCAGATGATCCGGGAACGAAAGGCCACTGAAGGGCAGAGAATCATTGAAGACAGGTTAAATGAAATGGATATAGGGGACGGAAACATGATGGAAAAGGAGAGAGAACTCATAGTAGAAACATTAAGAGCATGCGACAAGGCAGTAGCCTTTTGTGACGCAGAAAGAGGGCGAATAGATCCACGATATGTTAAACATGCGAGAATCTATACGGTCCCTCACACTCCATGGAACGATGCGGGATGGAAGTGTGCCCAAAAAGAAAAGGAGATGATAGTAGATTTCCTGAAGGAGAAGATAAGGACATTTGTAGCGGAACCCTGTGAGAGTGCCTACGCCAATCGCTGGTTCTTCATAAGGAAATCAAACGGGAAACTACGATGGATACAGGACTTACGAACGACAAATAAGGTCACAGTGAGGGACGTAAGGTCCATCCCAAACGCGGATCTCCTATCAGAAAGCTCAGCCGGACGTTCAATTTACTCAGTCTGCAACCTTTTTTCAGGATATGATGAGATACGTCTAGATTACATAGACCGACATCTAACTGCGATGCATACACCATTAGGCTTAGTTCAAATGATGGTCGTACCGATGGGGTGGACTAACGGTGTCGCAGTCTTTAAGAGAGCGATGGTCGCCGTTCTAGGGGAACTCACACCAAACTTGGTAGAGGTTTTCCTTGATGACTTCCCGATCAAAGGACCATACGAGAAAGATGAGACAGAAGTGAGACCAGGAGTAAGGAAGTTCGTCGCCACCCATGCAGAGGATATCAAGAAAGTACTGGTGAAGTTAGAAGACGCGAACCTTACGGTAAGTGGAACGAAAAACAGATGGGCAGTATCCTCAATTAAGATATTAGGTTATATCTGCGACAAGGATGGCAAACGCTCAGACCCGGCAAAGTTAGAAAAACTTATGAACTGGCCGACTCCCCTCAGACATATTACTGACATACGCCAGTTCCTAGAAGTAGTCGAATTCTGAAAGAATTTCATAAAAGGCTATGCTGCAAAGGCAGAACCCCTAAGAAAGGTCTTGCGCAAGGGAGTAGAATGACAATGGACGAATGAACAAGAGGATACAGTAAGAACGTTAAAAGATGAGTTTAGGGAAGATGGCCAAGTCCTGGGAGTACCTTACTTCGAAGATGAGGAAAATCGGCCATTCGCCTATGTACAGATGCGGGACCTGCCTCTGTTGCTGGAGTCTTGGCTCAAAAGGATCAGACTGGCAATGAGCAGCCTCTCAGATTCGAGAGTAAGACCTTTAACGTCACCGAAAGAAAGTACTCACAATTTAAGAAAGAAGTTCTAGGCGTGTTACATTGTTTAAATGTTATTCGACATTATATTTATGGGCGAAGGTTCCTACTGCGGGTCGATCCGACAGCAGTGGCAGCTGTCTTACAAAAAAACTTCTCATTGACAGATCCAACGGTCACGAGGTGGCTCATGCATATAAGGATGTTTGACGACGTAGTAGAGCGAATATCCGGAGGTAAGAACTCAGTTGCTGATGGTCTCTCAGGAATCCCACTAGAAGAAGGAGACCTAGGGTCGCCTAGTGGTATTGACAAATTTTTACAAATGGACATCAACTCTTTAAAAATAGAGCCCGCTGTAGGAGGAACTTCCTTATTCCTTGACAATCTGTACATTGACAAGTATCATAAGATAGGGCGTTATCTTACGGGGGAAATCGAATTAGATGACAAGCTCAGGAAATAAGCTCAACAATATTGCCTCAAGGCAGGACACCTCTTTAAGAGACGACCTAAAAATGGAATGTCAATGAGAGTGTCTGTGATGAGGACGAGCGTCGGGAGATAATAGCGGAATTTCACGATGGCATCGTCGGAGGACATAGAGGAGTAAAAGGAACCTTTGAAAAAATTAAGAACCTCTGCTGGTGGGATGACTTATATAAGGACGTAAAATCATATTGGCTGACATGCGTAGAATGCCAGAAGAGAACGGTAGTCAAATATAAAGAACCCTTGTTTCCTTTATCCCACAACAATAGGCTAGGAAGTCCACGTAGACTTAGTCAAGATGCCCAAGGGAGAAGGAGGAATGAACTACATCATAGACATTAGAGACGACTTGACTGGATTCGTGGACGCATAGCCACTACGCCAAAAAATAGGTAAGGCAGTTAGTGGATATTTGACTGAATATATCACTGGCTACGGCTGCGTAGGCAAAATTGTCATGGATAGGGGATCAAAGTTTATGGCTAAAGAAGTCCAAGAATTGCTCCAAAGATCGGGAATACGAGTATCGTTATCCACAACATATCATCCTCAAACTAACGCTCCTATAGAAAGAGGGCATCAGTCTCTTGTCAATGCGTTCGCTAAATGGTGCGAAGGAAAAGAGAAGAGTTGACCAAAATATCTGAGATTTGTCGTCTGGGCAGATGACATTACGGTTCGCTCAACTACAGGATATCCGTCCTACACGTTATGGTTTGGACGCCATTGTTTCTTACCTATAGAATTTCATATCGACTCTTGACAAACGATTGACTGGGAAGAGATCGCCACCAGAGAACTGTTGTTGGCCGCAAGAATCAAAACAGATAGTCGGAACTCTTCAGGATAACATCCTAGATATCATAGACAAGTTAAAGATCCAGAGAGGAAAAGAGAAAGAAAGATGGGATAGGAACCTTCGGGTCAGGCAAGAAAGGATACTTACGGAGAGCCTCGTTCTGCTCTATGACTCCTCATTAGAGAGAACATGGACAGGGAAACTAGCAAACAGATGGATGGGGCCCTATAGAGTAGTCAAAAGACTAGAAGGCGGAGCCTACTTAATAGAGGAATTAGACGGCACAAGATGGAAGGAACCGGTGTCTGGAGCCCGTAAAGACCGAACAGAGAATATTTCACGTACAGAAAAAATCAGGCAGAAAAATGATGCCCATAGGCACCCAAAAAAAGGTAAGAAGAAGGGTGAGTCCTTAGAAGTACCCACAGCACCAACCACCTCCGAAGTAGGAGAGTCCTCCAATCGGCACGCAGTACAGCCTGCCGCACAAATCACTTCTCAAGTACTAGAATCCTCCAAACAATCTTAAAAAAAGATACAACACAAACTACTAGGGGTCCGACATATCCAACGCAAACACACCAAGAACACCAAGTCCGACGTCAAGAAGTTGGCGGCGACAAAAAGGGAGACGAAGAAAAAGGCTAAACAAGTCATCAGAAATGCCCTAATAATAGAAAAAACAAAAAACCACCGCCGACATGTTAGATGTACTCCACCAGACAAACACTTAGGCGTCAAAACAAAGCTCACTAGGAGAAAGTCAAACACGAAGGAAAAACAAAAGAAAGACATCCGAGCACGACAAAGAGGATGATCGAGGGTTGATGGGTAGAGATTAGAAGTCATCCATCTTTTGCAGATTACCTTCCTTCAAATCCCAATATTCGCTCGACGAGGATGTCGAGAATGGGGGGGGGGGGTGCTGTCGGGCGGCTCCGATACTACGCCGCCCTTTACTTCCTTTCCGAAGGCACGTGACGAGACCTTCACTCGACGGTATTCTACCTGGCCGGGCTTCATCAACTGTGAGGCGGGCCCACGCTGGGACCGACCGGGCTGACGACATTTACCTACCATGCGGCGGGACGACACGCCGGAGAGCGGCGAGGCGTTATCATTGCTCGACGTCATTTTCAGTGATCGGGATACGCCGACCATGAAGCGGGCCGACACTGCGAACGAGAGGACTACTTTATCCGGTCAGGACTCACCGACCATGGCCCGGGCCGACACCACGGGCAAGGGGCCCATTGGACTAGTCGAGTTCTCTTCCGAAGGGACGTTCCCGCTGGAACGCGCAGGATGGGACCAATTTCCACCTTCAGGCCTGCCTGATTTTTCCCGAAGGGCGGTACCGCTGCTGTGTGGGGACCGCATAGGCCCGGGCAGACCTGGGACAGGCTCGGGGACAGCCGCGGTACCAGGGCGTTGCAAAGGGCCCAGTTCACGATAAGTAGGCCCTTTTCACCAGGACCTTTTCGGGGGCCCAATCAGGCCCGGGCACAACCTTGGTACCGAGGCGCTGCAAGTGTTCAACAGCCTCGGTGTGCCTGGAGCCGGGGCACACACTTGTGGGAAGGGCCCGGCAGGGTACTTAAGCCGAACTGGACCCAAGAGTGGGACAGTTCTTCGCATGTAGGCTTCAGGCGCACGGGACTACAGGGAGGCAGACTTAAGGCGCACGGACGAGCGCATAGAAGGGGAGGCGCACGGCACAGGCACGCGGGAGATAGGTGCACGAGAGACTAGCACGCCCCACGCGGACGATCACGATCCCTGACGCACGTGGGCACGGCTGAGCGGGGTAGAGGGGTACATCCGCGCTTACACAGGAACATACCTATGCCCATTCGCGGGCACGCAAGCGCACACTTGCGCATATTTGCGCGTCCACGCGCATGCACTTGGGCACTCTCGCGCGCATATTTGCGTACATTCGCGCTCGCCCGCCCGTACACCACACACTCGCGCACTCTGCCACACATTCGCACATACGCGCGCTCACTCGCGCACTCTGGCACACATTCGCACATCGGCGCGCACACGCGCACTCGCACAGAGTAGCAGGGAAGACCCGCGCACGCGCGTATGCCCGCGGGGTAGCGGGAGGCATAGTGCGGATCCGCGTGCACGTGTGCACCTGCGCTGAGTAGCGGGGAAACCTGCGCGCACGCACTCATCTGCGCGGAGTATCGGGAGACCTGTGCACACGCACGTGCCAGACGGAGTTGCGGGAGACCCGTGCACACGCACGCACCGCGCGAAGTAGCGGGGGACCATTCGTACCCGCGCGCACCCGTGGGACATCGGGGCGAGGTTGCGCTCCCTCACACACACGCGTGCACTCGCGTGAAGCAGCGGGGGGGGAAGGATCACATACATGCGCGCATCCGCGCAGGGTAGTGGAGGAGAGCCGTGCATGCTCGTACACCCCGGCGGGAAGCTAGGGGGGGACTAGTGTACGAGGGCGCGGACACGGGCGCACTTCCGCGCGCATTCTTATGAGAATCCGGACAGGGGGTAGCTCGTGCACCATAGAGCACACACGGATGGTCACACCTGCTGCAGAGTGGAGGAAGTCACGCATCATCTCGCACACAGAGGAATCACTAGCGACTGAACCGCGCACTAGTGCGAGACAGCGGGGAGAGTCCATACACGCACGGGAACCCGGGCGAGACAGCGGGAGCAGGAGGATTTGTCCTCGGGCACTCATCCGGGCGGAACAGAGTACGCGCACATACCTGTGTAGGGCAGCGAAGGAGGCTCACCGCATGCGCACATCAGATCAGGGGTACAAGGGGAGACGTACGCACTCGTGCGCCCCCACGCGCGTGCGCACAGAAGACGAGCAACGGAGACCTGGGGAACTGCAACACATCGTCGAGCGCGAGCTCGTACCGGATTGGAGATCACGTGAGATGACGATTTTGGGGCCCTTTTTGAGCCGTCTAACGGAATGGGCTTTCTGAACAGGCAGCGGTTCATCTGACTGAGCGTAATATTTAGGGGTTGTCAGATCTTCAGAGCCGACCGGGTCTATTGAACGTGTTCCGAGCAAGAACCTGCGGAGGGGGCGTTCTACCGGAGGGGCGCTCTGCCGAAGGGACACTCTACCCAATGGGGCGTTCTACTGGAAGGGCGCTCCATCGAAGGGGCCATTCTACCGGAGGTCACTCAACTGAAGGGGACACTTTTTCCGATCAGGCACTTTTAATGAGCGAGCGATTCCGCCGAAGGGGCATTTTACCGAGCTGGCACTTTGCTGACCGGCCATTTTTACCGAGCGGATACTTTACCGCGCGGGCGTTTTTATCAAGTGGGGACCTTACCGAGCGGACTCTTTTACCTAGCGGACACTTTTACCGGGGCGGACACCTTTTATCGAGCGGACACTTCGGCGAGGGGGCATTTTGCCGAGGGGGCATTTTACCGAGTGGGTACTTCACCGCGCGGACACATCACCGAGTGGGCTTTTTCTCGGGCGAACATTTTTACCAGGCGACACCTTACCGAGCGTATATTTTACCTAGAGGATACTTCACCGAGCGGGCATTTTTACCAGAGGGGTACTTTACTGAAGGGTCGCTATCCCGAAGAGATACTTTTCGTGAAGTGGCCTTTTCGAGGAGGTACGACCGAAGGGGGCCTTTCGAGCGGGTACATTCGTGAAGTGGGCTTTTCGAAGAGGTACAACCGTAGGGGGCTTCTCGAGCGGGTACATTCGTGAAGTGGGCTTTCCAAAGAGGTGCGACCGAAGAAGGCTTCTCGAGTGGGTACATTCGTGAAGTGGGTTTTCCGAAGAGGTACGACCGAAGAAGGCCTCTCAAGCAGGTACTTTTCACGAAGTGAGCTTTCCGAGGAGGCACATCTGGTCCGAGCCTTTCCGAAGGGGTACATCAGAACTATGGTCACTGTCGATCTAGAGCTTTGGCCCCGGTGGGCGAGGGAGGTTACGTCTGACACTGAGAGTTCGAGTACTATTCCCTGGGATCGACGGGCGCGTTACAAGCGCCACCTAATCCGGAGGAGGATTAGGCGGCGTTTGTCGACTAGGTCTGTAGGACCTCGGACGGACTTTCGTGACACGGGGTCGAGGTGTACGGCTGAGGCATGAACGAGCGTTTCACATCCTATTATTTTGGACAGAATGCAGCCACTTCTTTTGTTTCTGCCAGACAGTGTTTCATGAGTCTGTTCTTGCATTGGTTACGGTCGGCTACGGTGCTTGTTTTCGTCGATGTGGATGACATGTTTTGTGCAGATTACAGGAGCCCCGACCGACCCTCCCGCGGGTGACAGACGCGGCGTGAGGCATAGGGTTCGGACGGCGTGCCGGAAGACCCCTTCTACCGGTCGACAACGGCTTCATAAGAGGGAACACCTGCTTTCAAATCCTAAATGCTTCGGGAGTCGGAGCGGCGATCGAGGCGGCATAGCTTGCAAGTGGTGCAAGAAAGCCAGAAAAGCAAGCAAGGCAACAAAAGCGAGCAAAACGTAGGCTGATATTTCGACGGCCACCCCCATCTTCTCCTCCACCCCCTCTCTGTTCAGCGCCATCGACCCAAGTTCGACTAGTCTACAAACCGCCCAACGCAGAAGTTGGAACGGAAAGAAGATTCGTATCATCTACAACCCAAATCTGCAGTGCACAAAAGAGAGATTAGCGCAAGGAATGGAAGGTCGTGCGGCTGCGTGGTGCATGCGTGGCGCGTTGTAAGCAATAGATATGGTCAGGAAATTCAGGAGGTGAGGGCGAACAAACTTCTACCCTGTCTTCTTCGTCGTCGATCATCCGATCGAGCAATTCCTGATCCACTTGGTAATCTATGGCGAATGTATCCGTAGGCCACCGTTGTCCCGGTGTAAGGCCCAACCACCGTCTGCTCGAGCTCCCGCCAACTGGAACGCTTGCCGCCACTCGGTCTGTCGCCACAAATTACGGCCGAGCGGAGAGCTTGTGTGTCGATCCGATAATGAAAGACTGAGGGAAATACCTCTTGCTCAAATGGTGCTCCGTCATCATCACTTTCCGAGGGACATTGCCCGCGGGCAACTCAAATGTCGTTGGTGACGTGAAGCGGGAGACTGAGCAAAAAAAAAAAAAAAAAGAAGAAAAAAAAGCAAATAATAAAAACA
Organism: Chara braunii; assembly: GCA_003427395.1. Taxonomy (NCBI): domain Eukaryota; kingdom Viridiplantae; phylum Streptophyta; class Charophyceae; order Charales; family Characeae; genus Chara; species Chara braunii. Next base: position 273,595 of record BFEA01000634.1, on the reverse strand, counting down.
AGCAAAAACACCAATGACAGTACAAAAAAATTCCGAAAACATCTCCCTCTGATTGGGAGAATACGACCCGTATCTCACGCCTGCTGATCATCCTACCCAGTTGGGTGAAACGTCACTACTGGTGACCTGTGTACGAACCGTCAAGAAAAAGAAACCAGGAAGGAAAGGACACGAAACGAGGGAGGGGCGAAAAACTTGTAAAATTTAAAACCAAAAAATTAAAAAATTAAAAAACTAAAAGATTACAAAGAAAAGGGGTTTTCCCAAAAAATTAAGACAGACTGGCGGGAGAGGATTCAATTGTCACGCTGTAACTATGCATGTTCTGCTATTCCTTCCATTATCCGCACGGGTTGTGCTTGTAATCGGACTCCGGTTATTGCGATCTTTGAGCACTCCCTTGACCCATAACTGCTGCCCATCGCGTACTCTACGGGGCATAATAAGCACAAAACGGGCTGGCGTGACAACAGTGGTGCGTGTCGCGCCTGTGGTTCTTGTTTGGAATTTCTCGGTCCTTTTCATCCTGCGGAATCTTTTTCAGAGAACCGAGGCCCATCTTTTTCCTTTACAGCTTCGACGCTGCTCCGTCCGTCCCCCCGCTCTTACCCGCCGACTCCCGTGCCTTGGTGAATCCTCCTTCCAGCCATCCTTGCACTTCGCCCGCCTGCTATGTGTGTGTGTGTGTGTGTGTGTGTGTGAGAGAGAGAGAGAGAGAGAGAGAGAGAGAACAGCTATGTGTGTATGTGTGTGTGTGCGTGTATGTGTGTGTGTGTGTGTGTGTGAGAGAGAGAGAGAGAGAGAAAGATCAGCTATGTGTGTGTGTGTGTGTGTGTGTGTATGTTTGAGCGCGTGGTGGGTGGCGTGGGGGTGGGGCAACCCCTCCCCCACCACTCAATCAATCAATCAATCAATCAATCAATCAATCAATCAATCAATCAATCAATTAATCAATCAATCAGAAGAAAAAAAAAGAAGGGAAATCGAATGAATCTTTCGCTAGAACATGGAAATATACAATATTGCGTGTGTGTGTGCGTGTGGGCCTGTTGGGGATGGGGGGGTGACCCCGCCCCCACCAATCAATCAATCAATCAATTAATCAATCAATTAATCAATCAATTAATCAATCAATTAATCAATCAATCAATCAACGAAAAAAAAAAAGCTAAATCGAATGAATCTTCCCCTAGAACATGGAAATATACAATCCTACCTCTGTGTGTGTGTGTGTGTGTGCGCCT
>BFEA01000634.1:259760-272205 GCA_003427395.1 Chara braunii | reverse complement strand
CCCCCCCCCCCCCAAATATATATATATATATATATATTTTTTTTTGCTTGAGAAGGTGGGGCTGGGGTTGCGCCGCCCCATGGCGCTTCGTGAATCCCCAACCCCCCTCCCCACCGGCCGCCACGAGTCCGCGAAGTCGCGCGGCCGCGCGGACGTGTCCGCGGGGTCGCGGACTCGGCCGAGGCCGCGGACTTGGCCGCGCTTGTCCGCCGTCCAGGGTGATTCGTAGGTGTTCAAGCCTTTAACGAGGGAACATGCGGGAATGGCACCCACCGGCAGGTAGGTGATACCAGCCAGGGGTCAGCTGGTAGCATCTGGACCAAGCTTCTTCAATGGGCTAGTCGTTGTGCCTCCCCTCAGGTCCCCTCCCCCTATGAACATGAGTAGTCTCTGCTACATGCCACTCGGGGGGACCAACGGCCTATCCTTAGGTGGCGGGCGCCAAGCTTGCCGAGGAAGGTACATGAGGTCAATGGGAATTGAACCCAAGACCTCTTGAATGGCACTTGCGTGCCTTATACGAACTGAGCTAGGCCGCTGAATGTGGCGTATCTTTTGATGCTCTTGCAGAAGATCTGTTTTCATTATTTGCCTTATTTGGTGAGTGGTGGAGCGAGACCCTATCTCACAGTTGTACTCTTAGGGTGTGTTTAATTAGCTTTACAGCCAACAGTTTTATTTATGAAGGACCGTTGCAACATAGAGCTTTCGTGACCAGACAACAACCAATCGAAATGTCAAGAAGAAGGAAGAGGAAGATATAAGATAAAAACGAGAAGAAGGAAGAAAGGAGAGTAGTGGAAGAGGAAGAAAGTCAAAGTGACACGAAAATAGTAACAAAAATCTGGAACGTGGTCATGCAGTTCATGAAAAACTTAACAAAGGGACAACACTCCGGTGTATGACCCGATTGGTTTCGTCTGGCCGTCTACTAGACTCCTTAGGGGTTTATGGGGCTCGTCGAACGCGAAAGGAAAAAAAAAACTACTTGTCAAGAGAAAGTCACGAATGTTGTTAGAGTTCGAGTTTGCGAGCCAGCTCACCTTGTCGACAGGTAGACATAGTTCTGGAAGATCCTTAGGCAATGGAGCACCGCAAGCGTGTCCTTTTTAAACTGGGAGTAGTTCCTCTCAGTCGTATTAAGTGTTCGACTCTCAAATCTTAGCGGTCTCTCCTTTCCTTCAACATCTGCCTGAACGAGGACTCCTCCCAGGGCAGTTGGTCCAACGTTCGTCTCGATGATGAATGACTTTACCTCTATAACCTCGTAATTCGGCGCCCCTAACACCAAGCCTCCTTCCTTAAATTCCCCCTTTATTCTCTTCACGGTCTCTTCCTGATCCTTATCCCAAACTCATTCCTGATCTTGACGCACCAGCTTTCGCAAATGCTCAGTCTCGGATGCAAAGTTTTTCACGAAACTCCTCCAAAATCCACAAGTCCCGAGGAAGCTCCTCACATCTGTTATTGAGCGGAAGGGTACCGGCCACTCGACAATCTTGTCTGTTTTCTCCACATCTGGCCTCCGCCCATTCTCAGTACAAACAAAACCCAAGATGGTGGCTTCCCTCATGCAATGCTTGGATTTTTTGTCACTTGTTGTAAGGTTGTATTCCTCCTGTAGGCTTAGAACCCGATCAAGGTTTTGAATATGTCTTCAGACGAAACGCCTTACTCTAGGCATCACTTCGTATTCCTCTCTCTCTCTCGGACCTTCGACCGTCAAGTCATCAATATAAGGCTGGGTGATGTGCGGAATAACCGTCTGCATGACTCTCATCATATGTCTTTGTAGCATCGCCACTGCATTGGTGCAACCTTGAAGGGCTACATTCATATGAATTAACCCTCTTGGCATATGCATTGCCGCTACTGGCCTATCCGCCGAGTATACAGGAAATTGGTCATATCCAGAATAGAGGTCTATAAGCGAGATTACAGGTCTCCCTGCTCATGACTCTGACAATGCATCCGCGTTTGGCAATCCTTCCGCATCTCGCACTGTTACGGCATTTAGCAGTTGCAAGTCCTGTACCCACCGCATCGTCCCATTCGGTTTAACGAAACAAAACCAAGGGGAAGCATACGGTCCGCTGGAGTAGTCAGCAACATGCGTGCGCATTTTGTCATCCAGACAGTTCACCACCATCTTTTCCTCGTCAGGGTTAAGATATCGCACGCCTCTTAGATTCCATGGTTCATGTGGGACGGTGTGGATCTGAATCATCGGGATCTTGTCCACATCCAGCCTCCCACGCTGATCATCATTAAAGGCGTATGCGCGATGCCTTTTTTTTATCAACCCCACCATCAGCGCCTTCTCTTAGGGTAAAAGGAAATCAGGCTCTCCAATTATCAGCTCCCCTTCATTTTCACCCTTGATACGACATGGACCCCTTGATGCCTGTTCCCGCATGCGCCGTATCAATCCTCGTTCCCGCTCGTAATAGTCATCCTCGTCTTCAGTAACGAGCATGGAAACTGGGCAGCACTTCTTATCTACCGTCTTGTACCACCTTTGGGAGCCGTGCTTAAGTGGTCCCCTAAAAAAGGTCGGCTTGTTGTTTGTGTCTGAGCCATCTCAGAGCCTCCTCTCCACCCGGGAAGCTAATAACTCAATTTCACCTCCCCTGTCTGAGGGTCTTCCAAAACTTGGTCCTTGAATGCCTTATTCCCCGCCGGGTCCAACATATCATGTGTTGCCACCACTTCCATGACTTTATTCACAACAGTGAGGCTCAGTGACATCATTTCGGCCCCTCTTTCCTCCTCAGGCGCTTCCCAGAGCCTTTGCCACTCGTTCTCAGATTCCTCATAAGTGAACGAGCCGAGGTTAGGCTTATTCCTTCCACTCCCTTGCCCTGTATTCCGGCAGGCGATGACCTCATAATTTCCACTGGCCAGATCACTTATCAGCAGGATCATGGCCCCGTCATGGTTATTGAAAATCAGAGTCTTTTTCCTGCACAGGAACGATCTCCCCAAGAGTATAGGATGATCGACGTCTGGCATGATAAAAAAGCAAGCCCTCGCCCGCACTCTGCCAATCTCCACAATCATATTGGATGTCGTGCCGCAAAAGACCACCTTGCAATTAGCACCATGCAGTACCCCGTGGTCCGAGCGGTCGACCTCCAATCCCAACATAATCGCATCCCTTTCCCGGATGATATTCATCTCGGCGCCCGTGTCCACCATCGCAACACACTTCTGGTCCCTCACCACCAAGTCCACCAAACCACGCACCACACATTTTTTGTCCATCCTCGTTCCTGCTTCCGTCCACTCTACTTCTCTTGGCAGGATCATACTCAGATGGACGTTGGGCACTAACCTCCGCGAGAGTCGTCCCCTCAAGCTATCTCGGAGCCTTGGGGCAGATGCCAGAATATCCTTTAGGTTCATAAGGTCATGACCTTCTAGAAGCTTGTCCACCATTCTTTTCACGTCAAAGCCCTTTTCTAGTCGAACCACGTATTTCTTCCTTTTTGGTACACTGTCCCGCTGGTTCGGCTTGGCTTCCTCCTGAACCCCTCTCTTCCTGGCCCTTAACTGCGTTTGCCGATCTTCCTCTTGCCGAAGCCTCTCAACCTCTTCATCGTCATCCTCCTCTTTCTCTTTCGGAACCTTCACTACTTTTTCCCTGCGTTCAGGCTCAGGTTCCCTTGGTTGGGGTGCCTGACTAGGCGCCTGGCAAGGTACTTGACTGGTACCAGCCTTACTCTGGCCTTTGGTTCATGCCGCCTGTGGCACTCTTCCATGCGATGTGGGGGGCCTATAGGTCATCCCTGACCTAGGGCCTGACCCTGCCGTCGCAACCCCAGGATACCCCTGCTGCCCTGATGCCGATCCATGTCCGGATTCGTATAGGAAGACCCTAGGGAGGTTGGCCTTCCACTTTTGGGTCTTATCACAACTCTTTCAACTTGGTACCTACTCACCTTCCCCAATAAATCCTCCATCTTCTCCAAGATGGTTATGACCGACTCTCTCATCTCTCTCAATTCCTCATCATCCGATTCAACGACTATTGGCTCTTCCTTTATAGTCTCTGCCCTTAGTCACTGATTCACCTCCTCATTCCCCTTCACAATCTCCTCGATCCTTACGGTCGAGTCCTACCTTTCTTGCCATAATCTGAACATTGTCGGAGGTGCGGGCCCTGCCGCTGCTCGCCTTAGGGCCTCTTGCTTGACCTTACCCGGAGTCTTTGGGTCAATATATTTTTGGAACTTATCGTATATGTCGCCGTCCATATTGGTGGAGATTAGTCCGGAAAGTTTGTCATCTCGCCGATGTTGGCAAAATCGTATGGTGTGACCTATAATGCAAAAAATGCCAACAGACGACATTACGCCAATCAAAGCGGGGCCTTCCATATCCCTAGCCCCCTTCCTGACCACTTTGGTTGCCTTGGCCCTGACCTCCTTGACCATTTCATCCTCCACCACGGCCTCCGCCATTCCGCCCTTGTCCTCATCCGTCGCCCCCTCGCCCACCTTGGCCTCTGTCGCCATTCTCGTGTCCACCCTGTCCCGGGTCCCCTCCTCCCGCTACGCTAGCCTGCGATGCTTGCTGCGTGGGTGGAGGCTGGGCTACAAATTGCCCCTGAAACGCCGGAAAGCTCGGTGACCCCGTACTCGCCGACGAGCCCGAAATAGGGCGCCATCTGCCCTGGGGAAACTTGGCCCCCTCCCCATGAGTTATCGGGGTTACACATGGGTCAGGGCGCCATTTGGCAGAAAAGCGGCCACTATCCATATGGCAATGGTGACTCCATTTGTGAAGGCATTGCTTATATAGACGAGCCAGCGACATTGGGCGGTGGCATTACAATCGCTTGTAGGATCTGCCCTTTCCAACAGCCTTGCCCTCCTAGCAATAAATTGTGTTGCTTACGCTGCGGCTTAGTGAGCACTTGGGATCCCGTCTCCTCCTCACCATAGTCTTCCTGCCCGGCTTTCTCTCTATACCCACTTTCCCCCGACCTTGGACGATGGTCACCACCTTCCTCTGTTCTATCTGGTCTTTAGTAATCCCCAACTCTGATAGAACATCCGATCCAACCTTCTTCATATCCGGGGCTCCCGTAGTCCTCGCATCCCGTTCCTTGCGCTTCTTCCTGTGCTGGCGCATTTGGAACTGGTGGACCTCATCCAAGTCACCTTCCTGCACCCCTTTATCAATCATAGCCCAGGAAAGCTTTTCACCTCCCCCTCCCTTGCTTGTGACCTCCTGGGCCACCGTAGATTTGAACAATCCGAGGAAGATGGCACACTGCTCCTCTTCTGAAATCCCTGGTACCTTTCTCGCGTTTTTTTTTTAAGTCCTCAGCCAGCGTCCCAACAGTGGTGTAGTCATTTCTGTTAACGACTTCCAGATTTGCCGCTGTTAGCAGCCCATCACCCAACCGATATTTCCTCTGCATCCCATCTTTAAATCGGGGCCAACAGTCATTTGATGTCGCTATAACCTTCTTGACCTCTTCGTGCAGACTATGGTATACGTACTTCAAGATACGTTGTCAAGCGGCCACAAGCAGTGCGCCGCCTGAAATCTGGGGTTTTGGGTCTTAGGCTCAAAGACAAGTCCGTGTTTTGACGGTGCTCCGGGTTGACCAGGCAGCAAAAATTAGGGGAGCTCAGGGCACCCCTGATTTTGGGCGCGCTGAACCTTACGAGCAACCCTCAAAGACGACGAGATGACTGGCCGCACTAGGCGCGACATGGGCCGAAATGAAGCCTCAAAATTTTGCCCATATTAGTACCACAATTAAAGATGGGGAAAAGGGATCAAGGCCAGAAGTGGAGGAAGGAAAAATATAATATCCCTTAATTTCTTTATTTTTCGCGGCATTTGATTCTAGGGGGAATATCCTTGTTATTTTGTGTTCCCGGCAGAGAAATTAAAAACATACAAAAAGATTAAACATGGAAAAAGAGGAAAAAAACAAAAGAAATTCGGCCATTTATTTAAACTTTCTCGGAATTTAATTTTGGGGAATTTACGGTTGATTTGCTATTTTCGACAATAGAATTAAGGAGAAGGAAGAATGATAAAAAAAACGATGAAAGGGGCGGGAACCCACGACTATTGAGAGATTGGCCTTATTTCGCCTTGAATACCCGCCGTCAGCACTGACCCTGGATTGATCATTTTCCCCGGATTCTAACAGTTTTCACTTCTGCTGATGGTCGAGGAATCCTGCGTTGCTTTCCCTGTTGCCTGAATACAAACGTTGCCACAGTTGGGGTGTTCTGAGAGCAGGAGTCGCATGGACCACATGGGGTGGTGCTACCTTGGGTAGAGAGTATGGGATGTGGCTTGGTACGAGTAAGGGGGTTCAAAGAGATTCTACACTGTTATGGAGTGGCTGCATCCTACGGAGTCCGGCGTGTTTCTGGTTCGGTATGGGCACGGCGACCCTGGGGATGCAGCGGTGATCTATGTTCAGGACCAGAACCCGTACGACAGTTTATTTCAGGTTTGGAGCCAGCCACGGTCCGGAATCGCTGCGCCGCCATATTTCAGGGTCGGCGTCGGTTTGGCACATCCCACGATAGCATTTTCACGCTCGGCAGCACTACGGAGGCTTATTTCAAGTACGGGACCTTGACAACAGTTATTCCCGTATCGGTACCATCACCGGTACTTATTTCACGTTCGGCGCTACCACGACAGTTTGTTTCAGGATTGAGGCCATTACCGAGACATATTGCGGGCACTGTAGTAATTCATTTCCAGGGCCGGAACCGGTACGACAGTTGCTTCGGGTTCAACATCRGTTTATTTCGGACTCGCTCCTACCGTGATACCTCGTTTCAGCTTCGGTGCCGTTACCGTGACTTATACTCAGGTTTGAGACACTGCGACGATTTATTACCTGGCCGCGGCCACTACAGCAGTTTATGACAGGGTTGGAACTTTAACATCTTGGCTGCACGGTCCTGAGATGGCGTGATACAGCAGCCCAGCTCTGCTCTTCAGGGTTGGTCAGACTCGGCACCATTGCGGTGCAGGCTATTCAGGTTCGGGATAGTACGGCATGTTGCTCGCCCCTATGTGGCAGCAGGTCCGTGGTCCCTATTTCTCAATGATTGTTTGAGTCCGGCCCCGGAACCAGCGGAATCGGCTACTGCAGTGGGAACAGACATTCAAGCGCAACTGACCAGCGGATTAACTGAGAATTGGCCCGATTGTGACGTGCCTGGGCCTTAAGGGCCTTGGTACTACGACACCCATCTGTTGGCTCGAGGGCGGTGCTCACGTACCACCCGCATTGAACCTGTGCTGAGCCTGGTGCCGATGGTCTCGGCTGTACAAGCAGATGCTGAATGAATATAGGGCCGGACAGAGGAGAAAGGGTGACGGTGTGCAAGGCGTACCCGCGATACCGGGCTTAGGGTGGAAACATCGATGCGCAGACTGTTGCACGGGGGATGAGGGGAGAGGATTGGTGGATGGCATGCCAGGCGTACCCGACGCACAGCTGTTGCGGAGCATTGCAAGCACGGGGGAGACGCGTCGGCACTCAGGCGGTTTCTCGCGTGTGAGAGGGAGAGTGAGAGAGAAGGGGAGTGCACGGCGGGAGTGAGAGACTGTGTGTGTGTGTGAGGGTGTGCACTCGAATCAGAGAACAGGCAGATGCGAGGAAGAGAGCCAGCAAACCAGCGGGTGATAGACTAGTGGGGACAGCGCTGGCTAGCTGGAGGAAAAATATATATTATTATTAATTTTTATTAAAACCCCATCCTCCTGGACCTAATCATGATCAGGTACATCCAGACTTGAACACACGGCGCAGGGAAAAAGGTGGTAGAGTCATCAGAGCTATGGAGGGAAACGGGAGAGAGAGAGTCCGCACGTTATTTTTCACATTTTCAAACTCGGACAGGTGAGTGAAGCAGCCAGTCAGAGAGCGGGCGATAGTGTGTGAGAGAAGGGGAGCGAGAGAGGACAGATGGGTAGGAGAAAGACAATGTGACTGAGAGAGAGCGTGCCCAACTCTGCTTTCCCGTTTACAAAATTATTTGCACCTGGCCCTAAGCGAGGTCAGGTTCATCAGACAAGGAATCGGCTAGATCATGGAGAAATGATGGGGGATTCGCAAGCACACTGTGTAAGTGAGGAGTGTGAGAGGAAGAAAGAGAGAGAGAGAGAGAGAAAGAGAGAGAGAGAGAGAGCGGACTGAGTGAGTGAGAGAGAGTGAGAGAGAATGAGAGAGGAAGAGGGGGCTGTGCGAGAGCAGTTGTGTGATGATGTGCCACTTGCTCTTGATGGTAGTATGGGTGATGCTGGCGGAGGTGGCAGTTATGTGATGATGTGGCGCTCGGTGATGAGTGTATCTCTGATGATGATGATAACGGTATTCTCGTTGCTGATCAAAGATCAAGCTGCCACCTCTAAAAAGCATGGGTGTTGGATCTGTGTGAACCCCCGCACCTGTAGCTCTCAAGTAGTGCATCAGACGTATCACAAGTCAGAGTAAGTATGTGCATGATTAAGTCAGCGAACCCCTGCCAAGTTGGAGCCCCCGTTGTTGACTGTACCCCCCCAAGACAACATCATGCGTTCTATTTGAAGGAAGAGGGACAGTGCAGACGAGGGATAGCGTGCGTGAGAGAGAGCGAAACCACAGCGAACCAAAAGAGTTAATTGACTTGATCATGCGGATCTGATCATCGAATGGGAACAATTATCTGATCAGATACATGGCGGGACCCTTTGTATAGAGAAGGTAACAAACGGGCATTTATACGCAAAGACCAGATTTACCACAGCTATCTACCTTGGAACGTGCGCGCAGTGAGTGACCCAACAGACAAAAGTTCCAACAGACGTATCTTTCTATGAACTACCTGCAAGTTCGTTCTCGTTTCACCTGTATTCCTCTGGTGTGCGAGCCCGCCCAACTGTTGCTTGATTATTCGGACCTCCTAGTGAATGAACTTACAGATCTGAAGTTGACCATTCTAACTTGCTGTTGGGCGGATATGCCAGACTGTTAATTGACTATTTTTATCTGTTGGTGGACAAAGTTGTAGATCTGTTTCTCGGCAATTCGTGCCGCCTAATTTGTGAACTGGCAGAACTGTTAGTAAACTATTCAAACTTGTTGTGGGACGAGCTTGCTGATCTGATCAGTAGACCAATCAAACTTGCTGACTCGGCAAATTCCCTGAACGGACATTTGACAGTCTGAACTCAGCGCGGTGTGAACTTGTGAGATTACTGAAATTAACAAGATAAAGGCAGGGAAAGTAATTATACACTCTAACCTCATTGCCTACGGGTCGTCGAGGACCTCGGAAGCGGGCGCGGCGAGTGACAGGCGTCGTTGCCCTTGGCTTCTGCGAAACGTAGGTTACCCCTTTCCGGGTTTCCTCACAACTTTGGCGCCGTTGCCGGGGAGGGGAGCAGCACCCCCAAGGCCGCGGCCTTCCCCAACCAACGGGGGTGCACGGGCTGATTAGTCAAACACTAATTAGCTTGTTTTCTTGATTAGTTTTATTTTTTATAATCATTTTTTTTTTTTTTTTTTTGAAATATCTCCCGATCCGCGCGCTTTCGTGCGAGCCGCGCCGCGAGCAAAGTTCGCCTCTCGTCGAGGCGAACGTTTTGAGACTCTTTTTGAAAAATTCTAATGGCTGAGAAAAAAAGATATGGAATTTTTTGTATTAAAAATCCCAAAAATCATGAGTTAAAAATTCTAATTGGTTTTTCCTCGATATCTTCTGATCCGCGCGCTTTCATGCAAGGCGCACTGGGGGAAAGTTCGTCCTCTCGTCGAGGCGAACGTTTTGAGATATTTTTTGAGAAATTCGAACGGCTAAGAAGCGAGATATGGAATTTTGTTGTATTTTTTGATCAAAAATTCCAAAAATTTTGATTTTCGTTTTATTGAAATGGTCGGAAAAATAAGCGAAATTAGGGGAACCCCGCAGGGACCAAAGTTGGTCCCTGTATTTTTTGCGACATTTTGAGACCCTAGTCGGGGAAAACGGACTTCGTGTGGACAAACGGCGAGCTCCAACAGATAGAAAAGGTGGAAGAAAATCAACGAGAAATTGAATTTTTTTGTAATTTTGTTTAAATTAAAAGAAAAAGGAATTTAAAAATATAATCCAATAAGTTTTTCTTCTAAAACTAGTGAAAACTAACAGAAATTTTCTCGCGTCGAGCAGGGCTTTGCGGTGTTCGTGCGGTTGCGCGCAAAACCCAAAACCCTAATTAGGTTGAAGTCCTAACCCCAATTTTGAGAGAAGCGGGTAGATAGAGGGAAGCCATAGCTTCTAGCTTTCGCATTTGTTAAGGATTATTTTTTGTCAAATATATCCCGTAAGATTGTGGAAATTAATTCGGGAAGTTTTGCCTCATTAAATAATTAAGAATTATTTTACTTTTGACTTTGTTATTTTCAATCGATTAAAAAATTGAAATAAATATTAAAAATTGCGTAGGGGCATTCATTTGACTTCAATGCTCTTCATATCTACTTTACCTATTTGAGTGACTTTTTTCCGAACCCCATCTCACCGCGGGGGAAGGAAAACTGCTGTCAAAATTTCTTAAAATTTATCTTTTAATTTAAAATTTTGCTAATTAATTAACAAAAATATTTAAAAATCGAGTTAAATCAATCTTTTTTTTTTTTCATTATTCCTGTTGATATTCCTTTACGTATTTGAGGGACTTTTTTCCGATACCCATCTCACAGGGGGGGGAGGACAACAACTGTCGAAATTTCTCGAAATTTTTCTTTTAATTTAAATTTTTGCTAATTGATTAACAAAAATATTTAAAAATCGAGTTAAATCAATCTTTCTTTTTTTCCATTATTCCTTTTGATATTCCTTTATCTGTTTGAGGGACTTTTTTCCGAACCCCATCTCATCGGGGGGGAAGGAAAACTGCTGTCGAAATTTCTCGAAATTTTCCTTTTAATTTAAATTTTTGCTAATTAATTAACAAAAATATTTTAAAATCGAGTTAAATCAATCTTTCTTTTTTATCATTATTCCTTTTGATATTCCCTCTTCGGCAGCGCTGTTTGAGGGCTTCACCCGAACCCCATCCCAAGGGGTAGAGGCGAAACGCTGCCGAAATTTTAGTAAATTCTTCAAATTTTATTTATACCCCTAAAAATCATCAAACTCGGCGGGCTTATATATGTATTGATCCTTAATATATATAAACTAAGAAAAAAAATTTATCTTAATTAAATACATTTTCTTTAATTTATAATTGAAAAATACAAAAGAATTCTCTAGAAGAAAAAGGGAAAGAGACACTGCGGTAACCTGGTTTCAGGTGAACCAACTAGCTTGTTCCCGAAGGCGTGAGGCAAGCGACGGGACTTTTCAGGTATTAATCTACACCTCCCTCTTGCTGCGTTCTCTCTTGCCGCCAGTTGAATGTGGCCGCGGGTGCAAGTAGAGGTCTATGGGGCTACCATTGACTGGGACTTGGAGCTCCCTGAACTCATAGAGGGGGATCAGGTGGAGCTCACGATCCCCGGGCGCAACATTCGACACGTTGACGACCAGTTTGTGTGGAGGTCCATAATCTTGTCCGAGGACGTGTGGCTTTGGACGTACAGAGAGCACCGGCCAGGGCAAGGAGTGGGCGTAGTGAGAGCCTACTTGTATTTGGGACCGGGTGCGGTCAGGGAGGCCGTGGTGGGCCTCGCGATGACAGGGACTAGTGGTACAGTTAGCAGGGCGTTACGCTACTTAGGGGAAAAGGTAGCTGCCTCCGAGCGGAGGACTCGAGCGACCCGTTGATCATATTTCACGGACGCCCTCCTCTTGATATCATGGGCGAGCTGGTGGTAGCACGGGACGGGTTTTTCCCGTACAGCGTTAGGAGCCTGCGGTAGAGAACATCTTTGGAGTTATTGGTAAAGTGGTCGAGACATACCTGGCCTATCAGGATCTCAAGATCCTGGCGAGAAGGCCTGCCGACCTAGACTACATCTATTATTCGCTCGCAACCGGTGGGCCTCGTTGGGGAGACGAGAGGGTTCAGCTTATAGAGCTGATCCGCTCGATAGACGACGAGTGGCCCCAGTCTCCGTACGTTTGGGATTGGCTAGACCGTGAGCTCCGAGCAGGCCCCAAGTACGTGACTTGCATCGGGCGACTCTTCTCAGACGACTGGGAGAGCTGGTGGGGTGAGGACGTCGGGCGACCTCTGATATACGGCCATCAGTTGGCGGAATACTACCAGGGTATAGGACAGGCGCCATACCGCGTCGAGGACGAGTTTGACGACAAGGGTTGGGAGCGAGAGGACGACGAGGACGCCTGGGAGCTAGACTGGGTCGACCCAGAGAGTGAGGTTGACGAGGAGGAGATTCACGTTACAGACGCCCATTTTCCCAGGATAGGAGTAGCAGTCCGGGCGTAGGAGGTAGAGGAGCACATTAGGGCGACGGTTGAGTGAG
>BFEA01000634.1:175097-194548 GCA_003427395.1 Chara braunii | reverse complement strand
TCCACTTCAATGATCCCTTCTTTTAGTGCGTCTAACATTGCTTGGCAATCTCTTTTGCGGTGGTCTTCGTCTCCGCAGTATATACAYGCTTTATCATTCCACGTTCGCTTTCGGCTAGGGTCAGTTTTCTCGCGCGTGGTCCSGACAGGGGTTTCCTCCTTTCTTTGGTTATGACTTTGCAATCTCTCTACTGCCGCCTTTAGTACTTCTATCTGTCTTGCTATCTCCTCTTCTCGTCTGTCTGGTCTTTTTGCTTCTATCTCATTTTTTGGCTTAAACCTATTATCCTTTGTATTTGACCACTTGGAGGTTCCCCATTCCGCTGTCAGGCGGCCACAAGCAGTGCGCCGCTTGAAATCTGGGGTTTTGGGTCTTAGGCTCAAAGACAAGTCCGTGTTTTGACGGTGCTCCGGGTTGACCAGGCAGCAAAAATTAGGGGAGCTCAGGGCACCCCTGATTTTGGGCGCGCTGAACTTTACGAGCAACCCTCAAAGACGATGAGATGAGTGGCCGCACTAGGCGCGACCGGGGCCGAAATGAAGCCTCAAATTTTTGCCCATATTAGTACCACAACTAAAGATGGGGAAAAGGGATCAAGGCCAGAAGTGGAGGAAGGAAAAATATAATATCCCTTAATTTCTTTATTTTTCGCGGCATTTGATTCTAGGGGGAATATCCTTGTTATTTTGTGCTCCCGGCARAGAAATTAAAAACATAGAAAAAGATTAAACATGGAAAAAGAGGAAAAAAACAAAAGAAATTCGGCCATTTATTTAAACTTTCTCGGAATTTAATTTTGGGGAATTTACGGTTGATTTGCTATTTCCGACAATAGAATTAAGGAGAAGGAAGAATGATAAAAAAAAACGATGAAAGGGGCGGGAACCCACGACTATTGAGAGATTGGCCTTATTTCGCCTTGAATACCCGTCGTCAGCACTGACCCTGGATTGATCATTTTCCCCGGATTCTAACAGTTTTCACTTCTGCTGATGGTCGAGGAATCCTGCGTCGCTTTCCCTGTTGCCTGAATACAAACGTTGCCATAGTTGGGGTGTTCTGAGAGCGGGAGTCGCATGGCCCACATGGGGTGGTGCTACCTTGGGTAGAGAGTATGGGATGTGGCTTGGTACGAGTAAGGGGGTTCAAAGAGATTCTACACTGTTATGGAGTGGCTGCATCCTACGGAGTCCGGCGTGTTTCTGGTTCGGTATGGGCACTGCGACCCTGGGGACGCAGCGGTGATCTATGTTCAGGACCTGAACCCCTACGACAGTTTATTTCAGGTTTGGAGCCAGCCACGGGCCGGAACCGCTGCGCCGCCATATTTCAGGGTCGGCGTCGGCTTGGCACATCCCACGATAGCATTTTCACGCTCGGCAGCTCTACGGAGGCTTATTTCAAGTACGGGACCTTGACAACAGTTATTCCCGAATCGGCACCATCACGGGTACTTATTTCACGTTCGGCGCTACCACGGCAGTTTGTTTCAGGATTGAGGCCATTACCGAGATATATTGCGGGCACTGTAGTAATTTATTTCCAGGGCCGGAACCGATACGACAATTGCTTCGGGTTCAACATCAGTTTATTTCGGACTCGCTCCTACCGTGATACCTCGTTTCAGCTTCGGTGATGTTACCGTGACTTATACTCAGGTTTGGGACACCGTGGCGATTTATTACCTGGCCGCGGCCACTACAGCAGTTTATGACAGGGTTGGAACTTTAACATCTTGGCTGCACGGTCCTGAGATGGCGTGATACAGCAGCCCAGCTCTGCTCTTCAGGTTCGGTCAACCTCGGCACCAGTGCGGTGCAGGCTATTCAGGTTCGGGATAGTACGGCATGTTGCTCGCCCCTATGTGGCAGCAGGTCCGTGGTCCCTATTTCTCAATGATTGTTTGAGTCCGGCCCCGGAACCAGCGGAATCGGCTACTGCAGTGGGAACAGACATTCAGGCGCAACTGACCAGCGGATTAACTGAGTACTGGCCCGGCTGTGACGTGCCTGGGCCTTAAGGGCCTTGGTACTACGACACCCATTTGTTGGTTCGAGGGCGGTGCTCACGTACCACCCGCATTGAACCAGTGCTGAGCCTGGTGCCGATGGTCTCGGCTGTACAAGCAGATGCTGAATGAATATAGGGCCGGACTGAGGAGAAAGGGGGACGGTGTGCAAGGCGTACCCGCGATACCGGGCTCAGGGTGGAAACATCGATGYGCAGACTGTTGCACRGGGGATGAGGGGAGAGGACTGGTGGATGGCATGCCAGGCGTACCCGACGCACAGCTGTTGCGGAGCATTGCAAGCACGGGGGAGACGCGTCGGCACTCAGGCGGTTACTCGCGTGAGAGAGGGAGAGTGAGAGAGAAGGGGAGTGCACGGCGGGAGTGAGAGACTGTGTGTGTGTGTGARGGTGTGCACTCGAATCAGAGAACAGGCCGATGCGAGGAAGAGAGCCAGCAAACCAGCGGGTGATAGACTAGTGGAGACAGCGCTGGCTAGCTGGAGGAAAAATATATATTATTATTAATTTTATTAAAATCCCATCCTCCTGGACCTAATCATGATCAGGTACATCCAGACTTGAACATACGGCGCAGGGAAAAAGGTGGTAGAGTCATCCGAGCTATGGAGGGAAACGGGAGAGAGGGAGTCCGCACGTTGTTTTTCACATTTTCAAACTCGGACAGGTGAGTGAAGCAGCCAGTCAGAGAGCGGGCGATAGTGTGTGAGAGAAGGGGAGCGAGAGAGGACGGATGGGTGGGAGAGAGACAATGTGACTGAGAGAAAGCGTGCCCAACTCTGCTTTCCCGTTTACAAAATTCTTTGCACCTGGCCCTAAGCGAGGTCAGGTTCATCAGACAAGGAATCAACTAGATCATGGAGAAATGATGGGGGATTCGCAAGCACACTGTGTAAGTGAGGAGTGTGACAGGAAGAAAGAGAGAGAGAGAGAGAGAGAAAGAGAGAGAGAGAGAGAAAGCGAGAGAGAGAGAGAGAGCAGACTGAGTGAGTGAGAGAGAGTGAGAGAGAATGAGAGAGGAAGAGGGGGCTGCGCGAGAGCAGTTGTGTGATGATGTACCACTTGCTCTTGATGGTAGTATGGGTGATGCTGGCGGAGGTGGCAGTTATGTGATGACGTGGCGCTCGGTGATGAGTGTATCTCTGATGATGATGATAACGGTATTCTCGTTGCTGATCAAAGATCAAGCTGCCACCTCTAAAAAGCATGGGTGTTGGATCTGTGTGAACCCCCGCACCWGTAGCTCTCAAGTAGTGCATCAGACGTWTSACAAGTCARAGTAARTGTGTGCATGATTAAGCCAGCGAACCCCTGTCAAGTTGGAACCCCCGCTGTTGACTGTACCCCCCCCAGACAACATCATGCGTTCTATTTGAAGGAAGAGGGACAGTGCAGACGAGGGATAGCGTGCGTGAGAGAGAGCGAGGCCACAGCGAACCAAAAGAGCTAATTGACCTGATCATGCGGATCTGATCATCGAATGGGAACAATTATCTGATCAGATACATGGCGGGACCCTTTGTATAGAGAAGGTAACAAACGGGCATTTATTCGCAAAGACCAGATTTACCACAGCTATCTACCTTAGAACCTGCGCGCAGTGAGTGACCCAACAGACAAAAGTTCCAAAAGATAAAGAAAACTGTTGCGTATCTTTCTATGAACTACCTGCAAGTTCGTTCTCGTTTCACCCGTATTCCTCTGGTGTGCGAGCCCGCCCAACTGTTGCTTGATTATTCGGACCTCCTAGTGAATGAACTTACAAATCTGAAATTGACCATTCTGACTTGCCGTTGGGCGGATATGCCAGACTGTTAATTGACTATTTTTATCTTTTGGTGGGCAAACTTGTAGATTTGTTTCTCGGCAATTCGGGCCGCCTAATGTGTGAACTGGCAGAAGTGTTAGTAAACTATTCAAACTTGTTGTGAGACGAGCTTGCTGATCTGATCAATAGACCAATCAAACTTGCTGACTCGGCAAATTCCCTGAATGGACATTTGACAGTCTGAACTCAGCGCGGTGTGAACTTGTGAGATTACTGAAATTAACAAGATAAAGGCAGGGAAAGTAATTATACACTCTAACCTCATTCCCTACGGGTCGCCGAGGACCTCGGAAGCGGGCGCGGCGAGTGACAGGCGTCGTTGCCCTTGGCTTCTATGAAACGTAGGTGACCCCTCCCCGGGTTTCCTCACAACGTTGGAATTTCACCGCATCCTCTACTCCAACCATCGCCTGCTCGACCAACTTGAGCCAATCTGAGACCCGCTCTCCCTTGAACAAGAAGGTTTCAACCTTTGGAACACTACCACGAGCCAGATCTCGCCGATCCAAAGCGTCAACCAAGTCGTCGAGTGTTATCTTGTTCCCACCACTAGCAGCATTGGCTTCAACCATTTCTTCTGGCCTTTTGAATCCGAACCCCTAATAAAAAAAGAAGCATTGACTCCATTCAGCAAGTAATCGGCTTTGTAATACCATTATCGACTTGAACCCCACTTAGCCTACCCACATGACCACTAACTTAAAATCACCCTTTTTCCAACCTGGACAGGGATAGGGGTGATACCTTAATCTTAACCGGACTCTTCCTAGAGCAATCTTTCAAACAAACACTTCTTATATAAATCAACTCACATGTCGTTCTGCCTAGATCGCCCATCTACCCTTAGCCTGGGTCTGATCTCTTCAGGATCTCAAAACGAGATCCCCGGCAACGGCGCCACCTGTCGAGCGTATCGGTCCGGCACCGCACCAGGCAGCGTGGGACCCTCCCGGCCGCGTCACGTAGGAGTTGGTCTTAATCCTCGTCACAAATATACACATGGAGTTTCCGCAAGCCGCTTCGGCCGAGTGCGCCAGCCATACCACTCGCAAGCCCCTACGACAGGATAGGGCATACGCGAGGCACGACTTACTTCCACCTTACGGGAGTTGTCACCTCCTTTCGGTGGGCGTATCCCCGTCGAGCTACCATTCCGCAATACGAAAGTTAATCAGTTGCAATCGCAGAGGTGAACCGGTCGAGGGCGTTTCTCGTTCGTTGTAGCATAGGGGGTACGTGCGGTATTACGCCTCTATCGAACCCGTACGCGAACCGATATCTTGGGGGGCTGAGGTCCCAAGCGCGATTCATCGCTCGTCGACTAGGACGCATCCCACACACCACGCGTACACCACACTAAAAAAAAAAAAAAAAAAAAAAAAAAAACATACGCGCACATACATACACAAAATAAAACAAACAACGCGACAACACTCCTAGTCCCTTACTACCCATCCGATAACTCTTCAATGCAAAAATCGGATAGGCGTCGCACACAAGACTTAGTATAAAATCGCTCGTACGCAGGGCTAACTCATATCGACTCGCAATGCAAGCATACACAAGCGGTCGTAATGATGACGTACTATGTAGTGCCCATACTCATGCGGTTCTCGTTAATCTCGAGGGTCGCATTCGACACTCAAGTGTCGGTTGACACGCGCCTTGAAGGTTAATCTCTTGACGCTGGATAACCGCCAAGTGCGGTTGAAGACCACACCCTCTTCTGCACCCTGCGGAGAGTGGGTGGTACACAGGTTCCTACCTGTGGTGGCAATCGTCTCTTATGGCCCTTGATACCAGCTCGTTCACCTAGGGTCTGGAAAGATGGTCAAAGGGTTTGACTTTGACGGTTGCCACGGACTACAACGTCCAACTATAACAATCCAAAAAAGCAAGGATAATAAGAGGGTCCCCCTCTTCTTTCATCGTACGATCTGCTTAGCCCTCACGCGTGGTCCCAGTAAGCCACGCGAAATACTCAAGACATATTTATATATATATATATATATATATATACATAGGGTTATGTTTATGTGACGATCACTTCTCACAATCACAGTGGGACTCCTCTTAACCATATATATGTGTATATGATCGCAGACAGTCAATCCAAAGTCCGAATCACCCAAACATACCTGCAATCACATCAAAGAGCCAAACAAAAGTTCATGCACTACACGGGGGCAACTTCAACAAATCTCTATACTCATACCCCTTGCCTTAGCCATGCAAGCCCCAACCTTTGTCCAACCAGCCTTAATTAAATACTCAGTACCTTTATTAAATGACCATTCAATAAAAGTCTGGGTGAAAACCTTTATAAAACAATAAAATTACCGGGGCTAAAGCCTTCCAGGTTGAGTATTGAGGGTGAATTGGAGTTGAGTCGTAGACCGACGAATCAGCAACGGACCTGTTATCAGTGATAACAGAAGATGATCCTTGTAGGATCAAGCCGATTCTAGTCCTGATCTTGAATCAAACAATGAAGAGGACCTGTAACATAGACAAACCAATCTCAGGCTAATATCATAAGTGTATGGAGAATACAGCTCCATAACCCATCCTCACCCACAACCCTTCTACAAGCTAATCCTAGACCTGTCTCTAAGCCAGCGCCCAACGCAAGGCAAACCTATGGCAACATTTCCCTTATTCAGGGTGGATTGTCAGAATTGTCACCTTTCAAAATATAACCTAACTCCTTTCAACTAGGAAACTTTCAGCAACGTTTCCTGTAGTAAAAGTGTATTTCCAAGATTTATATCAGCCCGAATATGAAAACAGAAACAGTCTTCAGCTTTCCAAAGTCCAATTTTTGTCTAACTCCCTGAATTAGCAAAAAATTGGGTAGCACTCTTTTTAGAAAAGGAGACTTTCCAAATTTTTACTAAGTTATAGATAAAATTTAGACAAGTTGAACTTTGAAAGGTCAAAATCCGACTAACTCCTTGGATTTGCAGAAATCTCGGCAGCGCTTCCCGTAGAGAAAGTGACATACCAAAATTTGTACGAACCCAAGTATAATAAATGATCTAAGAAAATGCGAGAATTGACCTAAGTAAAATAAGGTTAGTTCAGAAAATGCAGAAATTTGAACTAACTCCTATCGCTCTAGCGTGTGGCGAGCTTCTAAAGCAACTACCTGTCAAACTGAAACTCAGACTAAGTAGTGATCTCACTAAGCCACATGCAAGGCCAAACCAGAAAGGTAAATACTATCATCAACCCAAATCACCTTTGGCAAAACAATAATTCGTAGTCTTTCAATAATTTATCCCTTTATCCCCAGCTTACATAGGGCATCGTGTTAGGCCATTCATCTTAGAAACAATGCCAACTCTTTGCCTTAGTTATACACGAACAGGTTGCACAACTACTTTTCGCTTCATTAGGCATATGACTAAGCCATTCGTCTTAGAAACAATGCTTAGTCGCCCTGATCTGCTTAAATAGCCAAGTTGTATATATATATATGAACTTAATCTTAAAAAATTAGCGTAAGACTGAGTCATTCATCTTAGAAACAATGCTCAACCGGCCCGAGTTACCTTCAGTTATAACTTTTAGCTATACTTTCTTAAAGTGTGATAAGGCTATAGTCAGACCATTCATCTTAGAAACAACGTCTGGCTAGTCTTGTTCTTATAAACATATAAATATAGAAAATATAGAAAGTCATATTCCTTTGTTCACATTATAATCTTGTGGCCTCAGACTTAGACCATTCATCTTAGAAACAATGTCCAGTCTTTGACCTGAACCTCCCCTCAAAATAAAACAACCAAAAGAGTTGGGATATTCGTTTTAGAAACAATGCTCAACCCTCTTTTATCAGCACTAAAAAAAAACAGAGACTGTTCAGAAACCACCCAAAATAAACAACGACCAGACCATTCATCTTAGAAACAATGTCTAGTCCTCAAAGTTTGCACAGTCAATACTCCAAAGAAACAACAACGAGGCCATTCGTCTTAGAAACAATGTCAGGTTAAATTAAGTAAACATAGCGACCAAGCCATTCATCTTAGAAACAATGCTTGGCTCTTCAGAAAATAGAATGAAACACAGCAGTCAGACCATTCATCTTAGAAACAATGCCTGACCCTATAACACTCATTCAAGTGCAAGCAAAACTACCTTTCTCCCAGTCTTTCCCCTGATGCAACCCTTTTTCAAAATTTGCTTTCAAACAACCAACAAAACTGAAACTGAAAATTGTGCATGCATTCTTTTACTTAGTCTAAGTTATGTCATGAAAGTCAAAGTAGGGGCGCACTCAATATACTTAGTCAGATACGTAGAAAAATGTATAGATAGGGGTTATAACTGGGTTTATAAGGGAAAGCAATGATTACCTCTGAGTCCCCTGCCTTCAGAACCCCTCCTTAGTTCTGACAGAGCTTCCGCAATCGGTGGGTTGACTCCCCACAGAGTCTTAATGCAGACTTACGGGTTGCAATCCTGCCTGCCGCCTTCCTCTCATAACTAATAGACTAGATTCAGAGTAAGAAGGGCAAAATAAGATAAATTTGAGACTCTCAGATCCAAGGATGGTGCACTCAGACTCGCGCGAGAGGGCCTTGGTTCCTTGACGCGCCTGAGGGCGCCGCAATGGTGCCCAAAATGCTGCAACCACCGGGTCAGACCGAAGTTAAGCTGCCAATCACTGACCCCTTGGCGATCCTCCCAATTTGTAGCAACAACCTCCTTCCTCAAGCCTAGTCAATTCTTCAAATCTCAGCACCTCTCTCCAGACCCATCGACCGCTACACAACAGTCTGACGCAAAGGCAATCCCACAGAGTTTTCAATAGACCGTCCTGCGTACCTCACCTGTGTGCAACTGCAGGGTGCTGCTGCAGCGCCTGGTGGCAGCTCCAACGACTCGGTGCAAGCGTCCCACACAGTTCACCAGCTCGCTGCAAAGACACAGTTGAACCTTTTCCTCAACACACCGGACCATGCACACTTCGCCAGCCTACGCTTGCTCGACACAGAGAGTTTCGGGGTGACCTCTTTGGTGAACGGGACAGTCAACACACCGGCCATAGGTAGGTCCCCAACCTGTTTGTCCCCCTTGCTCCCCGTGCCATAGGTAAACTTTCCTTCCCTACAGCCCGCCTCCCACCAGTTTTGTCAACGGGGGGAGCAAATCGAATGAATCTTCCACAAGGAGCCAGGGAGATACGTCCCACAAAACTGGCCAAAGTGTCTGGCCAAGTACACGCCCGACACCACGATCCTTCCCGCTTACTCCGCTAACTCCACACGTCCCGCTTTCTCTCACTCTCCCTACTTCTACTAACTCCAGCACCAAACTAACCTCATTCATGCGCGCTCTCCCCTTCGCCTATTCCCACTCTTCACCCCGCCCCCTCACTGGGTTCTACGAAACGAGGATGAATCTCTCGCTAAGGCTAGGGTAGGTTCGTCTCCTTTCCCATCATTTCTCCCACGCCAAAACTAACACCCCTATTACCAGACTAACACCATGAACCGCCTCGCCCCACGACAAAACCTTCACTTTGTATTTCTCCTCGCCCGATTTCATTAAGAATCGGACAAGATAGTCAACCTGCACTTATCCCGTATCCATCACCCTCGACACCTTTGCGCAACCTTTCTATCTGCTAACTTTAATCCTACTTTACTAATCCGAGAACTAACGATTCCGTTGAAATCGCCCTATCAGAAAACCTCGGAATCTCGTCTTGCCCCGCCCGTTTTCGTTGAGAACCGGGCGAGTTACCTCTTTTTCTCACTCAACATTCCCGCTGTCCGCCATAACCCCTCGCACGCTTTTTCCCTTCCAGGTCTCATTCCACTACTCTAACACCCAACTAACAGTACCATCGACTTCGCAATACCTGAGAACCCCTGTTTTGAGTTTTCCCCCGCCCGATTTCATCAAGGAACGGTCGGGCTATATGATTTTTACCTCTGCCCCAGCTGCCTTTAGGTTACCTCCGCGCAACATTTTTTCCACCTAACTTTCGTTTTACTAATCTAGCACTAAAACTAAGTTTCCTAATGAATTCGCCTTGCCCAAAAACATAGGGAACGAGCCTTTACTTGCTCGTTTTCATTAAGAAACGGAGTAGAAGTCGCCCTCTCCCCCGCCATAGCTCACTGCTCTCTCGTTGCTGCGCTCTCCCCCTTTCTGTACGTGCACCCGGCGCCGAAGCCCGTTCGGGTTCATACCTCCCTTTCGTTGCCCTCCGCCCATCGTCTCTTCGCCCACTTGCCTTTCCTTCTTGCTAGCGCCCGCGTCCTACACCAATGTTGTCCGCTCCTGTGCAGACCGACAGGGTAATGAGGCGGCCCCGACAACTCCAACTCTCCTTCGTACAACCCTTCGCCTGCCCGTTCGTCACCTCCTCCTGCACTGCCAGGCTCCGCCCGCTGCTGCTCGCGCAACCTAGTTAGCCTCGCCCGTTATTATCTTCGTTCTTCGCCTTGTGCAAACTTTTGGCAGGCCGTGTCCGCATGTTTGCTGTAGCACACGGCCCTACAGCCCCGAAAGCTCGACAGTCTCGGTCAAGCCTGACGGAGGCTTCGTAGGAAGCCAACTACCAGCCTTGCGCAGGGCGATGTTAATCCTCCCTGCATTGTTTCAAGTTTAGCAGGTGCCCCGAAGGACTCAAACGGGGCAGTGCCCTGTGGCCTTTCGGAGCCTGAGCGGCCCCGGGCAGCTCAGAGTGGCCGACCTTACTCATCAAGTCTTATCCTCTGGATTTGAACGCGGCCTATACCACGACAACCCAAGGGTGTCCCCACTGAGCTAAGTCGTTGGGCCAACCATCAGCCCCAGAACCGACACCGGAATCTTAACGGAACCTAAAATAAGAAGGGAAGGTAGGATAATAATAAAGGTTAAAACAATCCAAAAAAAAAACAAAATGGGAAATATTTGCGAGAACAAGGCGTGGTACGTACTAGCGTCTTCTCGGTCATGCAGAGTGGGCCCACGATCGGACTCCCCCAACAAAACTAAGGGGGATAGTCCCTCAGGACCCTCAACCCCTCAGCTCTTTCGCAGCTCCATTACTCCTGCCCCGCCGCCCGCTGACCTCGATCTCCGCGCCAACGGTTCGAAAGTCCAATGTCGTAACATGTAGGGCTAAAGCCCAAGCCTGAAACCAGCGTGCGCAGACTCCTACCTAAAGCGGTGCTGCACGACGCTCGGGGTCAAACAAGTGGCCTGGGCCTCGCTTGCTCTTACAACCAAGCGTGCGGCCGCTAAACACCCTCACCGACTTACTCCAACTATGCCACGGCGGCCAGGCGCGCCCTCCCGCACGCCATACCTACCATCGGTCAAGCGTGCAGGGACTTGGTTAAAGAAAGAATCACACGCACGCCTTAAAACTGCGCGCCCACTCACTCTTCCTAGTCGAACAATCCTCAGTCTGCGTGCGGACGACCACCGCATTCCGCGCCGATACTCCAAATTTTCCAATGTAATCAAACTTTCTGTTACTTGTAAAAAAATAGGGCGGATACCCTTGTCAGCGTATTCGCGCCGACACCGCTGTCTCCTATTTTTTTTAATTATTTGGTCTTATTTATTTTATTATTTTTGGGAACCCGAAAACTTTAATATGAAGAATTAAGAATGAGATTTATTTGAATTCTTCATTTAGAATGCAGGGATTGCGGTGAATGGCGAGCCTATAAAGGGTAGAGAAATGAGTTATCGGCCACTGGCCGATGGAAGTGCATAGGCGATCCCGTTCTGCTAACGCTGGTAGTCTGAAGGGTGAGAGCAGAACTATGTGGTGCCCCGTTGGTGAATTATTTGGGTGTGTGTGAGCCAGGGACCTGGCTATTCTGAAATGCGGCTATGGCAGACCGAAATGGCATGCGTGGCTACAAACCGAGGTACATGCGGTACTTCTGGATGTGGGAGCGTGAAGATGAGAATGACACATTGGTCGATACCATTTTGTCCTACGGAAAACCTACAGGGGAGGTGAGGTTTTAGATTAATGTGTGTGGTTACAGGGAACAGGAGATGAGGAGAGATGAATAACTACAGACAATTATTACCGAGGTGCGCAACAGGGCTGAGCGAAGGTGCAGACGTGACGGGGTAAGTGCAGGTATGCGAGTGACGGTCACTTACCATGAGGATGACTCATTGACTGGGACCACGACCAGGGAGGTGCAGCGCTTCGATCGAGACTCCGAAGGGGAGTATAAAATGAGTGACGTGGATGCGGTTCAGTCCTGGCACGGCTGGGATCTGTGGCGACAGGACCACAAGCCAAAGGGACCAGTAGAGGACGACCCATATGCCATCTCACAACGGGAAAAGGACTAGAGTCGCTAGGACGCGGGACGCAGAGGTCAACGGGGGAGGACAAAGGGCGAACAATTACGAGAGAGCGGAGCGAAATAAGGGTTTGTGTCGCGCAACGTAGAGGGCAGTTGACACTGACCTTAGTAAGTTATGTCAAAAAGTGGGCGCGCTCCTGTGTAATCTGAGGGTAGCCAGTGTGACGTGGCGTCGATCGCTTCGTACTCAGAGAAAGGCTAACGAAGAAAAGTGAATGATGTGCAGGCCCTATGGTGATGTTTGCTAATGACCAATGCCCTCGGTCGCCTCAGGATCATGAGTGTTGTATGGCCTTGCGAACCTGTGTACACTCTCGCCAGGGATGAGGTCGATGACTCTTGGGTTCGGGTGACAGTTATGTTCAAGGACAGGAGAGGGGAGAAGCTCATGAGTTTTAACGCGTGTCGATTGATCTCAGAACGGGAGATAAAAGGTTACAAGAACGCGGGTAAGCGCGATTAGGAAATAGGCAGTGAGAGGGAGTATCAGTCGGAGTCAATCGGGTAGCCTTCATAGCAAAGGTCGTCTGGTGATCGTTGCCGCCAAGGACAATACTCGCCATTTGCTCAGACCTAGCTCTCGCATTGCTGTCATCGCGATCGGGGTGAGTATCAGTTCGTGCTCATCCATTAACATTTATACATCTTTCCTCAAATTGAGTAAGTGAAAAGAGGGTCTGTGTGCACGACTCGGATGACCCAAGCATGATCCGTGCAGGGAAGAGGCCAGGCAAGATGAGAAGAGGTTACAAATGAAGAGGGAGAGAGGTGAGCATGCTCTGAATGACCTGTAAGGGATTGGCGAGGCGCTGCACTAACCATCTTCCGCTCGGAGGGGGGGGGGCATTTCTTGATTATCTGTGTATGACTCCTATCCCCTGTTAGTGACTCTGGAGCGAAGAAAGTAGGCATGCCTTCTTGCTTCCTACTCTGCACAAAGTTTGTATTCTCCACCCTCGCCACATCGCTGTGATCAGTGAAAAGGATAAAATCTGGCAAGGGCTGGATCTCAAAAAGGGGCTTTGTGGCAGTTGAGAGTTGAGTACTCATATCCTAAGGCTGGTATCGCTTTATTCTGTGATTTGGTCGACGCTATCTTATCGCTGTTGAATGAGTCGGGGGTGGTCCCTCTCATCGAGTGTGAGTGGCATTGGTCAATGGTGTGGGGGAGGATAGAGGTTTTGCACATAGTGCCGAAGTTGTTGTGATCGAGTTTTGTGGCGCTGACTTCACATATATCATATTGATGGTTATTCATGTTCGGGTTTAACGCATCCTGTTTGGATTATCAAGATGTGATCACATTTCGGATGTCGCTAAAAGATTGAGCAATAAAGACGAGGCTCGCGGGACAATGAATGGTTAATGTATGAGTGGGTCATTTGATGGAAGGCACGATCTCAGGTAACGAGGCTCAGGAGGTGGCTGTGTTAGTGATCAGGTCACTCAGATAAGGAATTTGTTTACAAACCTTGACTTACATGTTCTTTCGTTCCCTCTTGCTGAGACGCCTGGATAAATCTTAAGCAAGACTAGTTTTTGTTAATAGAGGCCTAAATTTGGCAAGTTTAGAGGGTTAAATAAATGAGTAGTGTTCGGATAGTCAGAGTGACTTAAGAAAACAGAGCAGAGGGGTTGACGAGGTCTACTGAATTTTTCAAATACAAATCTTGTTTTCGTTGTTTATCCGCTCGCAAACAATGAGTCGGAGGTGAACTGTTCTTTGGAAGATTGTTCCTTTGCTGGCTACGTACCTGCTTGATGGTGACTGAGTAGTATTTTATTTTGGCGAAGTTATCGAGGTATAAAGTACGAGCAACCTGCTCAACGCTGCCTCAATTAGGATAATCGAGGACTCCGTTATCGGAAGAATACTCTTTGCGCCAAATATTGTGAATATTGCTCAATGCTCAAAGAAATCCTAACCTCAGTCGGATTGTGAAAACGACCCTTTAATGATCCAGGCCTGAGTCACTCTATTTTGAATCTCGCTAGTGCCTATGCACTTCTCTAGATGTTTTCGTAGTATGGTTCTGTAGCGGGTTTTCGTGATGTTGGTTATTAAGAGTGAAGTCTGATGAACCCAAGGGACCCTCTACTGGGCGTTGTTGAGAGGATAGGTCGACTGTGAGTGTTTTTGAGACAGGTCTGCCGTAGCAAAGAGCAATGTGCAACGTGCTAATGATCAGTTCTGGAGACTGGCTGTGTTCCTGAGAAGGGTTGTTGGCAAATCACTAAACTCAAACGAGACAAAGTCCTTATGTATTGAATGTTCAATCTACTTGCTCTAGCTCGTAGAGATATTGAGATCTCTAACGAGATTGGATTTGGATGACCTTATAATTGTACATATGTGGTCCGCTCGTAGCCTTGCTTGACACCCGTACCTGTCAACATGAGATTCCTCTTTCATCCCTGCGGGCACGTCTTGCTGTCCCACAATAAGTTACAAAGTCGCTTTGAGCAATACCATAGATTTCAGGTCTGAGGCAAAACTCATTGGTACCTCACTTCTTAGAATTGCGGGGTTCAGAACGGGTGACTCTTCATGCCTTCACCCGCAAGTTAAGGGTGGGTGGACCCTGGTCCAAAGATTGCACTATGTGTTACTTCACGATACGAGAAGTCTACAAACAAACGTACAACTTTGGAATTATTGTGTCGGAGTGAGATTGGATGCCACATACTAAAGTAACGAGGAATAGGGACAGTCACGCGAATACTGAGTTGTGCTCAGTTGACGTTTCGTCACCTACCCCGAGGGGGGGGGGGGGATCAACATCTACATGGGTGATGATTTGCTTATACCCAACTCGACCTATAGTGGGCTTTGGTTAAACGAGGTTGTCTTAGTTGGGTTTGATAGCAAGAAGGTCAATCCGTGAACTTGCACAAAGTGTACGGCGAAAGACTATGCAATCTTGGCCAAGTCAAGCAGAGAGCGGGCAACGGGCTAACCAGACGCCAGTCTACCAGAAAATGTAGCACCGAAGTGACTCACCAAGAGTTCTAGTAAACAATAAGCACTGTTTCCCTCAACCGCAGATGACCTGCCAGAATTGGCCATCAGTTTGGGGTATCGAATGACTGATCTCAAGGTTATAGCACCCTTTGTACTTCCCTTATGTCTCGAGGGAGTGAAGAAGGAATCGATCAAGAATTAGGGGTGATGAACAGTGGACGACGAACCCTCCTTGCAAACCACATTTTTGTTTCATAAAACCTGCCATGACCTCCTTGGTCGCCATTTGAGAGAGGGAAGAAGGGAAGCATGAGGGACATTGAGGTGTAAGTAATCAAAAGTGTTACCAATCACGATAAGTACGATGGGTGAGAGACAAAAGCGATTTGAGATATGGAACAAGACAAGTCAATTATGAGGGAATATGCAGTTACTCGAATGATGGAGAGGAAATATATCGAATACGTTTTTCATTTTCATGATAGTAGCGACAAACTGCACAGCATTGGCTCGTACTCGAGAAAGTTAAGCAAGCTAGTGCAAAACTCAGGTAAAATCGAAGGATTTCGCTCGGACCTTATTTTTCCAAGACAATATTTAAAATTTTTCGAAAGCATTACAAGGCGTCAGTAATAGATTGTTACCTTCAACGACCTGATACACATCAACCCTCAGTTATCAGCGAATGCCGACATCTTAGTTAAAAATATTTTCAGCAATCTGCAGTCCTCTCATGTGGTGAGTGATCAGAGGTTCTCACTCCAGCAACATTGATCATATAAGTCGCCAGAGGTTTCAGTTAGAATTCAACCAACATTCAGTTAATATTCAAGCAACACTCAATCTAGCATTCAACCAGTAGTTAATCAACTTTCAGTCACTCGACATATTTGAGATCCGTAGTCAGAACCGATCCAAGCTCAGTCGTTTGTGTTACTCGAGAGTTCAGATCAGGATCAGCGAGGACTCAATCATCCTTATCTGTGTTAGAGATCCGCATCAATTAGACAGTGCTCTGACCGAAGGACATAGATCAGGCTCAACATCTACTTCAGCACATGAGCACATTTAGGCGTTCTCAGTCCTGGAGGCCGCTCTGATCAGTCTCAACGGGATGGCCTACAGAGATGTCTTCCGACATCTATACGTCAGTGCAACCGGTTTCAAGCAAGGTGAACTATCTATTTTTTTAGTTCATACTGAGTTCAAAGAGGGTACCATTCAGGATTTGAGGCCTTGTGTGAAGAAAGGCAAACAGACTCAACTCAGTCTGGATCTCGGCGGTCAAATACCTCGAGGAGAGAGAGAGAGAGCTTGATGAGAGTGGTACCAAGGTGATCCGAAGCTTTGGACCCAAGCTCTACACTGATTATCCCAGGCTTCCAGTAGCCTTCATTTTCGCGGATGACTCTAGTTGGGGAGACCTGGTTGATCTAGCCAGGAGGTACATTTCATCTGCATCGATCGACTGTGCGGCAGTGACTGAGTTTACAGAGTTCCAACATCTCAGACGAGGGATCTTCTCTCAGCCATATCTCCTTACATTATAGGAGGAGTTTTATGCTATGGTTGACTTCCGTATCATAAGACTTGGTTGAAAATTTTCGGAACTTGCAAGTTTTAGGTGACTCTATGTTCAGAAGCCTCAATCTCAGGAAGTACAGGGGCGTGGTTCAAGGCACAGGAAACACACAACAAAATGAGAGATTGAGTGTACTACCTAGAGGGATGAGTGATGACTCTTGACTAGTGCTGGGCATGATCTTTATGTGTACTCTCTGAGAATATTATAAGTTATCATTCTTCCCTTATTTATCCTTGTCATTGCTCGGGTCTGTCAGTCTTGCTCCACTTGCATTTTGCTTGATGATCATGCTTACTGATGGTCCTGTCACAGTTCTCAAAGTTAATAAATTGGCAAAATTGATGCATCCATGACATGCCAAAATTTTTAATGATTATTATTTGTATGATTTGTTTTTGTTGTTCCGAATCAAAATGAAAGATTCTTTAGACCGGGGACCGGCGAAGACCGCAATTGAAGGGTTTCGCTCGAAGCCAGACGCACACAACAGGAAGGGATTTGCTTTATTTGATTTATTTTATTTATTTTATTTATTGCAAACAATCATTTAAAATCTTGTGTGATAGCCTGTTGGTTTTCTGGTCGCCCGAAGTGGGCCGACTTGAAAAAGTGTGACAGAAATGGCGTCGTTGCTGAGGACATGAAAATGTTTTGTGTCCGAAACGAGCCTGAGTCAGCAACCGCTTTGAGCCTTTTATTAGGTCATGAGAACTGTAGACAATGCCTGAATTTTCAGATTGACTCTGACATCTTGAGTGAGTCTTTATTTTATTGGAAGTTTTCAGTCGCTAACTCTGTGTCATCTCTTCCTGTGTGAGGTACTACACTGGAGCAGAGGAGGAGACTGACATTACTTGTTGGAGAGGGTCAGACTTGATCACAGGTATGCCTTATGAGCCTTAGATGTTCTTGAAGAACTGAGAAAGAAAAGCACGAGTCAGAGGGTGAGAGATTCTATCAAGAATGCTAACTGCTGATTCACTAAAAGAACTCTCAAAATTTACTTTTAGAGGGGTATTCCCCTATCATTATGAACACTGTTGGGTTTACTACTCTCGCAGTTCAACCATATGTGTAGTACCGACTCACTTCTTGAAAGGAGATATTTATGATATTTGTCTCTATGTCAAGAAGGGAGGCTGCAACGATGGTGAGTGCTTTAATTGATTATGAAAAATTGTTGTTCAGTCTATCTGTAACGAGAAGGCAGATCTAATCAAACGAAAGAAAAAAGTGGACTGAGGGTTGATGCTTGTAACCTATGAAAGAATTTCGATTCCTCCTATTCATGAGAGTTACTTAAACAGAAGTAATTGGTTGCCAATAATTAATATGGTGCTAAGGTGGGAGAAATGAGAAGGTTGTTATGAGAACAAGAGAAACTTCAGCAGAGGAAATCAGACAGAGAAGACTGAAATTTGGCAGAAGTTCAGGTCCAAGCAAGGAAACAGTCGAGTGTCTCCAGTAAGAAATAAGTGTTCCCATACAAGATTGTCAAGTATGAGATGGTCGAGAGCGGATGAGAGCAATAACGGTTTTATGTTTTGACATTCTACTTTACAGACCTGGACATATATGATGTAATGATCTATGTTCCCAAAGAGAGAAGTGGTGACGTTGTCTATGGGGGATGCTGGAGATTTGCCAAGGAAGTTGTGCTGAAAGAAAAACAAAGACTTGAGAGAGAAAATAAGTGTTTCATTGGATATACTCGGTTAGTTGTTTTTGAGGGATTTTCAGCTCTTTCTTTACATGATAATTTGTCAAGAAACAATTGGTTTGCTGTGATTGAGTTTGCATTTAAAATGAGAGGAGATCAAAGACAAAAATGAGTCGATCATACGTACCTTTAAAAGTGACACTCTAGATTAGGTTGGGAAGTGGATATAGGAAGCTCAGTAAGGTGGATTTTGATAAACTGCTTAATTCCCTTAATTTTATAACGAGGAGAGCGGTGATTCCTTACGAAATCGTGAGCTATGAGGCATTAAGGAATCTGGGATGAGAACTTGATGGTATGCATGTTCTTACCTGTTATTTTATTGACCTTGATGAGTTTGATATTGGTATCTACGTGCCACGACATAGGTTTGAAAAATGTAGAAGTGGTCGATGTTGGCAACGAACATCAGATGTTGTGCATAATGAAAAGAGAAGACTAAAACGAGTGGAGGATAACTTCTCTTGGAGTACTTACGTCAGACCTTTCACTGGGATACCGTCGTCACCTGTTGAAGGGCTTATGTTCTCAAGGAATAATTGGTCAGTCATGATAGATTTTGTACGGAAGGTGAGGAAGGCTTAAAAAAAATACTCTCAGCAGCAAGAATAACTGTTGTGAGAGGTAAATTTTATGAAGTAATTGGATCTAATAATCCCTTTGTAATCCTGAAATACATGACTTGTGTAAGAGGGCGAATAATATTTCAAATTCCAGTAGTCAAGTTCCTGAACACAGGGAGCTTGGGCGTAAGGATTTACGCTCCGGTATGTCTAAAGAAGGAAGTTTATTATCAGGAATGTCGGTTAGGGGCCTAGTCTTATAAGGACAAAAAAGTGACTGAAAAAATTACAGAGGAAAGTAACTTGGGGAGAACGAACAAGGCAATTTGAGAGACTCCCTAGTTTTTAAACTACTGATGGTTTTGACGACAGGAAAGATTATATGCCTCTTCTGGAAGTCATTGTCATATAAGGTAATGCAAG
>BFEA01000634.1:146973-171676 GCA_003427395.1 Chara braunii | reverse complement strand
ATCAATCAATCTTTTTTTTTTTTTTTTTTTTAACACCCAGAGTCCCAAACTCAAAAAAAAAAAAAATCTTTTTTTTTTTTTAATGGGGGGGTACCCCCCGACACCCGACCCCCTGCCAACCCATTCACCCCCTCAATACCCCCCCGTGAAGGCCACGTACGGGGGGGCCCGAAGTCCGTATGGACGGATCGTACGGGTGTTGAGACTCCTGAGAGCCTGTACGTACGCTCGTACGAGGGTACAGACGGGCCGTCCCCGTACAAGGTGACGACACTAAGTGAAACCAACCGGGCCTAAGGCTGATGGTGGGTTCCCTTGGACCATAAATTTATTATTCTCAGGTACCCTGCCCTGCGAATTTTGGTGAGCCTTGTTACTTTTCGCATGGGGACCACTAAGGCCTGAACAGGCTGAAGTCAGGTTTGGAAAGAGCCCCGACACCCGACAAAAAGGCCCGGTACCCGACAAAAAGCCATGGTACCTGACAAAAAGGCCCATTGCAAAAGGCTCGGTACCAGACAAAAAGGCCTCCTTGACAAACAACCCTTCGAGGCCCCAAATAGGCCCGGGCGTAGGTTCGGAAAGAGCCTTGGTACCAGGGCGTTGCAAACTTGTCGGCAGTCTCGAGGCATGCGAGTGTTGAGGCCACTCCGAGATGGGCCCGACAAACTATAAAAGCCCAACCGGGCTTAGGATCTGGGCACTTCCCACTTGCATATGTGCAAACGCACTACAGGAGGTGAGAAGGAAGGCGCAGAGGAGTCAGGGAGCAACTCGGAGGAGGCGCATGAGGGAGGCACAAGGTAAGAGAGAAGGGTTTCGGGCAACAGGGTCGGCAAGGGATGCACGTGCTGAGAGGATACGTCGACTTTGAGTGTTTTCGAGACAGGTCTGCCGTAGCAAAGAGCAATGTGCAGCGTGCTAATGATCGGCTCTCGAGACTAGCTGTGTTCCTGGGAAGGATTGTTGGCAAATCACTAAACTCAAACCAAACAAAGTCCTTATGTGTTGAATGTTGAATCCACTTGCTCTCGCTCGTAGAGCTATTGAGATCTCTAATGAGATTGGACTTGGATAAGTTTATAATTGTACATATGTGGTCCGCTCGTAGCCTGGCTCAACTTGAGATTCCCCTTTCATCCCTGCGGGCATGTCTTGTTGTCCAACAATAAGTTGCAAAGTCGCTCTGACCAATACCATAGATTTCAGGCCTGAAGCAAAACTCACTGGTACCTCAACTCTTAGAACTGCAGGGTTCAGAACGGGTGACTCTTCATGCCTTCACCCGCAAGTTAAGGGTGGGTGGAGGCTGGGCCAAAGACTGCACTCTGT
Organism: Chara braunii; assembly: GCA_003427395.1. NCBI lineage: Eukaryota > Viridiplantae > Streptophyta > Charophyceae > Charales > Characeae > Chara > Chara braunii. The sequence continues at coordinate 170,344 of BFEA01000634.1, read as the reverse complement.
GTTACTTCACCATACGAGAAGGCTACAAACAAACGTACAACCTTGGAATTATTGTTTCGCAGTGAGATTGGATGCCACATACTAAAGTAACGAGGAATAGGGACAGTCCCTATATGGGAAAATTTCACGGGAACACTGAGTTGTGCTCAGTTGACGTTTCATCACCTACCCGGGGAGGGGGGGATCAACATTTACATGGGTGATGATTTGCTTATACCCAACTCGACCTATAGTGGGTATTTGGTTAAACGAGGTTGTCTTAGTTGAGTTTGATAGCAAGAAGGTCAGTCTGTGAACTTGCACGCAGTGTACGACGAAAGACTATGCAATCTTGGCCAAGTCAAGCAGAGAGCAGGCAACGGGCTAACCAGACGCCAGTCTACCAGAAAATCTAGCACCGAAGTGACTCACCAAGTGTTCTAGTAAACAACAAGCACTGTTTCCCTCAACCGCGGACGACCTGCCAGAATTGGCCATCAGTTTGGGGTATCGAATGACTGACCTCAAGGTTATAGCACCCTTTGTACTTCCCTTATATCCCGAGGGAGTGAAGAAGGAATCGATCAGGAATTAGGGGTGATGAACAGTGGACGACGAACCCTCCTTGCAAACCACATTTTTGTTTCATAAAACCTGCCATGACCTCCTTGGTTGCCATTTGAAAGAGGGAAGAAGGGAAGCATGAGGGACATTGAGGTGCTGGTAATCAAAAGTGTTACCAGTCACGATAAGTACGATGGTTGGGAGACAAAAGCGATTCGAGATACGGAACAAGACAAGTCAATTATGAGGGAATATGCAGTTAGTAGAATTAGGGAAAGGAAATATATCGAATACGTTTTTCATTTTCATGATAGTAGCGGCAAACTGCACAGCATTGGCTCGTCACTCGAGACAGTTGAGCAAGCCAAGGCAAAACTCAGGTAAAATCGAGGGATTTCGTTCGGACCTTATTTTTCCAAGACAATGTTTAAAACTTTCCGAAAACATTACACGGCGTCAATAATAGATTCTTACCTTCAGCGACCTGATACACATCAGCCCTCAGTTATTAGCGAATGCCGACATCTCAATTAAAGAGATTTTCAGCAATCTGCAGTCCTCTCATGTGGTGTGTGATCAGAGATTCTCACTCCAGCAACATTCATCATATAAGTCGCCAGAGGTTTCAGTTAGAATTCAATCAGCATTCAGTTAACATTCAAGCAACACTCAATCTAGCATTCAACCACCAATTAATCAACTTTCAGTCACTCGACCTATCTGAGATCCTAAGTCAGAACCGATCAAAGCTCAGTCGTTTGTGTTACTCGAGACTTCAGGTCAAGATCACCAAGGACTTAGTCATCCTTATCTGTGTCAGAGATCAACATCAATCAGATAATGCTCTCACCGAAGGACATAAATCAGGCTCAACATCCACTTCAGCATATGAGCACAGTTCAGTCATTCTCAGTCCAGGAGGTCGTTTTCATTAGTCTCAACTGGATTGCCTCCAAAGATGCCTTCCGACATCGATACGTCAGTGCAACCGATTTCAAGCGAGGTGAACTATCTATCTTTGTAGTTCATACTTAGTTCGCAGAGGGTACCATGTAGAATTTGAAGCCCTATCTGAAGAAAGGCAAAGAAACTCATGAAAATTTCGACTCAGTCTGGATCTCGACAGTCAAATACCTCGAGGAGAGAGAGAGAGAGAGAGCTTGATGAGAGTGGTACCAAGCTGATCTGAAGCTTTGGACCCAAGCTCTACATTGATTATCCCAGGCCTCCAGTACCCTTCATTCTCACGGATGACTCTAGTTGGGGAGACCTGGTCGATCTATCCAAGAGGTACATTTCACCTGCATCGATCCACTATGAGGCAGTGACTGAGTTAACAGAGTTCCAACATCTCAGACGAAGGATCTTCTCTCAGTCATATCTCCTTACACTATGGGAGGAGTTCTGTGCTATGGTTGACTTCCGTATCATGGGACTTGGTTGAAAATGCTCGGAACTCGCAGGTTTTAGGTGGCTCTATGTTCAGAGGCCTCAATCTCACGAAGTACAAGGGCGTGGTTCAAGGCACAGGAAACACACAACAAAATGAGAGATTGAGTGTACTATCCAGAGGGATGAGTGAGGACTCTTGACTAGTGCTGGCCACGCTCTTTATATGTACTATCTGCGATTATTATGAGTTTTCATTCTTCCCTCATTTATTTTTGTCATTGCTGGAATCTATCAGTCTTGCTCCACTTGCATTGATTTGCTTGATGATCATGCTTACTTATGGTTCTGTCACAGTTCTCAAAATTAGTAAATTGGAAAAATTGATGCATGCATGACATACCAAAATTTTTAATGATATTATTTGCACGATTTTTTTTGTTGTCCCGAATCAAAATGAAAGATTCCTAAGACCGGGGAGCGACGAAGACCGCAATTGAAGGGTCTCGCTCGAAGCCGGACGCACACAACAAGAAGGGATTTGCTTTATTGGATTTATTTTATTTATTGCAAACAATCATCTAAAATCCTGCATGACAGCCTGTCGGTTTTCTGGTCGCCCGAAGTGGCCCGACTAGAAAAAGTGCGACAAAAATGACGCCGTTGCCGAGGACATGAAAAAATTTTGTATCCGGAACGAGTTTGGGTCAGCAACCGCTTTGAGCCTTTTGATTAGGTCATGAAAACTGTTGACAATGTCTGAATTTTCAAATTGACTCTGACATCTTGAGTGAGTCTTTATTTTATTGGAAGTTTGCAGTCACTAACTGTGTCTCATCTCTTCTTGTGTGAGGTATTACACTCGACCGGAGGAGGAGACTGACATTACTTGTTGGAGAGGATTAGACTTGATCACAGGTATGCCTTATGAGCCCTAGAAGAACTGAGAATGAAGAGAACGAGTCAGAGGGTGAGAGATTATATCAAGCATGTTAACTGCTGATTCACTAAAAGAACTCTCAAAATTTACTGTTAAAGGGGTATTCCCCTATCAGTATGAGTACTGTTGGGGGTTAATGCCTGTAACCTATAAGACAAACGAAAGAAGAAAGTGGACTGGGGGTTAATGCCTGTAACCTATAAGACAATTCCGATTCCTCCTATTCATGAGAGTTATTGTGAGGGAAGTAACTGATTGCCAATAATTAGCATGGTGTTAAGGTGAGAGAAATGAGAAGGTTGTTATGAGAACAAGACAAACTTCAGCAGAGGAAATCAAACAAAGAAGGCTGAAATTTGGCAGAGGTTCAAGTCCAAGCAAGGAAAAAGTCGAGTGTCTTCTGAGATCACTGAATGCTATAAGTAAGAAAGAAGTGTTCTCTTACAAGATTGTCAAGTATGAGATAGTCGAGAGCGGATCGGAGCAAGAACGGTTTTATGTCCTGACATTCTACTTTACAGACTTGGACATATATGATGTAAGGATCTATGTTCCCAAAGAGAGAAGTGTTGACGCTGTCTATGTGAGATGCTGGGGATTTGCCAAGGAAGTTGTGTTGAAAGAGAAACAAAGACCAGAGAGAGAAAATAAGTGGTTCATTGGATCTACTCGGTTAACTGTTTTTCAGGGATTTCCAGCTTCTTTACCTGATAATTTGTCAAGAAACAGCTGGTTTGCTGTGATTGAGTTTGCACTTAAAGTGAGAGGAGATCAAAGACACAAATGAGTTGATCATACGTACCTTTAAATTGAAACCCTGGATTAGGTTGGGAAATGGATATAGGAAACTCAGTAAGCAGGATTCTGATAAACTTCTTAATTCCCTTAATTCTATAACGAGGAGAGCGGTGATTCCTTATGAAATCGTGAGGTGTGAGGCACTAAGGAATCTGGGATGCGAACTTGATGGTATGTATGTTCTTACCTGTTATTTTATTGACCTTGGATGAGTTTGATATTGGTATCTACTTGCCACGACATAGGTTTGAAGAGTGTAAAAGTGGTCGATGTTGGCAACGAGCATCAGATGTTGTGCATGATGAAAAAAAAAGACTTGAACGAGTAGGGGAGAGTTTCTCTTGAAGTACTTACGTCAGACCTTTTACTGGGATATCGTCTCCACCTGTTACAGGGTTTATGTTCTCAAGTAATAATTGGTCAGTCATGATAGATTTTGTATGGAAGGTGAGGAGGGCTTAAGAAAAATACTCTCAACAGCAAGAATAACTGTTGTGAGAAGTAGACTTTATGAAGTAATTGGATTTAATAATCCCTTTGTAATCCTGAGATACAAGACTTGTGTAAGATGGCGAATAATGTTTCACATTCAAGTAGTCAAGTTCAGCTTGGGCGTAAGGATTTACGCTCCGGTATGTCTAGAGAAAAAAGTTTATTATTTGGAATGCCGGTTAGGGGCTTATATCAGTCTTATAAGGACAAAAGAGTGACTGGAAAAATTACAGAGGAAAGTAACTTTGGGAGAGGGAATGAGGCAATTCGAGAGACTCCCTAGTTTTTAAACTACTGATGGTTTTGACGACAGGAAAGATTATATGCCTCTTCTGGAAGTCATTGTCATATAAGGTAATGCAAGGAAGGGTGACTTCATAATGATGATAAAATTCCTTCTCCTAAATACTTTTGATCACTAGTTCGAGGTCCCTAACTATATTCATCCTGAGATCTACCTCTCCTCACACTGTTCATGATGGTCGATAATGTCTGGTATGGTTGAGCAACTAACATTCGACGTTGTATTAGAAGTTAAAGTTGTTAAGACAGAAGAGACTCTTCGGATCTCAGATAAAAACCTCTCTACTTTAGATAAACTTGAGTTTCTACAACCTTTCTTTGATCGGATAAGAGATTCTGCTTTGAGAGTCGTCACTGATCAGACTGAGATCAGCTACTTATTGAAGGTGGTGAAAGTGACAATTGTTGAGAGAGTATCATATCACTCTTCCAGAGAGCGAGTCTCTCTTGCCAAAAGAATCAACAGTGGTTGGTAAGCAATACAATTTTACTATAAGATTATAGACCTAGCACGATACTTTACGGTCCGGGGTACTGTAAAAGGGTATAACAGAAGATTGAGTATGGATGATGAAAGAGAACTGATTGAAGATTATATCAGAAGATTGAAAAGAATTGCGTTGCCTCTGATCACCACCCAGTCTATTATTGTCAACACTCTCTATGTATAGAACTCTCAAGGGGTAAAGCAAACAAAGGAAGAGAGAAACGAGTTTGTATCCCTTGCAAGAAGAGTAAGAGATTAAAAAATAAGAAAGAGGAGGACAGGAGTGACAGGAAGAGAGGTAACGGAGTATCAGGGAAAGTTTATGGTCAAAATGGCAGGACGGGGGAGACCCAACTCTTTTGTGGGGACAAACGAAGAGACTGTGGTTGGTGTCATACGAGAACTAGTTTAGAGAGTTGACACCATAATAGGAGGGTCAGATATTGCTAGAGCAAAGAGGCCAGATGAGAGGATTCCTTGCTTTGGAGGGCCTCAAGTAAATGATTTCTTTTATGAGTATGAATAGTTCGGGCTCAGTTATGGTTGGACAGACAAACAGCGACTCAAGCATATTTTGTCTTATTGTGACACTGATTCGAGGTTGGTTGTTCAAGAGTTGATGGAAGGGGCTACAACATGGGAAGACGTCAAAGAGAGGATGGAAAGAGAATTTGAGAAAGACTCTGTTCCAACCACTACCAAGGACCTACTCAACATCAAAAGAGCTAAGTATGACATCTTCAATGTCTACCTTCAAACTTTCATCAGAACTGCCAGGAGAATCCCATATTTGGATGAGGTTCAAAGATGCCATATTTTTCTAACTAATTTTACAGACAGTGAGAGACAGACTATTCTCAATCAAGTTCAGCACAACCCTCTCAGATGAGATGAAATGGTGACAATAGTCAGAACTCTACCTACGGTCTCACACAAGAAGTGGTCACTAGATCAGATCAGTACACTGGCTAAAGACCGGGAGACTAAGAATGGTATGAACAAAGGGAACAATTTAAGTGCAGAAAATCTTATCCAACGAGTTATGGCCAATTACATGCCTGCTAACCATGCCAATGATGAAAAAGGGAAGAAGAAGGCTGAAAGTGAAGATGAAAATGATGATGATAACGATGATGATGGTTATGGTAAGAGACGAGATTCCTCCAGGTCAAGAAAGAACAGAGAGAATGGTAGAAAAAAGAACAGAGAGAGAAAGAAGTATGATGAATGTCCAATGAAGAGTTTTGTCTGTTATTATTGTGGTAAGGGGGGTCATACTACTTCCTACTGTAAACCCTTAGAGGAGATTGTGAAAAATGGGGTGGCAAAGAAGGATGCAATGGGTCATGTCTGTGACAGTTCATGGAACAAACTGGATCCCAAACATCCAGGAGGTATGAGATTTCTTGCCCTTAAACATGAAGCGAAGATGAAGAAAAAGAAGAAGGGAAAAATTAATGTGAATGTTCACTTGTTTACTGGTGAATTGCCTGAGGAACTTGTGAAGAAAACCGATGACCTTTTTCCATTGATTGATTTACCACTGCAGTCTCTAACTTTAATGGAAGACATGCCCGATGAGGCATCCTCAAGCGAGTTTTTGTTAGGAGAGAGTTTCACTTCTCAAATTCCTTCTGAGTTAGTGACAATTTCTCCTAGCAAGTCTGCCAGTTAAGTTAACATGATGTCTTTTGAGGGTGATCTACCACCTGAACTCATCATGGAACCCCGTGTAGTGATAGGAGAAGTGAGGAATCTTCAAGCACTTCACTCCACAAATGATAGAGGAAAAAAAAAGAAGGAAGTCTGAAGAGGCTCTAATTGACATTCTTGATGATCAAGAACCAGAGTCTCTATCTAAAAAGAATGTGCAAGGGAAGAAGAGAAAATTCATTCTCAAAAGTGAGCTGGAGAATGGAACTATAATTACAAATGTAATTATTAAAATGTTAGAGGAAACAAAAGTGACTTTGTCTTTCAAGGAGGCAATGACACAAGCACCCAAGTTGAGAGAGGAACTGAAAAATATAATTGAAAAAAAAAGAATGAAAGCCAATTACCTGAAGTCAGTTTTCCCTAGTTAAGTTAACACAGCCTTACATGGATGTAAACTGAGATTCGCGACTATGGTGTAGCTAACTATCTACAGTAATCATGTGAAAATCCGAGCCTTCGTGGACTATGGGGCGGAAATGATACATATCTTTCAAAAGGCAATGGAAGTTTGCGACCAGCCCATTGATAGACCCTCGAAACAAATACTAAGTAATATTGTTGGACAACTCTTCGTGACGGGGTTTATGGACAACTTGCCTATCAGGGTTGGGATGATGTCAGTCAAGATATTGGGGTTCGTGGTACCAGACCTAGACCATGATTGTATTATGGTCACTTTGTTCTTACACAGGATGAAAGCGGTTCATTTTTTTGTCATTAAGGGTCGTCTTGAACTCGCTTACAGGATCCGGAGACTGCAAAGGACAGACCTTTATGGTTTGCACCTCTCATCATCACAAGCATAAAGTGTCAGCCAATTCGATTAGAAGGGAAGAGTATGTTAAGAAAATAAGAAAATTGAAGGGGAAAGACAAGCAAGCGGTTAAAGAAGAAGTCTCCGTCGATATCAATCAGATCTCAAAGATGATAAAAACTCTTGGCAAGCTCACAGATGAAGATGGACAGATTGAAGTATTTAAGAAAGCTGTTGAAATTGTCAAGGGTGGAAAAATGGAATAAAATTTTGCATCAACTCATCCTTTTTTAGGAAAATAGTCATTGGGTCGAAGAGGAAATACAAGTCCAAGGGGGTGAAGAAGGACCCGGAGACAGTCCTAATAGAAAAGAATCATGAAAAGACACTGAAAAAAAGAAAGGATAATTATCAAAGCATTAAGAAAATTTGCAAACTTGGGGAATAGGGTCACCAGGGAAAGGTTAAGCACAATGAAGATAAACTCAGATCAGTTTATCCTACCTAAAGAGAAGGAGTATATCTTCAAAGTGTACCAGAATCATTCTCTTTTAATGATGAAGAAAGATGGCGCTTGGACGTGGATATGATCAAGATGGCAAAAATTTGGACAATTGATCATATTCCATGGAATGACAGGCTAACCAAGTATGCCCCGAAAGAAGAGTCAGAAGTGGTAAAATATCTTGATAAAAAAATTGCATCTAATATTGTTGAACTTGTTGATGGACCGTATGCTAACCACTGGTTTTGCTTTTGGAAACCAGGGGGTGGAATGAGATGGATAAAAAAATTTTAAAACCTCAACTCAGTAACGGTACGTGATGCAAGTGACCTCCGAAATGTTGATTTCCTTTCTGAATCCTTTGCTGGTCGATGCATTTATTCCTTAATTGATTTATATTATGACTATGATCAGTTTCTCATTGATCTCACTGACCGACCAATCACTGCCATGTACACGCCGATGGACCTCATTCAGATGTACTTCAAGGTTGGGCCAATGGTGTGGCAGTGGTTCAAAGGGATATGATCCAAGTTATGCAAGACATCTCGCCTGAGATAATCAACTCTTATATTGATGATAATCCTGTGAAAGAACCTATAGTAGAAGATGAGACTTTGGTTGTTGATGAGGTCAGAAAATTTGTCTGGGAACATGCAGAAGGGGTAAAGATGGTCCTAGAGAGACTTCAGAAATAAACCTAACTGCCAGTGGGTCAAAGTCCCTCTCTTTCAAGCAGAAGTAACTTTCCTAGGCTTAAGATGTTCTCCAAGGGTAGGCGCTCGACCCCAAGAAGAGAGACAAAATTATGAGTTGACATTTGCCTCTCAAGTGGGTGACAGACGTTTGAAGCTTTTTGGGTGTCTTTGGGTTCTGGAGGATTTTTATTCCTCATTTTGCTACTCTTGCGTAGCCTTTGAGGGAGATGGTGAAACAAGAGACTGACTTATCTTGGATAAAGAAAAGACAAATTGCTCCAGAAACTTTACAAGAAAAATTAAAAAATGGTGAAGTGGTGATAGGGATGTCATTTTATGATGATGAGGAGGGAAAACCCTTCATCATCCACGCAGATGGGGGACCAGTAGCTCTTGGCGGTGTACTTATCCAGGAGACAAGAATGAGAATCAGAAACCTCTGAAATTTGAGAGTACAACTCTTAACTCTACATAAAGAGACTACACCCAGTTTAGAAAAGAGTTACTAACAATCATCCATTGCCCCAGGTGCTTCAGGCACTATGTGCTGGGAATGAGATTCATCATGAGAACTGATGCGTCTGCAGTGATTGGTGCTATTAAGAAGCATCAACACGTGGATCCAACTGTAAGCAGGTGGATTGTTTTCATTTGGACTTTCGATTTGAAACTGGAACAAATTCCTACTAAGAAAAATCGGGCAGATGACCTAAACCGAATTGAATAGAGAAAAGAAGAAGATGAGAATGTTGATAGGACAATTGAAGAGTCGGCTTACGTAGATAACTTCCTGAATGAAGTTTATGACCTGAAGAAAGAGACGGCTGGGGATAAATCCCTGATACCTATGTCTATGAATTAGTTTTTAAAAATGAACAAGAGGAAGAACAAAACGATTGGTACGCAAAAATTAATGCAACAATCGTAGTTGCCCATGAAATGAGGGAGCGCTATAGGTCAAAGAATGAGGAAGAAACTAAATAAAAGAAAGAAGATGTTTCTTTTATTCTTGAGGAGTATTACAAAAGTTACCAAGAAATTGATGAAAATATGGAAAAAAAACGGTTAAAGGAGTATTACTGCAAAGATTCAAAAAAGAAGTTCAGGCTAAAGCGAGATCACCTGTTCGTGGATGGCAAGGGAGGATTACCTCCACTAAGAGTGGTCTATGGAAAAGAAAGACAACTGGAAATAGATGTTGCTGTACATGAAGGGGTTGCAGGTGGTCATAAAGCTGTTGAAGCAACCTGCTCTAAGACAGTTAAACTTTACTTTTGGCTTGACATGAGAGACACGATTTACAGATTATGTAAGTCATGTGTGTTATGTTAGAAAAGATCTACAACGAGGATGATTGAATCCTTGTTTCCTACTATTTTGGTAGAGTGAGGCATTCGAGTTCACGTGGATCTCATCACCATGCCATTAGGCAAAGGCGGAATGAGATATATATTGAATATGAAAGATAATTTTTCTAGGCATGTCGAGGCAAAAACTCTGAGGAGGAAGACAGCCGAGCAGGTGGCTGACTAGATAGAGAAACTCTATCTCATATATCCCTTCATCAGAGAGTTTGTCTCAGACAGAGGGTTTGAATTCAGAAATGAGATTGTAAGAAGAACCACTCTAAGACTGGTGTCAGAATCCGATATGTAACTACATATCATCCTTAAGCAAATACACCAGTTGAGAGCGGTCACAGAAAAATGAAAGACTCGTTGGCTAAATGATGTGAAAGGAATCTCAATAACAGACCAAAAGTTTTGAGAACTGCAGTTTATGCTAACAACATTACTGTCAAGAGGACTACTGGTTATGCTCCATTCACTTTGTGGTATGGTCGGTATGGTACCTTGCCTATTGAAAGTATAATCAAGACACGGTTGAGCCAAGATAGTGAAAATGAGTACTCCATTTCAGAACTTCTCCAGATCAGAATGAGACAGATATCAGAGGTTGATCAAGCTGTAATGGAAGCTGCAGAGAGAATGACAACCAATAAATTATCAGACCAAGAGAGATGAAATAAGAAGAGATATATAAGGAAAGAGAAACTGAAAGTTTGTGACGTTATCCTTTTATTCGACAATTCCCTTGAGACTCAGTGGACTAAACGATTGGAGCCCAGATGACTCGGTCCCTACAGAATTACAAGTGCAGTAGAAGACAAAGTCTATGAGATATCGGAGATGGATGGTTCAAGAGTTCATGACATGGTATAAGGGTGAAGACTTCGTAAGTTCGTTTTCGGAGACCCCGACTTGGTCCTTACAATGACTTCAAAGAAAGGAAAGAAGAATCAGCCATCTAGTAAGAGAGCTGCTTCAGAGAGCTGAGGAAAATATAATGAGATGAAAATGTATAGCAAAAACAAGAACTTCAACAAATTTTAACTCAGCAAGAATAGTTAAAATTTGTTGAAGTTCTTGTCTTTGCTGTACCTTTTCATCTCATTATATTTTTCTCAGCTCTCTGAAACAGCTCTCTTACTGGATGACTGATTTTTCTTTCCTTTCTTTGAAGTCATTGTACGGACCAAGTCAGGGTCTCTGAACATGAACTTACAAAGTCTTCACCCTGATACCATGTCATGAACTCTTGAACCATCAACCTCCGATATCTCATAGACTTTGCTTTCTGCTTCACTTGTAATTTTGAAGGGACCGAGCTATCTAGGCTCCAATCGTTTAGTCCACTGAGTCTCAAGGGAATCGTCGAATAAGAGGATAACGTCATAAACTTTCAGTTTCTCTTTCCTTATATATCTCTTTTTATTCCATCTCTTTTGGTCTGATAATTTATTGGTTGCCATTTTCTCTGCAACATCTATTACTGCTTGATCAACCTCTGATATCTGCCTCATTCTGATCTGAAGAAGTTCTGAAATGGAGTACTCATTGTCACTCTCTTGGCTCGATCGTGTTCTGATTATACTTTCAATAGGCAGGGTAGCATACCGACCATACCACAAAGTGAATGGAGCATAATCAGTAGTCCTCTTGACAATAATGTTGTCAGCATAAACTGCAGTTCTCAATACTTTTGGCCAGTTATTGTGATTCCTTTCACATCATTTAGCCAACAAATCTTTCATTTTTTTTTGACCCCTCTCAACTGACGCATTTGCTTTAGGATGATATGTGGTTACATATCGGATTCTGACACCAGTCTTAGAGTGGTTCTTCTTACAATCTCATTTATGAATTCAAACCTTCTGTCTGAGACAAACTCTCTGATGAAGGGATATATGAGATAGAGTTCCTCTATCTAGTCAGCCACCTGCTCGGCTCTCTTCCTCCTCAGAGTTTTTGCCTCGACATACCCAGAAAAATTATCTTTCATATTCAATATATATCTCATTCCGCCTTTGCCTAATGGCATGGTGATGAGATCCACGTGACTCGACTGCCTGACTCTACCAAGATAGTAAGAAACAAGGATTCAATCATCCTCGTTGTAGATCTTTTCTAACATAACACACATGACTTACAGAATCTGTAAATCATGTCTCTTATGTCAGGCCAAAAGTAAAGTTCAACTGTCTTAGAGTAGGTTGTTTCAGCAGCTCTATGACCACCTGCAACCCCTTCATGTAGAGCAACAATTATTTTCAATTGTCTTCCTTTTCCACAAACCTCTCTTAGTGGAGGTAATCCTCCCTTGCCATCCACGAACATGTGATCTCGCTTTAGCCTGAACTTCTTTTTTGAATCTTTGCAGTAATACTCCTTTAACCGTTTTTTTTTCATCTTTTCATCAATTTCTTGGTAACTTTCGTAATACTCCTCAAGAATAAAAGAAACATCTTCTTTCTTTTATCTAGTTTCTTCCTCATTCTTTGACCTATAACGCTCCCTCATTTCATGGGCAACTACGAGTGCTGCATTAATTTTTGCGTACCAATCATTTTGTTTTTCCTCTTCTTCCTTTTTAAAAACGAATCATGGACATAGATATCAGGGATTTCTTCCCGGCTGTCGCTTTCTTCAGGCCATAAGCTTCACTTGTAGGTACTTGCAGCCTTATAATCTTCATCATCTTTCTCATTCAGGAAGTTATCTACATAAGCAGACTCTTCAATTGTCCCATCAACATTCTCATCTTCTTCTTTTCTCGATTCAATTCGGCTTAGGCCATCTGCCCGATTTTTCTTAGTAGAAATTCTCTCCAGTTTAAAACCAAAAGTCCAAATGAAGGCAATGCAGCTGCTTATAGTTGGATCCACGTGTTGATGTTTCTTAATAACACCAATTACAGCAGACGCATCAGTTCTTAGGATGAATCTTCTTTCCAGCACATAGTGCTTGAAGCACCTGAGGCAATAGATGATTGTCTGTAACTCTTTTCTAAACTGCGTGTAGTGTCTTTCTGTAAAGTTAAGAGTTGTACTCTTAAATCTTAGAGGTCTCTAATTCTCATTCTCGTCTTCTGGATAAGTACACCGCCAAGAGCTACTGGTCCTTCATCTGCCTCGATGATGAAGGGTTTTCCCTCCTCATCATCATAAAATGACACCCATAGTACTACTCCTCCATCTTTTAATTTTTCTTGTGAAGTTTTTGCAGCAATCTGTCTTTTAGCAGTCTCACTATCTCTCTCAAAGGTTTTGCAAGGGTAGCAAAATGAGGAATAAAAATCATCTTGAACCCACAGACACCCAAGAAGCTTCAGACGTATGTCACCCGCTTGAGAGGCAAAGACAAGTTCAAAATTTTGTTTATCTTCTTAGGGTCAGGGCTCCTACCTTTGGAGAAAACATCTTAAGCCTAGGATAGTTACTTCTCTTTGAAAGAGAAAAGACTTTGACCCACTGGCAGTTAGGTTATATTTCTGAAGTGTCTCTAGAACCATCTTTACTTATTCCGCATGTTTCAGATAAATTTTATGACCCCATCAAAAACCAAAGTCTCATCGCTTACTATAGGTCCTCTCACATGATTATTATCAATATACGGGTTAGTTATCTCAAGTGAGATGTCCTGCATAACTTGGATCATATCCCTTTGAACGACTGTCACACCATTGGTCCAACCTTGACGTACCACACATATCTGAAATGAGGCCCATCGGCGTGTGCATGACAGTCATTGGCCGGTTAGTGGGATCAATGGGAAACTGATCATAGTCAGAATATAAATCAATTAAGGAATAAATGCATCGACCAGCAAAGGATTTAGAAAGGAGATCGGCATGAGGGAGACTACCTGCATCACGTATCGTTACTGAGTTGAGCTTCTGAAAATTTTTGTATCCATCTCAATCCACCCCCTGGTTTCCAAAAGCAAAACCAGTGGTTAGCATACGGTCCATCAGCAGGTTCAACAACATTAGATGCGATTTTTTTATCAAGATACTTTATCACTTCTGGCTTCTCTTTCAGGGCATACTTGGTTGGCTTGTCATTCCATTGAATATGATCAATTGTCCAAATTTTTGCCATCTTGATCATATCCACGTCCAAGCGCCATCTTTCTTCATCATTAAAAGAGAATGATTCTGGTACACTTTGAAGATATACTCCTTCTCTTTAGGTAGGATAAACTGATCTGAGTTTATCTTCATTGTGCTTAACCTTTCCCTGGTGACCCTATTCCCCAAGTTTGCAAATTTTCTTAATGCTTTGATAATTATCCTTTCTTTTTTTCAGTGTCTTTTCATGATTCTTTTCTATTAGGACTGTCTCCGGGTCCTTCTTCACCCCCTTGGACTTGTATTTCCTCTTCGACCCAATGACTATTTTCCTAAAAAAGGATGAGTTGATGCAAAATTTTATTCCATTTTTCCACCCTTGACAATTTCAACAGCTTTCTTAAATGCTTCAATCTGTCCATCTTCATCTGTGAGCTTGCCAAGAGTTTTTATCATCTTTGAGATCTGATTGATATCGACGGAGACTTCTTCTTTACCCTCTTGCTTGTCTTTCCCCTTCAATTTTCTTATTTTCTTAACATACTCTTCCCTTCTGATCGAATTGGCTGACACTTTATGCTTGTGATGATGAGAGGTGCAAACCATAAAGGTCTGTCCTTTGCAGTCTCCGGATCCTGTAAGCGAGTTCAAGACGACCCTTAATGACAAAAAAATGAACCGCTTTCATCCTGTGTAAGAACAAAGTGACCATAATACAATCATGGTCTAGGTCTGGTACCACGAACCCCAATATCTTGACTGACATCATCCCAACCCTGATAGGCAAGTTGTCCATAAACCCCGTCACGAAGAGTTGTCCAACAATATTACTTAGTATTTGTTTCGAGGGTCTATCAATGGGCTGGTCGCAAACTTCCATTGCCTTTTGAAAGATATGTATCATTTCCGCCCCATAGTCCACGAAGGCTCGGATTTTCACATGATTACTGTAGATAGTTAGCTACACCATAGTCGCGAATCTCAGTTTACATCCATGTAAGGCTGTGTTAACTTAACTAGGGAAAACTGACTTCAGGTAATTGGCTTTCATTCTTTTTTTTTCAATTATATTTTTCAGTTCCTCTCTCAACTTGGGTGCTTGTGTCATTGCCTCCTTGAAAGACAAAGTCACTTTTGTTTCCTCTAACATTTTAATAATTACATTTGTAATTATAGTTCCATTCTCCAGCTCACTTTTGAGAATGAATTTTCTCTTCTTCCCTTGCACATTCTTTTTAGATAGAGACTCTGGTTCTTGATCATCAAGAATGTCAATTAGAGCCTCTTCAGACTTCCTTCTTTTTTTTTCCTCTATCATTTGTGGAGTGAAGTGCTTGAAGATTCCTCACTTCTCCTATCACTACACGGGGTTCCATGATGAGTTCAGGTGGTAGATCACCCTCAAAAGACATCATGTTAACTTAACTGGCAGACTTGCTAGGAGAAATTGTCACTAACTCAGAAGGAATTTGAGAAGTGAAACTCTCTCCTAACAAAAACTCGCTTGAGGATGCCTCATCGGGCATGTCTTCCATTAAAGTTAGAGACTGCAGTGGTAAATCAATCAATGGAAAAAGGTCATCGGTTTTCTTCACAAGTTCCTCAGGCAATTCACCAGTAAACAAGTGAACATTCACATTAATTTTTCCCTTCTTCTTTTTCTTCATCTTCGCTTCATGTTTAAGGGCAAGAAATCTCATACCTCCTGGATGTTTGGGATCCAGTTTGTTCCATGAACTGTCACAGACATGACCCATTGCATCCTTCTTTGCCACCCCATTTTTCACAATCTCCTCTAAGGGTTTACAGTAGGAAGTAGTATGACCCCCCTTACCACAATAATAACAGACAAAACTCTTCATTGGACATTCATCATACTTCTTTCTCTCTCTGTTCTTTTTTCTACCATTCTCTCTGTTCTTTCTTGACCTGGAGGAATCTCGTCTCTTACCATAACCATCATCATCGTTATCATCATCATTTTCATCTTCACTTTCAGCCTTCTTCTTCCCTTTTTCATCATTGGCATGGTTAGCAGGCATGTAATTGGCCATAACTCGTTGGATAAGATTTTCTGCACTTAAATTGTTCCCTTTGTTCATACCATTCTTAGTCTCCCGGTCTTTAGCCAGTGTACTGATCTGATCTAGTGACCACTTCTTGTGTGAGACCGTAGGTAGAGTTCTGACTATTGTCACCATTTCATCTCATCTGAGAGGGTTGTGCTGAACTTGATTGAGAATAGTCTGTCTCTCACTGTCTGTAAAATTAGTTAGAAAAATATGGCATCTTTGAACCTCATCCAAATATGGGATTCTCCTGGCAGTTCTGATGAAAGTTTGAAGGTAGACATTGAAGATGTCATACTTAGCTCTTTTGATGTTGAGTAGGTCCTTGGTAGTGGTTGGAACAGAGTCTTTCTCAAATTCTCTTTCCATCCTCTCTTTGACGTCTTCCCATGTTGTAGCCCCTTCCATCAACTCTTGAACAACCAACCTCGAATCAGTGTCACAATAAGACAAAATATGCTTGAGTCGCTGTTTGTCTGTCCAACCATAACTGAGCCCGAACTATTCATACTCATAAAAGAAATCATTTACTTGAGGCCCTCCAAAGCAAGGAATCCTCTCATCTGGCCTCTTTGCTCTAGCAATATCTGACCCTCCTATTATGGTGTCAACTCTCTAAACTAGTTCTCGTATGACACCAACCACAGTCTCTTCGTTTGTCCCCACAAAAGAGTTGGGTCTCCCCCGTCCTGCCATTTTGACCATAAACTTTCCCTGATACTCCGTTACCTCTCTTCCTGTCACTCCTGTCCTCCTCTTTCTTATTTTTTAATCTCTTACTCTTCTTGCAAGGGATACAAACTCGTTTCTCTCTTCCTTTGTTTGCTTTACCCCTTGAGAGTTCTATACATAGAGAGTGTTGACAATAATAGACTGGGTGGTGATCAGAGGCAACGCAATTCTTTTCAATCTTCTGATATAATCTTCAATCAGTTCTCTTTCATCATCCATACTCAATCTTCTGTTATACCCTTTTACAGTACCCCGGACCGTAAAGTATCGTGCTAGGTCTATAATCTTATAGTAAAATTGTATTGCTTACCAACCACTGTTGATTCTTTTGGCAAGAGAGACTCGCTCTCTGGAAGAGTGATATGATACTCTCTCAACAATTGTCACTTTCACCACCTTCAATAAGTAGCTGATCTCAGTCTGATCAGTGACGACTCTCAAAGCAGAATCTCTTATCCGATCAAAGAAAGGTTGTAGAAACTCAAGTTTATCTAAAGTAGAGAGGTTTTTATCTGAGATCCGAAGAGTCTCTTCTGTCTTAACAACTTTAACTTCTAATACAACGTCGAATGTTAGTTGCTCAACCATACCAGACATTATCGACCATCATGAACAGTGTGAGGAGAGGTAGATCTCAGGATGAATATAGTTAGGGACCTCGAACTAGTGATCAAAAGTATTTAGGAGAAGGAATTTTATCATCATTATGAAGTCACCCTTCCTTGCATTACCTTATATGACAATGACTTCCAGAAGAGGCATATAATCTTTCCTGTCGTCAAAACCATCAGTAGTTTAAAAACTAGGGAGTCTCTCGAATTGCCTCATTCCCTCTCCCAAAGTTACTTTCCTCTGTAATTTTTCCAGTCACTCTTTTGTCCTTATAAGACTGATATAAGCCCCTAACCGGCATTCCAAATAATAAACTTTTTTCTCTAGACATACCGGAGCGTAAATCCTTACGCCCAAGCTGAACTTGACTACTTGAATGTGAAACATTATTCGCCATCTTACACAAGTCTTGTATCTCAGGATTACAAAGGGATTATTAAATCCAATTACTTCATAAAGTCTACTTCTCACAACAGTTATTCTTGCTGTTGAGAGTATTTTTCTTAAGCCCTCCTCACCTTCCATACAAAATCTATCATGACTGACCAATTATTACTTGAGAACATAAACCCTGTAACAGGTGGAGACGATATCCCAGTAAAAGGTCTGACGTAAGTACTTCAAGAGAAACTCTCCCCTACTCGTTCAAGTCTTTTTTTTTCATCATGCACAACATCTGATGCTCGTTGCCAACATCGACCACTTTTACACTCTTCAAACCTATGTCGTGGCAAGTAGATACCAATATCAAACTCATCCAAGGTCAATAAAATAACAGGTAAGAACATACATACCATCAAGTTC
The DNA here is from genome assembly GCA_003427395.1 of Chara braunii. Taxonomy (NCBI): domain Eukaryota; kingdom Viridiplantae; phylum Streptophyta; class Charophyceae; order Charales; family Characeae; genus Chara; species Chara braunii. Next base: position 152,093 of record BFEA01000634.1, on the reverse strand, counting down.
GCATCCCAGATTCCTTAGTGCCTCACACCTCACGATTTCATAAGGAATCACCGCTCTCCTCGTTATAGAATTAAGGGAATTAAGAAGTTTATCAGAATCCTGCTTACTGAGTTTCCTATATCCATTTCCCAACCTAATCCAGGGTTTCAATTTAAAGGTACGTATGATCAACTCATTTGTGTCTTTGATCTCCTCTCACTTTAAGTGCAAACTCAATCACAGCAAACCAGCTGTTTCTTGACAAATTATCAGGTAAAGAAGCTGGAAATCCCTGAAAAACAGTTAACCGAGTAGATCCAATGAACCACTTATTTTCTCTCTCTGGTCTTTGTTTCTCTTTCAACACAACTTCCTTGGCAAATCCCCAGCATCTCACATAGACAGCGTCAACACTTCTCTCTTTGGGAACATAGATCCTTACATCATATATGTCCAAGTCTGTAAAGTAGAATGTCAGGACATAAAACCGTTCTTGCTCCGATCCGCTCTCGACTATCTCATACTTGACAATCTTGTAAGAGAACACTTCTTTCTTACTTATAGCATTCAGTGATCTCAGAAGACACTCGACTTTTTCCTTGCTTGGACTTGAACCTCTGCCAAATTTCAGCCTTCTTTGTTTGATTTCCTCTGCTGAAGTTTGTCTTGTTCTCATAACAACCTTCTCATTTCTCTCACCTTAACACCATGCTAATTATTGGCAATCAGTTACTTCCCTCACAATAACTCTCATGAATAGGAGGAATCGGAATTGTCTTATAGGTTACAGGCATTAACCCCCAGTCCACTTTCTTCTTTCGTTTGTCTTATAGGTTACAGGCATTAACCCCCAACAGTACTCATACTGATAGGGGAATACCCCTTTAACAGTAAATTTTGAGAGTTCTTTTAGTGAATCAGCAGTTAACATGCTTGATATAATCTCTCACCCTCTGACTCGTTCTCTTCATTCTCAGTTCTTCTAGGGCTCATAAGGCATACCTGTGATCAAGTCTAATCCTCTCCAACAAGTAATGTCAGTCTCCTCCTCCGGTCGAGTGTAATACCTCACACAAGAAGAGATGAGACACAGTTAGTGACTGCAAACTTCCAATAAAATAAAGACTCACTCAAGATGTCAGAGTCAATTTGAAAATTCAGACATTGTCAACAGTTTTCATGACCTAATCAAAAGGCTCAAAGCGGTTGCTGACCCAAACTCGTTCCGGATACAAAATTTTTTCATGTCCTCGGCAACGGCGTCATTTTTGTCGCACTTTTTCTAGTCGGGCCACTTCGGGCGACCAGAAAACCGACAGGCTGTCATGCAGGATTTTAGATGATTGTTTGCAATAAATAAAATAAATCCAATAAAGCAAATCCCTTCTTGTTGTGTGCGTCCGGCTTCGAGCGAGACCCTTCAATTGCGGTCTTCGTCGCTCCCCGGTCTTAGGAATCTTTCATTTTGATTCGGGACAACAAAAAAAATCGTGCAAATAATATCATTAAAAATTTTGGTATGTCATGCATGCATCAATTTTTCCAATTTACTAATTTTGAGAACTGTGACAGAACCATAAGTAAGCATGATCATCAAGCAAATCAATGCAAGTGGAGCAAGACTGATAGATTCCAGCAATGACAAAAATAAATGAGGGAAGAATGAAAACTCATAATAATCGCAGATAGTACATATAAAGAGCGTGGCCAGCACTAGTCAAGAGTCCTCACTCATCCCTCTGGATAGTACACTCAATCTCTCATTTTGTTGTGTGTTTCCTGTGCCTTGAACCACGCCCTTGTACTTCGTGAGATTGAGGCCTCTGAACATAGAGCCACCTAAAACCTGCGAGTTCCGAGCATTTTCAACCAAGTCCCATGATACGGAAGTCAACCATAGCACAGAACTCCTCCCATAGTGTAAGGAGATATGACTGAGAGAAGATCCTTCGTCTGAGATGTTGGAACTCTGTTAACTCAGTCACTGCCTCATAGTGGATCGATGCAGGTGAAATGTACCTCTTGGATAGATCGACCAGGTCTCCCCAACTAGAGTCATCCGTGAGAATGAAGGGTACTGGAGGCCTGGGATAATCAATGTAGAGCTTGGGTCCAAAGCTTCAGATCAGCTTGGTACCACTCTCATCAAGCTCTCTCTCTCTCTCTCTCCTCGAGGTATTTGACTGTCGAGATCCAGACTGAGTCGAAATTTTCATGAGTTTCTTTGCCTTTCTTCAGATAGGGCTTCAAATTCTACATGGTACCCTCTGCGAACTAAGTATGAACTACAAAGATAGATAGTTCACCTCGCTTGAAATCGGTTGCACTGACGTATCGATGTCGGAAGGCATCTTTGGAGGCAATCCAGTTGAGACTAATGAAAACGACCTCCTGGACTGAGAATGACTGAACTGTGCTCATATGCTGAAGTGGATGTTGAGCCTGATTTATGTCCTTCGGTGAGAGCATTATCTGATTGATGTTGATCTCTGACACAGATAAGGATGACTAAGTCCTTGGTGATCTTGACCTGAAGTCTCGAGTAACACAAACGACTGAGCTTTGATCGGTTCTGACTTAGGATCTCAGATAGGTCGAGTGACTGAAAGTTGATTAATTGGTGGTTGAATGCTAGATTGAGTGTTGCTTGAATGTTAACTGAATGCTGATTGAATTCTAACTGAAACCTCTGGCGACTTATATGATGAATGTTGCTGGAGTGAGAATCTCTGATCACACACCACATGAGAGGACTGCAGATTGCTGAAAATCTCTTTAATTGAGATGTCGGCATTCGCTAATAACTGAGGGCTGATGTGTATCAGGTCGCTGAAGGTAAGAATCTATTATTGACGCCGTGTAATGTTTTCGGAAAGTTTTAAACATTGTCTTGGAAAAATAAGGTCCGAACGAAATCCCTCGATTTTACCTGAGTTTTGCCTTGGCTTGCTCAACTGTCTCGAGTGACGAGCCAATGCTGTGCAGTTTGCCGCTACTATCATGAAAATGAAAAACGTATTCGATATATTTCCTTTCCCTAATTCTACTAACTGCATATTCCCTCATAATTGACTTGTCTTGTTCCGTATCTCGAATCGCTTTTGTCTCCCAACCATCGTACTTATCGTGACTGGTAACACTTTTGATTACCAGCACCTCAATGTCCCTCATGCTTCCCTTCTTCCCTCTTTCAAATGGCAACCAAGGAGGTCATGGCAGGTTTTATGAAACAAAAATGTGGTTTGCAAGGAGGGTTCGTCGTCCACTGTTCATCACCCCTAATTCCTGATCGATTCCTTCTTCACTCCCTCGGGATATAAGGGAAGTACAAAGGGTGCTATAACCTTGAGGTCAGTCATTCGATACCCCAAACTGATGGCCAATTCTGGCAGGTCGTCCGCGGTTGAGGGAAACAGTGCTTGTTGTTTACTAGAACACTTGGTGAGTCACTTCGGTGCTAGATTTTCTGGTAGACTGGCGTCTGGTTAGCCCGTTGCCTGCTCTCTGCTTGACTTGGCCAAGATTGCATAGTCTTTCGTCGTACACTGCGTGCAAGTTCACAGACTGACCTTCTTGCTATCAAACTCAACTAAGACAACCTCGTTTAACCAAATACCCACTATAGGTCGAGTTGGGTATAAGCAAATCATCACCCATGTAAATGTTGATCCCCCCCTCCCCGGGTAGGTGATGAAACGTCAACTGAGCACAACTCAGTGTTCCCGTGAAATTTTCCCATATAGGGACTGTCCCTATTCCTCGTTACTTTAGTATGTGGCATCCAATCTCACTGCGAAACAATAATTCCAAGGTTGTACGTTTGTTTGTAGCCTTCTCGTATGGTGAAGTAACACAGAGTGCAGTCTTTGGCCCAGCCTCCACCCACCCTTAACTTGCGGGTGAAGGCATGAAGAGTCACCCGTTCTGAACCCTGCAGTTCTAAGAGTTGAGGTACCAGTGAGTTTTGCTTCAGGCCTGAAATCTATGGTATTGGTCAGAGCGACTTTGCAACTTATTGTTGGACAACAAGACATGCCCGCAGGGATGAAAGGGGAATCTCAAGTTGAGCCAGGCTACGAGCGGACCACATATGTACAATTATAAACTTATCCAAGTCCAATCTCATTAGAGATCTCAATAGCTCTACGAGCGAGAGCAAGTGGATTCAACATTCAACACATAAGGACTTTGTTTGGTTTGAGTTTAGTGATTTGCCAACAATCCTTCCCAGGAACACAGCTAGTCTCGAGAGCCGATCATTAGCACGCTGCACATTGCTCTTTGCTACGGCAGACCTGTCTCGAAAACACTCAAAGTCGACGTATCCTCTCAGCACGTGCATCCCTTGCCGACCCTGTTGCCCGAAACCCTTCTCTCTTACCTTGTGCCTCCCTCATGCGCCTCCTCCGAGTTGCTCCCTGACTCCTCTGCGCCTTCCTTCTCACCTCCTGTAGTGCGTTTGCACATATGCAAGTGGGAAGTGCCCAGATCCTAAGCCCGGTTGGGCTTTTATAGTTTGTCGGGCCCATCTCGGAGTGGCCTCAACACTCGCATGCCTCGAGACTGCCGACAAGTTTGCAACGCCCTGGTACCAAGGCTCTTTCCGAACCTACGCCCGGGCCTATTTGGGGCCTCGAAGGGTTGTTTGTCAAGGAGGCCTTTTTGTCTGGTACCGAGCCTTTTGCAATGGGCCTTTTTGTCAGGTACCATGGCTTTTTGTCGGGTACCGGGCCTTTTTGTCGGGTGTCGGGGCTCTTTCCAAACCTGACTTCAGCCTGTTCAGGCCTTAGTGGTCCCCATGCGAAAAGTAACAAGGCTCACCAAAATTCGCAGGGCAGGGTACCTGAGAATAATAAATTTATGGTCCAAGGGAACCCACCATCAGCCTTAGGCCCGGTTGGTTTCACTTAGTGTCGTCACCTTGTACGGGGACGGCCCGTCTGTACCCTCGTACGAGCGTACGTACAGGCTCTCAGGAGTCTCAACACCCGTACGATCCGTCCATACGGACTTCGGGCCCCCCCGTACGTGGCCTTCACGGGGGGGTATTGAGGGGGTGAATGGGTTGGCAGGGGGTCGGGTGTCGGGGGGTACCCCCCCATTAAAAAAAAAAAAAGATTTTTTTTTTTTTTGAGTTTGGG